>CM053407.1:118140405-118216911 GCA_028644305.1 Xerus rutilus | reverse complement strand
TTGCCAGTTTATACCAAAACCAAGGCCACCATACAACTAAGTTCATGTTTGATTCTTCCGATTAGAATGATTTGTGGAAATATAGGGACAATGGTGATGCTATGTTGGTTCACGGCTCACGTGCAAGAGAATCCCAACGATCAATGCAAATGTATCCCCATGAAGGCACCGCTTGTGGAAGTTACACCCACTGGGACCCGATAAGGGCCACTTAGTTCCTAGGACCATTACAGGTTCCATATTTCAGGATACCATGCTGAATTTGCTGAATTAAAGCCACGAGTGTCAAGACGTGATTTCCACTTGGGCTCCCAAAGTCCTCCAAAGTGGAAATGGGCCAGCTCTTGTAACTAGTTTGACATCCTGTCCTTGTGAAATGCTAACTGTACTTTAAGCAAATCCTGGCCATGCCACATCAGGAGACTCAGGAATCCTTGTTGCTCATTTAAGAATCCAAGTGACCCCAACCAGCAGCCTAGATTGTCCTTTCAAGATAAGTGTCAGCCCTTAACACCACTGTCTGGTTTTAAAGATACAAGCCGTACCTTATGAACTTAGTCAAACCCCAGAAGTCTCTAGGTAAGTTTCCCTTATTCAATACCGTTCTTCCAGAAGGGCAACCAGGAGACAGGTTGTCCATGAGGTGTATCAGGACCCTCAGGTTATGCTGGCCCCAGCTAGGAGTTGAAGTTCCCCAGGTGGATTCACTTAGAATTTTTTCTAGATGAACTTCCACAGGTTTCTCTAGATTTACGTCGAGTCCTTGAAGAACCTCAAGTACCTAGTCAAGGTTAAACTAGCAGTACAGAAGCATGTAACTCAGGCCCCTTGCAGTTCAGAAGCCTGCATCGCCCTCTGCCCCTCGAACATGCAGGGGAGATTATGACGGTATTCCTACCACCATGGCACAGCTGGAGAAGCTAGACCCTAGCCCTTTTCCCTTTTGGGGGGATGTATTGCTCCAGGGTGATTGATAGGGACTAAAGGGAGAGAGATGCACCGGCTCACGGACAGCTGACCAAGGGTGTGCTAGTCCAGCCCACTGGAGACTTGGGCAGATCGCCGGTCAGACCTTCCTGTGGTGAGCAAGGAGGTGGCATGGGGTCCGTTTCATAGCCCATTCTAGTTAGTCCAAGGAGACCACAGACAACCGCCCCAGGACTTCCTGGCCTTGTTCCGTCTGTAGGCCAGCAACTACCAAGCTTGGTTCTTAGACGTTTTCAGGACTGTTTTACAGAGTCTGGTGCCAACTATTATGCAGCAATAACTGAAGGGGCAGTTTCTGCTAAGGGAATCAGTGCAATGGTCAAGTACTGGTATGACCTGTGCGCGCTCAATGCAGTGTCGGCTGTAGCCGAGCCAAGCGGTCGTAGGCAGGACAGGGCCTCACCAGCAACTCCAGCTCCTGCCAGAGATGGCCTCCCACCTGGAGGTGTATGTGGCTTACAGGTACATGAGTAACCCTACCTCTAGCCCCTGAGCTTCGGTAGAAGGGAACAAGTGAACCGTCCCAGCTTGTCACAGCGCTAGAGCGTTTGTAGCCTTCCAGATGGCCCTCCTGGAGAGCCCCTTCAGATGAGTCCACCTTGTTTTCCCGTGCCTCAGGCCACCTTGACAAAGCCCCATGCCTGCCCAACCCCTGCTCAGGCTCCACTTTGAGTTCAAGTAAAGTTCAAGGGGACACTCGCAGTAGGGGGTGACGAGCAGCAGTCCCCATCAAGGGGAAGCAGGATTTAGCCTAGTAGAAATTCTTCCTGTAGCTTGCTTGGAAGGTACAGGGGTAGTGCGTCAAAGGGGGTCTTCAAGGTAAGGAAGAGTCTATTCAGTGTTTTAATGCTGTGTCCCCCCAATAGATAAAGCTTGCACTTACAGGGCACCAGGGTTGGTGAGGGAAGATCAAGAGGTCACATGCACCTGTGTTCAGTCCTGTAGGCATGGATACAGCTCCAGTGGCCAGAGAAGCCCCAACTACTCAACTTCAAGCCATCCCAACCAGGATGGCTGACCTTGCAGCCAGGTCAGTACCTTGCTGCAAGGTCAAGTACCTACCCCCCTTGGCCTATAGGCTTTCGTAAAACCCAGGGCTACAGCTTCCTTTAGGAGACAGCTCGTTTTTAGTGAGATAGGAAGGCTTCAGAGGCCCTTGCTCCTGCAGGTCCCACCCCCGACCCTCCTTCAGCAAAGGTGGGGAAGATACCTCGTTAAGCAGAACCTACTAGCACGGGAAGCTAGCTCAGCCCCATTTTCCCTTTGAAGCTTGAGCTGAGGACTTGTCCTGTGCTGCTTGACATAGCATCTTATTTCAGTGCTAGAACAGAGGTAAACTAGACTCCCCTTTGAGGGGCACGATTGGGGCAAGTCATCACCTCTCAGCTAATCGGGAGATGCACAGCGTGGGCGAGTCCTGTGTGCAGCCATGCTGATTTGGTCAAGATACCTCGGAGGGCCTCAAAGCACCTTCCTGGTTTGAGGGTCCCTGTGGTACATGGCTTTGACAGTCTGAAAGGTTTGAGGAACATTGAGTACTTGTTAGCGTGCAGGTTTCTTAATGTTCCAGACATGCTTGTTGAGTAGAGGGGCTTCCTTCACCTGACTGAAGGTCTTACTGCCGTTTGGGACGTGCACCAGTTATGTGGTTAAGCCAGCACTTCCCGCGCAGTTATTCATTCCTGACTAGGAGTAGGAGTCGAGATGCCACAATGAGCCCCACCATCCTGTATGATGTGACCTCACCACAATGCCATCTGTTACGTCACCCCATTCTCTAAAGGGCCCGATTCAAAGAGGGTAAGCACCATGATCTAGGGAGTTTAGACACGTTGAAGGTGAGTCTCAAGATGTTCCCTGCACATGTGTTACCACTCAGGAGTTCCCGCTTGCCAAGCTAGCTACGGAAAGCTTTTCTCCCGGAGTTTTGCAACGGTGTGGAGCCACAGATGGGCCAAGGAGCACGAGGGAGCGAGGATCCCAGGGACTTGATTAATCCACTCCACCTGCAGGTTGAGTTCCCAGTTACCCATCGCACCTGTGGACATCTCTAGCAGGACTTACAGTACTGAAACCTCAAGCCTGGAGTAAGGCTGGTGTGTTGACAGCCTACTCCCCAGGCCAGCTTCCCCAGGTGCTTAGACTTAGCGATTTGCAGTAGGAAAAGGCAAGGCTGCCTCCCCGGAACAGGTTCCCCCCTCCCCTTCCCAGGCTAGGGCTCTCCTCCACCGGCCGCAGGCAGTGTCTTTGGTCAGTTTAAGTGGAGGACTTTTGCTTTGAACTACCGCGTTCCCAACTCACTTTCTAGACTAGGAAGAGTAGAGTTTGAGACAGGGAAGAGTACAAGTCAGAAGCAAAGAGGCAAGCGTCAGGTGCTTGGGACCCAGCTGAAGTTTCCCCAGTAGCTGGGGTCACGTAGCTGATGTCGCTGTGCAGACACCTGATAGGGGGTGCAGCGGTCACCTCAGGCTCAGCCCTTTGAGTTTTCCCCAGGTTAGCTGAAGTTAAGGCAGGTCTCCCTGCAGCTGGGACTTGTCATTTAAGCCATGAGGCTAGGTACTACACTCACTGTGGTGCTGGGAGGTGGCAAGGGGAGGCAAAGCAGCTCTCCAAGGCCCACAGAAAGCATAGGCTGGAGCTCCAGAGTAGGTCAGCCCCCCTCATGCCGCAGAAGCGTAAGATTCCCCCTCCTTACTCCTGGGCCAGCACCAGCCTTAGTTGTAGCAGAAGCTTGGGAAGAGAAATGCTTAGGAAGCCAGCCCCGTGGGGTCCACGACAGACTCTTTCAACAAGAGAAGAACCCAGCTAGCTTAACCCAGGTCAGAATCCTACCCTGCAACTGGGGGGCTCAGTCTAGCGTCTCCACCAGGAGACCCAGCAGAGCTTTGTGCAGCCAGGAAAAGCTGAGCCCTATGTGAGGAGCCCAGGCTAAGCACCAGGGCATTTGTGAGCTCAGCACATCTAGCAGGCCAGCCAACGGGGCTGCTAGCCTTGTCACCCAGCTTTGTCACTCCATTATGCCCCACAAAGATCCCACAGGCAAGGGAGAGCACCAGGTCCCCTTGCAGGGTAGGGCTTTGACGACTGAACTGAAGCAGAGAAGATGCTTTTGAGAGCTTGGAGCAGAGAGAACAAGCCTTTGCCAGCTGCGTGGAAACCCGGGCGTCTCAGCTTCCTCCCCACTTGCTCCTTCCCCCTCTTTAAACCTCGGCTCACAGGGAGGCCAGAGCTTAGTGAAACTGCGATAGAGAGATAGACTTGTCCCTTGGGCGTTTAGCTTCCCGGATTCAGACATCGAACACCCCTCCCCTCTCTAACGCAAAAGCACTTCAGCATTGCCTTTTCCCATCGCTGAGTCAGAAAAACATTGAGATTTCGATTTTGCCTAAACCCTAGAACAGCAAGAGACAGAGAAAGAAAAAGAGAAAAAAGAGACAGAGAAAGCCCGGCAAGGTGACCCACACCCAGTCCTGGCTTAGAAAGTAAGATAGCGCTCTTGTAGACACCAGAGCAAAGACATCAACTGAAGCCTGAGAGGGTCCTTTTAACCCTCCCCACGGGGCTGCCCTCACGCCCATTGGCTGGCTGCCTTCTTCCCAAATGCCCATCAGCTGGGCCCAAGGAGCAGCACCTGGTGGTATTCCACTCCAGGTGCTGCTTATAAGCTGGGTGGCCATCAGCCCCCAGCTCCCGCCTGCTGTCTTGGTGCAATTATTAACGATGTGGCCTTCCTCTCTCAAATGTATTCCATTTGGACAAATGACCCTGCTTATAAAGGAAGATGATTATCCTTCTATTTAACCTGAGCTGCACGGAAAGTCCTGCCACGAGATAGATGGCATCAGGAATCACGTGCAGGTGGAGAAACAGGCATGGGGAGGGCAGCGTTGGGTTTCTCATCTCCCGTAAACGAGCAGCAGTTGTGGACAGGGCGCCTCGGAGCCTGGCTCCTTCCTGTCACCTTGACCATCATCCTCTAGCCACCTGAGTGCTAGTCGGTTCCTTTAACTTAGGATGCTCTCTGGATGGCTGGAGGTGGGGGTTTCATCTAAGTCCTTATTAAACTATCGTCCCTCAATCCACACTACCCTGGGTCCGAACCCCAGCTCTGATGTTAGCTTTGAACTCTGGATCAGTTTATTTGCCTTTGCCTGCCTCAGTTTCCCCATCAGGGACCAGGGTAATCCTCCTAACCTAGGCATGTCAGAAAGATCAAGTGAGTTAATCTTCATTAAGCTTTTAGAACAGGACCAAGAGGATGGATAAAAGCAACAGGACTGATAATCAAGTTCCTTCTGCAGGGCTGTTCCCGACGCCCTTGTGGGTGTTAATTTGCTTCAGGCGGGCACCCTGGAGCACTTACTCTTATTCACATTGCAGGGAGCAAAAACTGCAAAAGCTAGGAAACACGCAGCAAGGTCACCCAACGAGAAAGTGAAAGGTCTGGCTTTGAACTTGGGTCTAGCTTCTTCCAAAATCCATACAATACGGGAGCCTGTATTGTACTTCTGTTAAATCTCTTGATATTGCAAGAGTATTTCCTAGTTGCAACGCACAGGAATTTGCCCAAGTCCAGGTTTCCCCTATTTATAACCTTCCTGATTATTATGTGCCCTTTGATCACAATGCCTCTTGGGATATCCTATCTAGACTGAAGAGGGGACGTGATATAGTGGATGAGACTTCTGGATATGTGCCTTCCTAGAAGGTGGCTCTAGATCCTTTTCAGAACTATGCAGGACAGGAAACCAGAAAGGTGGTCCTTTGAGTGCTCTTGTTAATAATTAAGCAAGTAGTCTCGGGAAGATACGAAGTCTAGCTGAATATTCAGTAAATATGAGAGTTGCTGCAACTGTGGCTCCTGGGAGCAGAGGTTACCAGATTTCTGTCTTTCACTGTTTTGTCTCTAGCGCCCCAAACTGTGCCTACACATAGTAGGTGTTCAGTAAATATATTGTCTTGGTAAATAGCAATAAATGCTTGACTGAACAAAGCAGAGAATGAGGATGGTGCCCCAGAACGGATAAGGAGTGCGTTGACACCAGACAGATGTGAACTCAGTCTGGCTGCATCCTGGTTGGTCTGGGACCATCCCAGGGATACAACCCGGGGAGTCTTGCATCCCAGGAAAACCCTCCATCTGGGTAAAAGAGGAGAGTGGATCGCCATTTCCATTAATCGCTAGATACTTGACTTTGTGACAATTCCTTCACTTCCCTGGCTGCAGTTTCCTAGGCTGTAAATGGGGATGGCAATATTAAGTACCCCATAGGGTTACGGGAAGATTAAATGAGATGAGGTCCCTCGGTGCTTAGCACATTCTACGTTCTCACTGGTGGTAGTGATTCCTACCTACCATAACTTCTGTTGACTTCTGGGTCTTGGAGATGGATCTCACTTCCTCACAGATGTTCCTGGGCCCATTTGAATTAAGATCCTTGGTTTTATGAGAGGAGGAAAAGCTGAGCCAAAGGAGAGCCAAACACATCAGGGGATGGTGTCTCTTGGACGGTTTCCCCTGCAGAGATGGGCTCTCCCTGCCCCCACCCCGGCTGCGTTCTGAGCAGTCATATCTGGCTGCTCCGCGCTGATTGCCAACAGATGTTCCTCTAATGAACCTCACTGTAATCTCAGGGCCTTAATATAGTGCCGGGGCGTGATAAGTTCGACATATCTGTCGTTACCTGCGAGGACGGCCTGCTCTTGTTCAGGTCTGTCTTCCTCTGATGGCTCCACGAAGCGGAATTTATTTTCCAACCATCACCCCTTTGCCCCATACACCCTGGGCCCCAGTTACTGTCCAAATTAAAAGTCAGTGTCAGAACCTTCTAGAGAGCGCTCAGCCTACTATGATGAAGGGGATGACAGAGGGAGGAGCTTGGAAGAAAGTGTGATTCAACCTTGGCCTGAAATCAATATTTTCAGACTCCAGGCGTGCAGATTGGCTGACTTTCCGGAGAGGGGCAGACTCCTGGGGGACACGAGGCAGATGTCTCTTGAGCGGGAGGGAGTAGGCATCTAGGACAGGAAGGGGTGGTTTGAGGCAGCTGTAGGCTCAGCGGGGAGCATCCATTTACAGATGCTCTTGGGGCCAATGGAGAGAGCTTTCCAGAGCGTCCCTGTCTGGTTATGTCTTGTTCCTCTGAATGATCTCTGAGCCCCAAATGGAAGGTCTCATCCGTTTGGCCAGGTCCATGAGCCTTACTGAAGATTTTGTATGCACTGGGCACTGGGGGCAGAGTTAAGTCTAAACCCAGAGCCTACCATGAGGAAAAATCAAAGAGTTCATGGAGAGGGGGACAGAGGACCCATCTGGTTCAGTGGATCTGTGTGCCGTTGGAATTTGTATCACAGCAGCAAGAAGCTGGAGGCTATTTCTCAGAATACATGATATCTGCCTTGAATAATAATGTGAATACAGGCTAAGCATTCCTCATACAGATTTGACATCTGAAATGCTCCCAAATCCAAAACTAATTGTTTTGGTTGACTTTTTAAAGAATTAGAATTTTTAATAATTGTACACATTAATGGGTTTTATTGTGACATTTTATATATGTGTATAATATGCTTTGATTGTATCCACTCATCTGTTTCCCTCTTACCCCTCCCACTCTCCCTGGCCACTTTTCTCTTCCCAAATAGTTCCCTTCTACTTTTATGTCATCTTGTTTTTATTTTTTCCTCTAGATTGCACCTAGGAGAGAAAATATAGTATTTGAGAGTGACTTATTTTGCCTAACACACTGATCTCCAGTTCCACCCACTTTCCTGCAGAGAACATGATTTGGTTCTCCTTTATGGCTGCATTTTCTTCTATCAATTCATCTATTGAAGGGCATCTTGGCTATTGTGAACAGTGCCGCTCTGAACATCAGCATGCAGATATATCTTTTATATTTTGACTTTGACTTCGAGACTTTTGAGTGCCGACATGATGCTCAAAATTTTTGGGTTTGAGAGCATTTCAGATTTGGGATTTTTGGAATAGGGATACTCAACCAATGTGGTTGGAGCCACAGGCTCTAAAACCTAATTTGAACATCTCCACTAAAGTACATATACATCCAAATGCCAGTTATTGAAATCTTCCAGTTTTAGGAGTGTAGGGAAAAAATTATTTCCTTATAATACACTTAAGGAAGACCTATTTATGCTCCATGCTTAATAAAAGAATGGAGCTGGGTTTTTCATCATGTAATCAGAGCGACACTGAGAATTCAAAGAATCTGTTGCATAGAGATTTCTCATTTTGTCGGAATTAACCTGTGATCTGTGGTCCTCCTCTCCACAATAAGCTCTTCAATCCCCTGATACTCACTCAGGGGAAATTTAATCCACGTAGAATTCACACTGCCCAGCAGCCACCCCAAAGAAAAGACCTTAAAAGGACTTTTCATTCCCGCATGGAAATATCATTGCCCGCGATATTTGAGGAGGATGGGAGAAAATCTAAGAACCAAATGCTGCAATAAGGAGAGAGAACATAAATAACCCTCCTCTTACACTTCCCTGAATTAGACCCGGAGTTGGCAACTGTTCTCTGCCAAGGGCCCCGTAGTAAATATTTTAGCTTTGGGAAGCCTGACAGGATCCATGCTGTAACTACCCGGCTCTGCCCTTGGAGTATAACAGCAGGTGTAGACAAATACTCTATGTGTCAAGTACCCTTTGTTTACAGATGGCAAGCCCTTGAATTAATTGGTAACTAACCACCAGGAGGATTTGAACCTTACCTCGCAAGTGGTGGTAAGCTTTTTTCAAATGGAAGCATAATATCAATAAATAATCCTAATCGGGAGCATCCGTCCGAAGCTTCTGGAGTGCCGTGACCTTCTGCATCTTATCTCATTGAGCCCTCTCTCAAGCTGGTAGAGGACATAGCCCCAATTCCAGTTCTGGCCAAGCACTCACTCAGATCTGGTGCAATACATAAATTCCCATTTTAGGGATGAAAGAAGAGAGGCTCAGAACATCTAGTCATTTGCTCCAAGATATTGAGCATAGACGCAGCATCCAACAAATGTCAGCCCAAGACCAAGCCAGAGTCTGAAGCCAGGTCTGAATCCAGGCTTTTCCCTGCCACTTTAGTATGGGGACCTGAGCCCCATTCCTTCCGGGTATTGCCCGAGTGACGACATAAAATAAGGACCGTAGTGGCACCTGCCAACCAGACAGAATGCAAAGAGAAAATCCAAAGCTCTGAGATTAGCACAGAGATTGGCTGGTACACAGCAAGGGCTCAATAAATGTCTCAGATGATTTGGCTGTGGAACCACACAGTGTATTGCATGCAAGCAAGGGGATCTTTGTGGCCCAAATGTCGGGGGTTTGTATCGGAAGGACCATGGGACGGTACGTTCAGAAGGTTTAAATGGGGCTAAACCATAATAGGCCTTAAAGCCGTGATCTCCACTATTTGAGTCCATCTGAATCACCCAGGTGTTTATTAAAATGCAGATTCCTGGGCCCTTCCAAACTTTGGTAGATCCCGGTTGGGACCCCAGATTTTCAACAAGTACCCCAGTGGTTCTGGGGCATTTGTAAGTCTGATGCGTCCACAGAATAGAAATGTTACGCTGGGTGGTTGGATGGCCTGAGTAAGGGGGTGTAGGGATGCCGAAGGGCAGTCATCAGGAGAAGACAAGGTCCACACACCGTTTTAGGATGGTGAGTCTGTTGGAGGTGTGAGGGGTTAGAGAAGAGGCCCTGTCCTAGTCCAGACATGAATGGTCAGCTTCAGGGTTGCCATGGTGAGTGTCTCAGCAATGGTGACAGTCTCTGGGGGCCCAGGGTCACAAGACACAGGGAATCATGAGTCTCTTCTTCCACAATGTCTCCTTTTCTATTCTTGAGCAAGTCTGGTTGACATGACTCATGACAACAGTGGCCATTTATTAAACATTCTCTCTGGATCTGGTTCCAAACTTTTGGTGTCCATTCTTCTGTCCAACATCTGAGCAGCCCTGCAAGATAGGTTCCATTATCTTCCCAAGAGGCTCTGAGAGGGGGAGCCACTTGCCCAAAGTCATACAGATAGGAAGTCTCAGAGCTGAACTCAAAAGCCTACTGCTGAACTCAAAAGCTACAAGCCTTCCTACCTTCCCAGGGTTGTCCCTCCATTCTGCTCTCTACCTGCTCTAAGGCAAGCTCCATGCAGGTCCCTGATTTCTCCATCCACACCCCCTCTCACCCACAGCACCCTCCCACATAATCACTCCTGGCTTTAGGGGCTATTTCTCCACTCAGGGACTTGGAGACCCAGGCACTTTCCATCTTGTGGCTCTGCTGTTCTCTCAGGTATCTTGGTTTGATGTAAAGAGCCAGCAGAAACCTGGGGACCCAGACTCGAGTTTCCTGGGAGACCAGCTCCTCCCAGCTCTCCAGCCCTGGAACAGTGGTGTCCTCCTGCTGTTACTGACTCCTGGGTTCCCTCTCCTCCCCTCTGGCACCCCATCTACCTTGGAGGCTCAGCTCTTATCTTTCATGTGACCAATCTCCTGGGCCAAATCTCTGTCCCGATTCTCAGGTGGTTTCTGTGTTCTGGTTAGACTGTGACTAATATGATAGTTACACATGAAATCTGCACGCCACGCCCATGCTGGCTGCTCTCTCCCTGCTCGGGACACCCTTTCAGACCCTCATCCGCTCCCAGAGCCCACCACCGCCCATGGCGGGCAACAGGGAGAATCTTCCCGAGTCTTTGCACAATTGTGAAGCTTTGCATTTCACTCTTTGCCTGCGTTGCCATGGGCAACACCCTGTCTGTCTGTCTTGAACCCAGATAGATTCACTCATTTCCTCCCACCCTGGGGAGCAGAGACACAGGGTCCACCCGCATTGCAAAGTGGTGTTTTCCTTCTCATTTGAGCCAAAGCCAGCCACCTGTTTGGAGTCAGCTGGGGACCATCCTGAAGCCTCTGCCCTCAATGGCAGAGGATTCTCAGAACTGGGGCCCCAGGTCCTTGACACTCAAGATAGAAGGAAAGGCATTGCCTGTCACTTCATTACCGCCGAGATGTGCAGGAAGAGGCCACCTTCCTGTGGGGAACATTTTGCTCTGACTCAGAGCCGTGGAAACGGTGCTTCTCTCCAGTAGCAATCACTGTACTGTGACTCTCATTGTCCTTGTGGGCAGCAGGAAAGATGCTCAGGGGCCACATGTGGACTACGAGAGCTATATTTAGATCAGCCACTCTCTGGCCTTTTTCCTGTGCATATTTCCAGTTCATCGCCCTCTCTTCACTTACCTTTTTGTGCTCTCACTGTATCCCACGTGGAATCCACAGGCACATATGTCTTCCATAGTGTTTGAACCGATTCACACTCCTCTGGCCATTTGGAGATACTTTTCAAAATTACAAATGCATATACCCTTGGACCCAGCAATTACATCATCAGAAAAGTATCCTGTAGACTCACTGGCATGTACATGGAGCGACGTGATTGGGGATTAGAAATAACTCCGATGTCCTTCAGTGGGTGACTGGTACAACCACATGGGGAATATTATGCTGCTATAAAAAAGGAACTAGGGAGTCCTTTATACCCTGGTGTGGGCTGATAGCTAAGATAATTTAAGTGGAAAAAATAATCTGCAGAGGGATGTGTAAAATTCACTTGTTTTGTGTGAAATGAGAATTCATATGCATATTATTTGTACACACATAAGGACACTTTGGAATAAGAAGAAACTAAGAAAGGTGACTTGGAGAATGGAGCTGTAAATTGGGAAGATGAGGGAGACCAGGAGGTATTTTATTACTTCATATGTCTTATTTTCTGCACTATGAGCAATGCGATGTATTCAAAACACTAAACGAAAGTAAGAGGGAGAAAAGGCAACGAGAAAGAGGAGAGGAAGACGGAGGACAGGAGCCTCCACTTTTCCTGGGCTCACTGCTCCTTTTCTTTGCAAGGACTGAGAAAATAGAATTGCAAGAAAATGTAAGCCTTCTAGTTTGGAACAGAGTGAGGATGGAGAGAGAAAAGAAGGTGGGGGGAGAATCAGTCTTACAAATGGCTTTAAATAAAACTAGAATCAAAAGGCCACAGGAATCTGAAGTTGACCTTATTTTTAATGGAAAAGCTTTTGGATTGATATACAAGTCAGAGTAGCAGTTGCTGTTCTAAAGTCATGCACCGGGCTTTCTAGTTGGGCTCCTTTTACAGGTTTGCTGTGTGATTTGGAGGAGATAGTTTATAGCCTTTGGGCTAACAAAATTCACTCCCTGATCCATGAGATGGGAAGAAAATTTTCCCCAAACTGTTTCCTTTCTGGCGGGGATTTCTGTCTGATCATTTGAGTCCTTTCACCCTGAATTCTTGCAATCTGACGGTTTATTCCTTTGAAACACAGTAGACTCTTTCAGAGGACAGAAAAGCACAAAGGCACAAAGCACAGCCAACACTTCCATGCAGGTGACTTTTAATGCTAGTGGTGTATACAATCCCACGATATTTTTACGTGATTAAACTTTTTTAAAAAAAATCATAATTCAATCCCATTTTTAAGACTCGCCTTTGCACCTTAGTAACAGGCCATTCAAATGTGTGGGTTATTAATTACACTTCCATGACATATTTTTGAAGGACGGTTTATCTTATGAAGGCTCCACGGCCTCTGAGTCGGTCCCTTACATGCCGCAATTAGTCGCTTTCAGTTTGGGCCGTTACCCATGATGTTGTCACAAACATCTTTCACACGCAAACCGTGCAGATTTCTGGATCCCAGTGTATGGCAATTTTATAGCTCTTGTTGGAACAGGGTAAATCACAGCCCCTGCAATGGCTCCACCAATTTAATTGAGTCACGGCTGCCTTTTCAAAGGACTTATTAGGGACCCTGGTTCTGTTTTGGTTCACCACCGAGCAGAGATTTCATTTTCTCTAATTGGAAAAGATTTGGCCAGAAAGCAGAACCTCAGCAATGGTCACTAATAACCCCTTTGATCTGCCTCGGGGAATGTCAAAACAAGTTTTCCCCCTTCCTTATGACTTGAAGTTCAATTGTCCAGTGAGCTCTCTCTGGCCGGCCATTATTGACCTTCCGGACATTAAAAACTGTCATGGGGTGGGATGCGCTTGGAGCCAGGGAGCCTACCGTCCCGAGTCCGGAGGTGGTATATAAATCTACCTCCCACACAGCTCACGCGGGCATCTGGGCCAAAGCACCTGAAATGACAGTCCTGTCAAGTGCTGCGGGACGTTGTTCTGGTCAACGTGGATGCGTGTGTGCTGATGGTCCCCTGAGATGGGATGGCCCTGTGCTGATGCAGCCACCCGAGTCTGTGTCAGCCCACTCCAGGAGGCTTGCACAAGGACGAAATCAACCAAGGATGCATTTCTGACAGCGTGTCCCCATTGTTAGGTGACACATGGCCATATAGTCAAATAAGCCTTATTAAGTGAAGAATTCCTATGCCCGCTTCCGCATCTTCAAAATCACCCATGTGATGAGTCTTCGTTTGGGTTCCCTAGAGGGAAAGGCTGAGATGGAGGGCTTCAGAGGAGCCTTTGAGGCGAGCTCCTTGGAGAAAATGAGTCCCGGGCCAAGGGCAAGCCATTCAGCTGGAATCTAGTCCTGGCTGGACCCTGCGGGGAGCTCGGGAACACAAAGGGCATTGCAGCCCTGACTCCCTGTTCCCTGTGCAAGGACATGGCCTTTTGTTCCTGTCTGTCAGTCACTTGAGAGCTGCTGCCCCCGGCTGGGGGGTGATAGATAGTTGCCAGAGGAGGTGATTCTCTCGGGAAGAGCCTAGTTGGGGGTGGTTAGCTGCCACGCTCCCAGCAGCCTTGAGATGGGTACATCAGCCCAGGAAAGGGTTCTGTGCCCGGCAAGCTCCCTGCACCAGGCAGAAACCCGGTCGATGGTCCAGAAAAGCCCAAAGTCCCACTGAAGCAGGCCAGAGACTCCCACTCTGAAGACCCTAAGCCTAATTAAGCAGAAACCCTCACTTAAGTTGCTCTTCTTATCAGGAGCTTTAGGCACAGGACATGTGCCTTCGGCAAAAATCTGCAGAAGGCAGCGTGGTTTGTAGCTTCCTCTTTGTTTACAAATGCCAGGTTTGCAGAAGAAACTTATGAAGCCCTTGTCCATCTAGAGGATGGAACAAAACGCACTTATCCTATGAACTTCCCAGCCGCACCCCCAGGTATAAACTTCAAAGAATTTCTATACTCATTGTTCAGAGGAAGAAGTCTTAGGTGAGAGCCACCACTGAACCCTGCAGCCAACAGACCTGCTTCCAAAAATTCCTCAGGTGTCCAGCCTCTTCTGTCTGACTTCACCCCATGTGTTGATGGAGGAACCTTAAAGCCATGTGTTGAAAGGAGCATGTGGTGTGTGATCCATGGCTGAAACCCATGTTTAGAAAATGGAATCGGCTGCCATATTTAATTTGACCATCGTTGTCTTTTTAGCTGGAGAGTTTCACCGGATGTGCTCATTAACATGGTATTTGGATGTTCACATTTGACATGATCACTGTGTGTATTTATTTCTACCAGTTCTGTTTTGAGCCTTTTATATGGAATTTCTTTCTTTGCTTCATGTTTTGGTTTCTTTCCTGCCTTCTGTTCTATTCCACAATTGTCTTTTTTTGGTCCTGGGGATTGAACTCAGGGATGCTCAACCACTGAGCCACATCCCCAGCCCTATGTTGTGTTTTATGGAGAGACAGGGTCTCACTGAGTTGCTTAGGGCCTCACCGTTGCTGAGGCTGGCTATGAACTTGCAATCCTCCTGCGTTGGCCTCCTAAACTGCTGGGATTACAGGTATGTGTCGCCATGCCCAGCTAAGTGTGTCTATTTTAACCCTCATCAGATTATTTGTTTTACAGACCATAATTATTTTGATATATTGGTATATTTATCAAAATCTTGGTATTCTTTCTTATAACCTTTTCCTTGTAGAAATTCCTCAGGAATGCGTTCAGGGGGTGTTTGTGAGGGATAACATTTATCAGTTTTTGTTTGAAAACATGTTTATTTTACCTTTACAACTAATCCACTGGATTTATAACTTTAAAATGGTGATTATCTTTCTCTTAACACTTTGAAGAAAGTTTTTGATTATCACCTGGGGTTTCTCATTGCCATCTGAAAGGTGCTGACAGCATAATTTTTGTGCTTTGATTAGCAATTCAATTTGTACTCATACCTTGAGACTTGGCAGAATGAAGGAATATGCTATATAGACAATCTATCTTTTCTCACTGATTACTTTGAAGATATTATCATAGTGATACTTTCATTATGTGCTTAAGTACATGATCACTATGATAACATTTAGTTTTTGAAGATTCGTATCTTTCCTCAGTTCTGGAAAATTTTAACACATATTTGATTATTTTTTCTTTTAGATTCTCTTCAATCTGACTTTCTGGAAATTCTTTCTGGCACCTATTACACTTTCCCTTGCTATTCTTTTTAACTATTAACCTACCTGTCAAATTTTCCATATGACTATCTCTGTCTCTATATTCTGGTTAATTCCTCAGTTTTATTTTCCAGTTTACTAAGTTGCTCTTTAGCTGTGTTTAGTCTTTATAGTTACTCATCCATTTGAATTTTTGTTGAGTATATTTTGAATGAGTCTAAATCCTATGTTATTCTTTATCCAGTTGAGTTGTTCTTTTTCCATTGTGTGATTTTATTGTGGCTTCTATTCTTTTGTTTTTTATGATTTTAACATACTTATCTTTATAATGCTTAAAATTTTATGACTTCAGCTTATCAGTACATTGGCCTATTTTCTGATGACTCAGTTTCATAGTGGTTTGTTTCATGTGTGGACTGAAGGGGTGTGTTTGTGTGTGTGCACATGTGTGCATGTATGTCTATCGACTCGTCTTCAATTGGAATGTTTGGCTCACACGCCTATCCACCTACGCTTCGGGATATGTCTCTACCATGTGGATTTGCTATTTTTTCCTAATGCCCCACAGATTATGTTAATTTGGATCATATTCCTACATATAAAGGATCTGATTTTTCATTGGAATTCTGAAAATATTATTACCCAGAGTCCTAGGCAGATCTAGCGCTCATGTCGCTTCCCCAGGTGGGAGCTCAATGTTCCAGGAGAACACAGCTCCCTTAAGGGTCTCAGCTTCTAGCAAGTCATCCCACTTCCAGTTCTGCCCTCTCTGACCCCATGTGGCTATGAAAACTCCACAT
Source organism: Xerus rutilus (assembly GCA_028644305.1). Classification (NCBI taxonomy): domain Eukaryota; kingdom Metazoa; phylum Chordata; class Mammalia; order Rodentia; family Sciuridae; genus Xerus; species Xerus rutilus. The sequence continues at coordinate 118,200,743 of CM053407.1, read as the reverse complement.
TCAGGACCTTCTAGCCTGTATCAAACCCATCGTCTCCCTCGGGCTTCTGTGGCTTCAGCTCCCACCACGACTGCCATGGCTATGAGCTCAGTCTCCATTTCTAACACCTGGCCAGGCTGGCTTCATGAGCTCAGCTGTCACCCTCTTGATATTCTGGTTATTTTACTTTTGACTCGTGTTTTCTGACTGAAGCCCAATGGGACGAGAGGGCATGTGTGTGAGCAGAGGAGGCCCGTGTCATGTGCGTGTCCTCCATGTCTTGATGCTCCTGTGGCAAAGCCCCATGAACGCAGGGCTCTGGCGGACCCATGATGTGTCATCAGGTGAGTGCATCAGGCCTACAGCCAGGCAGAGGGGGTCACTGACAGCTGAAAAATGCTGAGCTTTTCCTTGAAATAAGGAGTTGCATCAAATGCACAAAGAAGCATGCTAAGGAAGAGACCAGGAAGGAACCCCGTCACAGCCTCTGCTGTTCATGCCACTCCCTGTCAGCCAAGCCCCTGTGCTGAAAATGGCACCATCAAAGGAAAGGGAAAGATGGGGCAAAGCACAGTTTCTTTACCTTTCCATCCTTCCTTCCTTCCCTATAAACTAAAGGTCCAGAGGGCTGGTAGAATGCATATATCCAGACATGGGTGCAGAACAGAATTCAGTTCTGATTCTGAAGTACCAATCGGGCAACTTGGGTGATTTCTGTGTAGGAGCTCAATGCTCCTACCTTTGTATTTAAAGTGGACATCGTGTGACCTGAAGATGGTAAAATGCATGCTCGTGATTTAACATTTAGTTTTGTTTTTTATTTAGCATAATATGAAACAGCAAATAAAAAAGTCGGGATGCATCAAGAAGGAAAGGACAAGCTTTCTCAGGTAGTACCTCTCGCCACGCCTACTTCTTGTTGTTTTGAACAAACACCCTGCATTCTCATTATTCACTGGGTCAAGCAAATTATATAGCTGGCCTGAACAGTGTACTGTATATTTAAATGTTCATTTTTTTAAATTAAAAATCCTTTGTTCATTATCCCATCAGCATTGAACTTAGTCTTTCATTTGCTTCTGTTTCCCACTCCCCCCATACCCTCCTGCTCATCCAAACTCAGGTTAAGATCTGAAAAAGACCCCAGATGGAAACTGAGCAATAGCTCAATCTCAACTCAGCCCCCAGGAAATACAAGGGTGGCCCTGGCTGAAGGCTCTCTGTTCCCCTTTCATAAGGAATGGCCACTCCTTCCTGGGTCCTCTGTAGTCCCCTCCCTCCCCTTGCCTCCCTCTTAAGAACAACCCCTTTACCGGCTAGCTCTGCACCCACAAATTCCAGAGGGGTAATTGTAAGCAGATGCAGGAGGCGCTCAGGAGTTGGGGGTGCCAGGACGGCAGCTATGGTGGGACAGTGCCTGAAACTCAGTCGTGACTGAGTGTCCCCAATAGCGAGTCCAAGTGCCTTCCAAATAAGGGCATGGAAAGCTCTGGAAGAACCAAAGGGAGCAGGGAGGAGGACAAGTCACCCCCCAAAAATGAGGGGCCGAGTTGGACTTTGGTTCAGCCTCTGTTCCTCAGCCCAAGGCTCCTTTAACAAGACCCCAGCTGGTCTCCAGACACACAGGGCAGTTCCTGAGAACTGGGTCATGCCCTAGCTCCAGGGGACCAATAACTTCTGCACCTGGAAAACTCATACACAGCTCCAAATTAATATATTTAATGAAAGAAGCAGGAGGAGCAGGCCACGGTCCAGTCCCCTCTCCCAGGCGTCTCTCTTGGTTTCATGAGTCTATCTCCACCTACGTTTAACACCCGGATTGCATCTCAGGAGTCCCGATTCTGGAACATTCCAGGACTTGACCAGGTACTCATCCCTTGGACGTGGAAGATAGTACGTTAGAAGGCCTGCCGGGAACCAAAGCACCCGTGGGCCACCCACCCAAGTTCTCAGATTTCACCCCTTACAACCTTAATTAAAACTATATACCATGCCTGTCAGAGACCCTCCTATGTCAACACTCAGTACCTCCCAGACCGCCCAGGCCCCTCCTGGCCGGCAGTGTAGGACTTCCTAGGCTGGGTCCAGTCTTGGCTGAGACTATGGAGTTGGACAAAGAATGAGTTTTGGAGCTGGCCCAACCCAAGTCTGAATCCCAAGGAAATTCTCTTGCTTCTTAAGTGTGTAAGGGCCAGACGATCTCATTCCTCTGAGCCGCAGTGTTCTCATCTGTAAAATGGGTCCCCACAAGACCTACCTAAAAGGGGTGTCGGGAAGAGGGGGTAAGAAGTGCCGTAGCATGGGCAAGTTTTCTGACACCTGGTCGGCAAGGAGTGGGCTTTTAACCAGCATGTGTTCAATGAGTGAATCAGTGTGGCATCAAAGTCACCCCAAAGCATTTCCCCCACCATCCATCTCCTTTGCCCCACTCTCCTAGTCTGAGCTGGAGAGTTAGGAACCTGGGGCTAGACTTGTTGGATCCCAACAGCTTCTATGATGATGTGAGACTCCATCTTTCCCTCCTTAAAATGGGTGGAAATAAGAGCGCCCACCTCCTCGTTTGAGAGGGTAGTGTGACATCCTGGGTAAAGCTCTCTGGGGTCTAGAAGAAATGTCCTTCAGATCTGCTAGTTGCCTTTACCATTTCCCATCGGGCACATGGAAATAACACCTGAGCACTCAGGTTTTTCTGCTTCTAGTTTTGACACCCATACCTACCCACTGTTTATAACAACCAAAGTATTTGTCTGAAATTGGTCTCCCCATGGCCCTCTGAACACAGGCTACAAGGTTTGGCCACCTCAGATCCCCCTCACCCCATCTACAACTGGACCACTCTCTCCTTGCTTCCCAGCCCCCCAGTTGATTCCTGCTGTACTCAGTGCCACAGGGACTTTGCACATGCTTTCCGTCTCGCTGCTCCCTTGGCTTGTTAATTCCAGCTCCAATGTCCCTTCTCTGGCAACATGGACTATGGAAGTCCTCTGCTACTTACAACCTGAGCGCCACACGCCTGTTCTCCATAGTGTTGCCTCTGTGTGGCCTGATATTTCATGGGGTGGTTGATGCCTGTCTCCCCTCTGCAGGATGAACTTCATGAGAATGGGGGCCACGCCTCATTTGCTGTTGGTGCCCACAGTATCCCTGCAGCTCTGGTTTGGCTGCCTGTTTCCTATCGTCAGGCCCTAACTTCTTGTTTTATCCTAGGGACTAGGGGATTTAGGTTTGGGTTTAGGTATTGTAGGGCTTACCCAACATGCAAGGCCAGAGGCACTGGACGGTTAACAGAAGCCCCGGCCAAGGGCCCGTGGGAGCCAGTGGATGGATATCCAGCTCCCTGGCTGCTGGGGCAGATGACCCTGAAGATCCCTTGCTGTCCCCTAGAGTTCACCTGGTGGGATCAAGTGGCTGCCGGCCTGACAGTGACCCTTACTTGTCCACCTTCCCTTCTCCATCTCGCTTCCCGCGTCTCTACAGAAATTTCAGCCACTTCCCATTTGAGTGGGTCTTATTCAAGCCCTAGTCTCGGGGTCTATTTCTGGGTAAGTAAACTAAGCCATTGTCATTTCCCCAGGGCCTAGTGTGACTCCCAAAGCACAGCCAGCACTCTGAGCACAGTGAAGGAAAGCAGGCAGGCAGGGAATGCACGGGAAGAAAATGTCCAGCGATAGCAGCACTTGGTGTCCTGTTAGGCCCACAAAGTCCCTGGGGCCAGCTTGCTACCTTATCTGGGCCTCAGTTTCTCCATCTGTAAAATCACCCGTGATGAGCTGAGGGTTTGAGGAGAGTTGACCTAAGTCTCCTACCAAGTGGTCCTCACCAAGAGGAAACTTCTGCCCCTAGAGAACTTTGTCACCTCTGGTAGACGTGTTTGGTTGTTACGGCTGGGCAAGGAGGCTGGGCCACTGACACCTAGTGGGCAGAAGCCAGGCGTGTGGCAAGGCCTCCTGACATGCCTGGGCCAGCCTTCTAAAGTGAGTAAGGATCTGGCCCCAAACGTGGGCAGAGCTGAGGTCCAGAGACCCTGCTTCAGCTCCTCGCGGCTCTAAAAGTCTACATCCTAAAATGGAATCAAAGTCTTCAGACCCAAGGGACTATCATTTCCTGCTCCGGCTTCTAAGAAGTGCATTCCTGCAGTTCACCTGTTCGAAGATGTGCATTTCTCCCGTCTTTAAAATCAGGACGCATCTACCAATAATGGCACCTCCTTTTCATTGGTCGAGCTCTTGTTTGTTTTTTCCGGAGGCACGTGGTCCTTGAATTCCCCCTCCTGACTTTGTTCATAGCTTAAGCTAGAGAAAGTGCTGCTCAGAGACCCTGCAGGCTGTATCTGGGCCTCGTCAAAAGAGCCACCCTGCCCCAGCCCCTTCTTCCCAGAAAGTTTTCCCAGCAATACTGCAGACTTATAGTCTTTTTTCCTGTTTCTTTTTCTTTAACTTGCTCTGCCCTGAGTCCCTACTTTGGTCTCTTCCCACCCACAGGCAAAGCTATTCCTCACTTAACCTTCAACATCCTCACCCTAGAGACAGGACCCCACGGGAGGCTGCTGACCTTCAACCTTCTGGAAGTCACAGTCCCTCCCAACTCAAAGGAAGCTCAGGCTTCTCGAGGACGCCCAGGGTGCCGAGTGGTCCACGAAGCACTGGGCACGGCTCCTCTAATGTGCATGTGTCTTTGGTTCCCCCGTGGGGATGACCCCAGGCAACCCTCTCACGAGGACACCAAGGTAGACCAGATGTTCCTGCCACCCTCTCCGCCACTCGTGAATACATCTCATAGCCACTTGGGAGAACGTGGACTCCTCCTGGTTCCAGGAAAGGAGCCTTTTCATTAGTTATACTTCCTGACTCAGCTCAGGCCCCAGCCTCCCTATAAAACCCCGAAGTTGAGGCAACCCTCCTGTTGGGTCCTGGATGTGCCTGAACCACCAAAGATAAATAAATAAATAAATTAATTAATTAATTAAAAAAAAAATATATATATATATATAAAATCTGCCTCTCTCCCACTAAGTCAGTGTTCTTGAACTTAAGCATAATCAGAACCTCCTGCAGGGCTTGTTAAATGCCAAGCGCTGACCCCACCCCCCACACTCCTGACTTGGTAGCTCTAGGAACCGGGACAGGCCTGCCTCTAACAAGATTCCAGGTGAGTGACGTGCAGGTATTTTTTTTAGAGACTGCACTGGACCTAGACGATGAATTTCTTAAAGTTGGAGATGTTGCGTTCTTAAGAGTCTACGTTCCTAGGATTTAGTAGGCTAATCGGTGAAATAAATTCAATCATGTACTAATTAAATGCGTCCTCTGTGCCCAGCCTAGCACCACGCTGGGCAGAAGGAAGCGTAAAGTGAATGGTAACAGGTGCTTGGTCTTGCGAAAGGTCTAACCCAACCAGATGCTGAACTCTAAGGACATCTTCCAGTTTTTGCTCCCCAGAGTCTACACGTAGTACTTTACATATATATTGTTCTTTTAATCTGTTTCCACCATATCCAGTGACATATGCTGTATTCCCCTGTTTCCAGAGGGCTTAGTTTCCATGTGAATTTTCTTGCTTCTAGAGTCCTTAGGTTAAGGCAAGAGGCATTTAACGAACACCACAAGGTTAACACAGGATCCATTTTCTCGAGGTGCACTTTTGCAGAAGGATCGGGGAACAAGAGGACACGTTTGACACAGGCAGATACGGCAATTGGCAAGATTCTGTTTTTCTATGTTGACCACATCAGTATCATTTTTATCCTAAAACAGCCCTTCAAGGACTATGCTTAGAACTCTGTGGTAGTAAAATTTCCTCTTCTTCAATCTGGCTGTGCTTGAGGGAAGTCACTTGTCCCCAGTGGGAATCTAAGGTAGGTTGGTTTGAATTTCAAGCCTGTGCTTTTGGCTACCTCTTTTTTTTTTATTGGCTCTTTTTAGTTATGATAGTAGAGTCCATTTTGATATATTTATCCATGCAGGGAATGTGTCTTATTCTAATTAGGACCCTAGTCTTGTGGATGAGCACGATGGTGAGATTCACTGTGTGTATTCATATAGGAACACAGGAAGATGATGTCTGATTCACTCCACTATCTTTCCTTCTCCCATGCCTGCTCCTTTTCCTTCTTTCCCCTTTGTCCAGTCCTCTGAACTTCTATTCCCACCAATGTAGGTTAATTTCCACATATCAGAGAAAACATTTAACCTTTATGTTTTAGGGGGATTGGCTTATTTCACTTAGCACTTAGCTTGATCCATTTATTTACTGGCAAAGGCCATAATTTCATTCTTTATGGCTGAGTAATATTCTATTGTGTATATGCACCACGTTTTCTTTATCCATTCATCTGTTGAAGGGCACATAGGTTGGCTCCATAGTTGAGCTATTGTGAATTATGCTGCTCTAAACATTGACGTGCCTGTATATTTACTTTTCTTTTAAGTAAAAAGGGATGAGGCTGGTATTGGGAGGGTTGACTATTAACGGAGCTAACTTCTTTTACACACACACACACACATTCTGAAATCTGGTGTAGGTGAGATGAAGTTGGAGATCTTTCACTCTTAGAAACATGTTTGTATCAATTATTGTTTTACCTATTTAGAACCTTGTTGCCCCATCATCCTTTTTAATTTTCTGAGGCAACAATAATCCCAGTCTCAAAGAATAAATCATCCTCATTCTAGGCAAATCATTACTAGTTCAGTCATTCATAGTCTCTCTTGCAACTAGAAATTGCTCTTTAATCTCCTTTGGGGAAGGAAATAAGGCAGAGCTTTCCGAGGAGTCTTTCTTTCTTCCCCATCCTTCCTGTTTGAGAAGCTAGTGTGATGTCTGGAGCCATGGCAGCCACCTTGACATTGTAAGAGGGGAAGCAGGAGGACTGAAAGCCAATAGGGTAAGTATTGGCTGAGACCAGAATGTTAATGCTGCTGTCCCAGACTGGTTATCTCTGGTCTTGTTTTAGTCAACAACAAATATCCTTTTGGTTTAAGTCACTACTTGTAGTCATATGCCCTCCTACCTGATAGACAGCCTCACAGTCCATCCTTCCTACAGAGCTGGGGCTTTGTTCTGGATGGATAATGCATGGGAAGGAACCAAATGAACCCACCCAGTCGGCCTGTTCATCTTCACGCCCCTCTGAAGCAGCCATCTTATCCCCCTTTCACAGATGACAAAACTGAGGCACAGTGCCTTCCTTACTTGCCCAAGCTGGGTTCCTACAGCCACTGAGTGGGAGGCCCAACTCTGAGCCACCAAGCTCTAGGATGGTTTTAACTGCTAGTACTCCAGAGAGGACACGCATTGGATGGGTGGGGTGGGGGGGAGTCAGCCCTTAGCAAATGCTCCCTAAAGGTAGCAGAGATGGTGTGGCCATGGTCGTTTCTATTACTATTACTGTTAGTACGGTGCCCAGCTGCCCCAGGGCACTGACACCTCCCTAACAGGATGGGTGAAACAGATTCCACGGTGGAGGGAACAGAAATAAAGACAGCAGAGGAAACCCCGCCTGCCTGGTGGGCTATCTGTGTGCCCTTCCCGAGGGCCCAGCCTGGCTTGGAAGGCGGCGAGGGATGGAGGATGCAGACCCACATCGAGAGCCAGGCAGACCGCACACCCCCAGCTGAGGAGTCATATAACCGTGGCAGCTGTCCAGGGCAGAGGAGGGCGCACCTGTTTGCAATGTAATGTAGCTATTATGGGCCTTTGCATCCAGCTGAAATTCAAAGACTGGAGAATGGGGGACACCGGAGGGGGCTGCCTGCGGGGAAGATGGGGGAGGAAGTTGCCGAGGTAAAGCGATCAAATGTCCTAAATTGCCTCCACTTTAAGGCCTTATATAAAAATTTCCTGTAATGCCTGTTACCATAAATAAGAGATTGCCGAACAAACCCGCAGTGAGATGGCCTCGGAGCTGAAGTCCCCCAGAGGGAATGTCTGCAGCCAGTCCCTGCTGACGTCCCACCTCTTGAATTATCTTGTTGTAAAAAGTCTGGCTCCTCAGGCCCGGGTTTACTGGGCCGAGCACATCTCCGTGGCATTCTCCACAGGACAGCACTTTGGATTCACCACCCGAAGGACCAATTTCTTCCCGGGCCCCATCTCTGTGGGTCTCATGACCCCCAGAGTCTATCTAGCCCACTTTCATCCAAATCCAAATCAACCTGTCAGGGCTGGCAGAGCCCGACAGCATAATCCCCCGTCCAGGCCCCAAGGAGCCCAGCCAGATATTGGGGTCACTGGGGCACACTTTGTTCTTGAGGAAACGTGTGCAGGATGCACCTGGATGATCCGTCCTGGTTTCTCTTGAAGGAGAGATGGCAATATCTTTGTTGCTAAGATTCAGATTGGACTGGTGGTTTCTCCTGCACCGGCTGAATAGCCAGGAATGGCTCCAGGCTCCCATGGTGGTGGTGATGGTGAGGATATTGAAGAGAGAGGAAGGGGCAGAGGGGAGAGGCAGCGCTCACCAGCACAGGCTACGTGCTTTGCACGTGTGTTGTGTGTCTGGATTCCCACAGCCCTGAGAGCCAGGGGCCATTATCACTTCTTATCACAGATAAGGAGAGCAACAGAAAACTTAAACAGCTCGCCCAAGATCACGACTTACATGACTTTGATTTACTTTTTCATGCCGACCCTGGGAGGTCAATATCGTAATCACTGTGTTTTGGCAAAGAAACAGAAGCGAAGAGATATCAAATGCTGTTCTTTTGTTCCCCGATTACTGAGCTAGTGTCTTCCAGGTGCCCAGCTCTGTTTTAAGCAAACACGATGGACAAGATTTCTTTCCTCGCGGAGCCTGAAGTTTAAAGTTAACTGAGTTAATGTACTTACGTACAGAACTCTTCTCCAGAAGGATCCTAACAACGCTGATTTGGAAATCGGCAGTCATTAAGGTTGGAGAACAGCCTTTGCCGGAATTCTCTCCAAAACCAGAGCCTGACACAAGAGTTTGCTGACAGATGGTTTATTTGGGACAGGATCCCTGAGAGCCACGGGGAGGGAGCAACGGGGCCAGAGGATGGGGAATAGGAGGAGCCCAGACAAGGACACTTTAGGGAGGTGGCTGTTGTTATGCGTGAGCACAGCTCAGTCCACAGGGACTGCCCCAAGACCCATAAGAAATACAGATCAGAACTGTGCCTTCAGGAAAGAAGAGGGAGAATCCCTTGGTGCCTACCTTCCCCGCACTTCTGGATCTTGCATGCATGAGTGGCATGCGGTTTCTTTAGCCACCCCATGCCACACAATGACCCAGCCCCAGGATAGTGAGTGACAAACAATACAGCCTTGCTGTAGAAAGTTTGCTATAACGATGGCAAGAATTAGAGGTGAGGCCAAGAGGATAGGAGTCAGTACATGAGCAGAGTTTCATTAACATCTTTGCATCAATCAGGATAGGCTTGGTTTTGCTGCAATAATAAACGAGCCCTGATTCTCCGTGGAAAAAGCCAATCCTGGCTAAGCTATGTGATGCCTAGTGCTTCAAATCAAATAACTGAATCTTTGCAAACATCCTGCAAATTAGACATTATTATCTACTTAACTGATGAGAGAGTCGAGCTTAGAGAGGCAAAGTTAATTTGCCGAAAGTCACCGGCTTTGGAGGTGAGATCAAGTTTGAATCCAGGAATGAATGGCTTTACAATCTGTGCTTTTAACATGATGCTTGTCACAGCCTAGGATATTAAAGGAGGGATTTCAGAAGTCCAAAAAAGATTGATGTAGATTTCATTTTAAAACAATGTTAGGTATTTCTAAAACTAGATGTTAAAAATACACATTAAATATGTGTCGCATATACGTAGGTATAAAGTTCAAACAAACAGTGGGCATCGTGCCAAGTTGGCTCATTTTCTTGGAACTGGACATAAAATACCTCCTGCAGTGGCTATTTAAATGAAGAGAGTAGCAGTCACTCCTATCAATCTCCAAATGTGTCCATGTTTCTACCCTCCGGGGATATTGGGATTAGGCTTGGCCCCCTTCTAGTTAAGAGGGGCTCTGTGACTAGTCCTGGTTAATGAGTTATGATTTCCAGGCAGAGCATTTCATTACCATTGAGACCCGGCCAGCACTCTCTTGACGTTTGCTAGGGTTATGTGCCAGATAGTGATTCTTCTACCTGGTGACTAAGGACAATGGAGATCAGATTCCTCGACTTACCTGCCATATACCTGTATCATGAATAAGAAATAAGTGCTCCTAGTTTCAAGCCACTGAGATTTTAGGGTTGCTCATCCTTCAGCAAAGCTTAGCCTATCCTGATGGATCAGAGATTATCCCCAGATTACTAGACATCACAATCTAGTCTCCAGAATAGGATGCTGAGACAGAGTTAGAAGTGGGGCTGATTAGGAATCAACCAACTGGGAAAAGAAGAGGAGGCAGGGCTGGGCAGAGGAAGACATGAACTATTCTCTTAGCTGGAGAAAACTTTGGCCAACCCTGAGAAATTTCTGGAGGGAATATTTTCTATCAGTTTTTATATGTTGGAGAAAGTGTTTGGATCTTTCTATCTCATCCTTGCTCGGTTATAGATGAAGGCTACTCCTGGAAAGCATGGCTAGGGCCATAGGGACCCTAACACAGGCAGACCCTGGAAGGGCTGGCAGGTGGTCATCAGCTGACCATATTCTGCATGGCCAGTGGAACATCCTTCCTCACCAGGGAAGTGGGAGGTATCTGCATCCACCACACAGGAAAGATTTGTTTTTAGCTCTTTTAATTTGCAACCCTTATCCATATGATTGGGGCTCTTGACTCTATCAAACAGATTTCTGGGTTGCAAGCACAGACGTCGAGCCTAGATGACTTAAGCAGAAAATGAGTTTATTTTATGAGTGCTAGAAGTTTGGAGATGCCCAGACAGCCAGGCTGATGGGTAAGCAGGCAGGGAGAAGCCAGGGACAAGCCACAGAGCTGGCCTGCTGAAAACCACTGCCACCCTGGCTGAGTGATGCGACTGCCATTCTTGCTTTGAATACTTTCGCATCTTCAGCATCGACAGGAAAGGTGAAAAGAGAAGAGGAGGGGCCCAAAACTCCATGGTGTCTGCAACTCGCATCTCCCATGCTGATCTAAAGCTTAGCTTGGGTGCATCTGATCAGAAGTGCCAGGGTCACCAGTCAGCATGCTGCTTGATGGTCTCAGATGCCCAAGAGTCAGAAAGTGCAGAGTTCCCTAAACACTGGTCGAGCAGCAGGAAAACAAAGGACAAATGTCCACCTTGTGCTAAGAGGTGATCCTGATCATCTCTACCCCAGGGCAACACTCATCTACTGAGCTCTGAGCTTCTCTCTGCGGTCTGCATCCCTCCGGACCATAGTGAGGATCAAGTCCAGGCTTAAAGAGCGAGGACTCTGGCTCCCAAGAGATAGCCGGATGGACAAACAGAATTTCTTCTCCTGCAGCCCAGGTAAGAAGTAAAAGGGCACAGAAATGCTGGCAGAGAGAGGAGGCCTCACCCCAGTACTTGGCTAGGAATTTGGGGAGCATATTTAGGGCAGGTGTCCATCTCCCCATTTAGTCATTCTGCAATTCCTGACTGAGCCTCTGCCGTGTATCAAGCTTGGCTGAGACGAGGAAGAGTCTTGGCTCGTGATGCTCCTGGCCCAGGAGTTTGAAGTGACTGCTCTTTGTCACCCCTCCCCCAGGGCAGCATGGAGAAATGGTTGTGTCTGCTCTTTGTCATCGAAGTGCCTGAGTTCAAAACCCCAGCTCTGCTCATTTCTAGATGGGGGAACTTCACCTCTCTTAGCCTCTGTCTCCTCCTATGTAAAAGGAAATTAATGATACCCCCCACCTCCCGGGGGCCAAAGGCGGATTCACTGAGATAAAACAACACAAGACCTGGCACTGAATGTGCTCAAAGTATATTAGTTGCCTGCTGTCACCATCAAGTGGGAGAAGGAGGGTCAAGTGGGTGCTACCCGCTCTTGACTTTCTGACTTCCTGCACCATGCCAGGGACAATAGCTCGTTACTGTCCCTTGGGGCCAACGGGGCTGAGAAATTAATCACACACATAATAGCAATCACAATAGCAATAATAATTATAGCAGTTGCAACAATCAAGTACCTGCTAGATGTCACACCCCAGGCTAAGTTTTGTTCAAGTCTTGCTACTCAAATTATGGTCCCCAGAGGAGCAGCCGTGGGATCCCCTGGGAACTGGGTAGAAATGCAGAAGCCTGGCCTCTGCCCCAATCCAGTCCTGTCTCTCCCACACACACACCCCCAGGGAAGGGAACTTTCCAGGCACTTCTGCTCTCTGGGAATTCAGGCCAAGAAGATCCCAACACGGGAGACTCAGTCCAGGCCTTGCCACAGGAAGAAAAGCTTAAAGCGTGGAGTGTGGTCAACAGTGACACACAGGTCTGGGGGTGTGAGCAGGCAATGATGTCACGGCAGGGCTGATCTTCCTCTGAAGGAAAGAGTAAGGACGAGAATGGAAGTAGTCCTGCTCAGCATGGCAGCCAGACGCAAATCAGCACGTTGCCGGACAATCCAAATAATTTACAGCAGCTGTTTGCAACTGCTGACTGCGAACAAAAAAAGGGCAGGCTCCCTACATTAACACACACACACACACTCACACTCACACAGGGGGGAGCAGCACACCGCTGTCTCTCTCCAGGCCGTGCACACAACACGTCTCTTCCTCTGTGATGCTGATTGTTATGACTCTACTATTGTAACAACAGCAAACCACATTTGGAAAGTTGTGTTTCCTGTTGATTTCTAATAATTTATTGATTCTTCAAAACACGGACACACTAGAAGCGCTCGTAGGGAGGGTTGTCAGAAGCGAGCCCTGAGCCACCTTTCTCCCTCTTCGAACTGTCTGCCTGAAGCTGGACAAATCCAGCCTCATTACTCTTCAGAGATCAGAGGAACCGTCCTTTGAGGAAAGCCAGGCTGGCTCAGCGAGGGGGGCCCTGCAGGACCTCACTGGGAAGCACCGTTCTCCCAAGAGAGCCGGGCTGCCCTTTTAACCAGCGCTTCATCTTTGGTGTCTGAAGCCCAGCAGCTGACATGCTTCCCGCCAGCCTCTCTCCTCGGCACAAAGAGGGGACATCCTCTCAGTTGCAGACTGTACACTCCTGAGCCTGTTTTATCACGATGCTCTTATTTACCTCTGAGGATGGCACCACAGAAGGAAGGAAAGTAGAGAAAAGCAAGCAGGATCAGCGAAGAAATGGACAAGGAGGGAAAGAAGAGAGGGAGGGAGCTAAGAAGGATCTCTCCATTCCCACCTGCAGAGGCCGCTCTGTATCTCAGAACTACATTTCCCAGACTCCTTTGTGTTCCAGGTAGGTTTGACCAATGGGAGGCCTTGGTGGTGAATGGGAGGATGGGAGGAGAGGGGACTCCTGGATATTTTTACCCACCTCTCTCTGCTCCTAGCAGACAAGCCCACCCCACTCCAGGGCCCCAGCTCCTACCCAGCAGCCCTCACTCTTCCAAGCTTTCTGGATGGTTCTGGCTTATGATGATACCACCAACTCCTCCTGTTTCTTTAGTCCAAGGGGCAGAAGTAGCTTCTTGCTGCTAGTATTTGGGGAAGGTCATTGATCCTTGTTTGGCTTCTCAGGTGCCTCTATCAACTGTGTAACCAAATTCCTTTGATGAAATGCTCTCTGCTTAAAAATGCTGGAGTGTTTGGCTGTGTTTTCTTTTCTTTTCTTGAGTGATCCTAACTGGTACGGATGGTCTCCTTAGCCCAATTTTTAAATTGTTGTGAAGGTGAGGTCAGTCTTTATTGTATTTCCACCTTCTTTTCTATCACCATCCTCCATTCCCCTGAGCACCTGATCTTGTCCCCACGGCCTTAATTCTGAACCTCTTCCATGTTCTCTCCTCAAATATAACCAGTTCTCAACTAAGTTTCACTGCCATCTGCTAATTCTGACTAAAGTGTGAGTTGCAGATAGCTTTTTCCTTCACCTTTGCTAGGTATCCCTGCACTGGGACTCTAACACCCAGACAAGACTCTCTCATGCTAACAGGACAGACAGCAGTAGGCAGAAGTTTTTTTCTGGTGCCCTTTAACCATGGTTTGGGGGCATGCGGTACTATAGCCGTGCACGAAATGGTGCGAGACTACATTCTGTGGGGGGTGAGAGCCAGGGAGTCATAAAGAGTAGGGCTCAAAAATTTAAGCATGCAGAAGTGACTAGGGGATTGCTTCAACACAGACTTTATAGCTTGTGACTCAGGTGGACAGACAGCAGTCCCGAGCACACAAATTTCTAATACAGTCTCAGCTAATACTGACGCTGCTGGTCTGAGGACTCCTCTTGGAGAACCACTGAGTTAAAACAGCAGCGTGTACTTGGAATTTGTTGCACACCAAGGGCTGTTTTAAATTCGTTTCAAATATTTCATCACTGAATCCCCAGAACAACTAAATGAAGACGCTGAGGTCCGGATGCTAGGGCGCATCTTCAAGCACGCGACTCACAGCTAGCGGAACTGGAATTTGGGTCTGGAAGGTCTGGCTTCAGAACCTGTTCCTTGAATATGGGACATAGGGCTACTCAGTGTGTCCCAAAGTCCGGGACACAGAAAATGGAGAGACTTGGGTTCCAGGTCTCATTCTAGCTATGGGATCCTGGGCAAGTCAGTGGATCTATCTGTGCCCCAGTTTCTTTACCTGCAAAAGGGGGATCCTAACCTCTGTTGTCTCATGGTGCTATCACAGGGTTTTATGAGCAAGCGAGGCAGACATAGATTCCTTGCTCCATAATCCCTTGGCCCACTCCAAGTTCACCCTCTGCTGTAGCAGAGGGGTCCTGAGCTGGCTGGTGGCCCTGTCCATCTTCTCTCCCTGGCTACAGCCTGCTTGGCCTCCCCATCCCTCTTTGGGAAGGTTCCCAGGTTCCTTCTACCTGGCTCCTCAGAGGAGCTCCAGGGGGCTGAGCCCAGGTGTCCAGAGCTGTGACACCCTTAGTCACACATCTGTTATCCTCTTCCTTGTCCCCTTCTTTCTCTTCCATACCTCTGCTTCCCAGAATCACCTCCCAAATAAATCACCTGTACCCATGTCCCCATTTCAAGCTTTGAGAGAACTCACATGAAGACAGATGGCATCCAATACATGCAGCTACTATTTTTATGATCCTGATTATCATTTACCTGTGAGTGAACATAAAAGTAATTTTCCCCTCAAGTCATTTTCGTCCCCTTTGCTGTCTTTTATATTACCCTTCTTTATTATTTTTACAGCACTCATGGATCTGAATGCATCTTATGTTTGTCTCCATGTGTATGGTTGGCCCTGTCTTCCCTGAAAGGTAAACCTGGGAGGGCGGGATGCCAGCTACCCATTCTCTCACTGGAATCTCATCCTGGGAGCCCAACTGAACAGGCCTACAGCAGGGCATCATGGGAGCAGGCACTATGCAAATATGGTCTCAAGCCCCGCCCCTGCCTGATGCTTCACCCCATCCTTCCCCAAAGCCTGACCTGGGGATGGAGAGGGAGATTCACTGGGGCACAGCCCGGGGCTGCCTGACTGACTCTCGCCCTGCTTCTTGGTGGACTCCCCAGCCCACTGTTGAATGGGCCTTTCATTTCCCTGACCTTGGGGTCATCTGTTTTCAGAATGTGAAATATGGCTGCCTGGCCCAGGACAGAAGCCAGGGAGATAAGCGCCAGGGAGGAGCCTCCCATCCAACAAGCCGTGACTAATGATGATGGGGTGTGTTTGGTGGGGCAGAAGACATCGGGCTCCTGGTTTGCAGGGATTAACTCTTATGGGATCCCGCACCCCGGCCCTGGGTGCCTGGTTTTCAGGCACAGTGGGCTCTGGGTTCTGTGCCCTCCAGCACTGAGTTTGGTGCATAGTGGGTATTGAATAGGTCCTTGTGACAGGGACGGAGGGAACAAGGGAGAAAGGAGACAAAAAGGGCGGCGGGGAGGAAGGAAGTGAGGGAGGGAGGAAAAGGCGCACATGCGTGCTGCGTCCTGAGCTTCCGCATAATCAAACTAGTCACCAACTTATGTGCCTCATCTTTGTACTTTACACATCTGTCAAGATTAATCTATTTTACCAGCCCATTTGACAGACGAGAAAGCCATGACTCCCATGTCATCTCATGTACCGGTTTAATGGAAGAGGAAGTCGAGTTCAGAGCAGTGCGTCATTGGCTGGGAAGTGGGAGGAGCTCGGCAGAGCATCATTGGGAAGTGGGAGGAGCTCAGAGTAGTGTGTCATTGGCTGGGAAGTGGGAGGAGCTCAGAGCAGAGTCATTGGCTGGGAGGTGGGAGGAGGAGCTCTGAGCCTTGCATCTTTGACTAGGAAGTGGGAGGAGCTCAGAGCAGAGCATCATTGGCTGGGAAGTGGGAGGAGTCAGGGCAGAGCATCATTGGCTGGGAAATGGGAGGAGCTCTGAGCCCTGCATCTTTGACTAGGAAGTGGGAAGGAGCTCAGAGCAGAGCATCATTGGCTGGGAAGTGGGAAGAGCTCAGAGCAGAGCACCATTGGCTGGGAAGTGGGAGGAGTCAGGGCAGAGCATCATTGGCTGGGAAGTGGGAGGAGCTCTGAGCCCTGCATCTTTGACTAGGAAGTGGGAGGAGCTCAGAGCAGAGCATCATTGGCTGGGAAGTGGGAGGAGCTCAGATCAGGGCGTCATTGGCTGGGAAGTGGGAGGGCCAGGACTTGAGGTGGGACTCGGTCTTTCTGGCTTCTGCTCTTGAGTTTCCCGCTGCTGTGCCAAACTCTCTTCTGCTGTAAACACGGAGGTACTGACACATATTTTTTCAATTAGTTTTAAATTTCTTTTCTCTATGTAACACACAACCTGAAAACTCCAGAGGTGTATAACAGTAGACACGTATTTTCACACTCAGTTCTGCAGATCGACTGGTGTGTGGGTGACGGAGGCCGGGCCTTGGCTCTGGGCTGGGGCCTTTCTGGCCTATCTGGGTTGTTGCAGGGGCCGCAGCTCCAGGGACTTGCCTCTTCCCAGAGGTGGTCAGAAGATTGTCCGGCCAAGCTGTTGGGCTGGAAACCCTGGCTGGACTCCTGCCCTTTGGCATCTCGTTGGTCTGAGTGAGTCACATGGTGGAGATGCACACCTCCATTTATAGAGGGGGTGAAGAATGAGGGTCGGTAACTAGCCTACACACACCCGAAGTGTGAAAATGTAAGGAACCCTCGATAAAGTGAGGAAGTACAGACAGAGCACACCGTCTCCCCGCCTGCCTGACTCCTCAGGCTGTTTTAATGTAGAAATCTCCCCCACACCTAGCAAAAGCACACACACACACACACACACACACTAGCAAATAGTTGGTCACTTTAAAAGCATTTCCGCTGCTGCTTCTCAACCAAGGCTCCTTTGCCCCCTGGGAGACATTTCTGGTCATCACGCCTTGGTTGAGGGGTGTTACTGGTATCTGTGAGAAGAGGTTGGGGGTGCTGTTGAGCACTATCACAGAGGAGGGCTCCTGAGACAGAGTTATGCAGCCCCAAACGTCAGTAGAATGAGGCTGACAAACCCTAATGTCAACCAGTGGGCCCCTGATCTGGTGGCCAAGGTACCTGCAAAAAAAAGTTAATACTAATAATACAGATCCCAGGAGTATTTGGTGGTTTTGATGTGGAAGGGCTGGGAAACAGCCTTGGTGTCTGTATTCCAAAGGAGCAATTTAGGAGACTGGCACTAATTGAAGCTTCAACTATCATATATAACTAAAAGGAATAAATTAAAAATAATAAATGCAATTTAAAAATACAAAAAAAAAAATCCAAAACCCTGGTGTTTTTTGGTCCTGGTTCCACCCAGGACCAAAGATACTTAAGGTCCTGTGTCTACTCAGCTTATGTTCCAAAGGTGGAGCCCCAAATCAAAGATCCCCTTAGCATTTAAATAGAAGAACCCTCCTTAGAGGGGCTCCTAATTCTACCCTCCCCAGAAATCCTGCCACTCCTGCCCAGCCTCAGGGTTCACAGGGTTTGCCTCCGGGTTGAATCTCTAAGTGGTCCAGGCAATCTACAGTTTCCCTACCTCGTCTGCCTTTCACTTTTAAAACCAGGAGGAATTCGAAGAAAATCTAACCCATATGTTTCAGCATCATTTACACTTAAGTCATGAAAGTACTGCTGTGGTTTTTAAGAGCTATTTGATGTCCAAAACACCTTATGAGGATCTTGAAAATAAGTGTTTTAAAGTCTCTTTTTACTTTCAGTCGGATTTTGCTCTGGGTAAGTGAATTCAAATGATAGGAATCTGGGGGCTGCCGGAAAGCCCCGGCCATGAATCTGAGGGAAACTCGAGCCTGGCCCGGCCAGTTCTGCTGCCGCCACCTCCAGCATCCCCTGAGATGTGTCCATTTCATGCCATAAAATCAATCTTGCTTCCCCGTGATTATGGCTTCGAACACTCACTCGGTGGGGTCTTTAGGTATCTCTCTCCTCGTTCTGCTTCTCGATGGTCCCCAGGTTCCATATTTAAAGCCTTTTGACTCCCCTTTAATGGAGATCCAATTCCTCCGTCTAGCGGGTTTGTTATTTCTAAACAGTGCCTGAGCTCTGCTGCCAACATCACAGCTGACTCTCCTTTCTGTACCCCAGGGAGACCCAGGCGGGAGGCTCCATTTTAAGAGGCCATATGTTGCTTCCAGTGCAGGTGGATCTACCTGTTTTGGAAAAGAGCTTTTGGCAAAATATCTAAGAGGTGCTTATTCTTTTAGTCAGCTTTGTGTTGCTGTGACCACAATACCTGACGAGAACAACTGAGAGGAGGAGAAGCTGATTGAGGCTCATGGTTTCAGAGGTCTCAGTCCACAGATGGCCGACTCCGTTGCTCTGCGCCCCAAAGGAGGCAGGACGTCATGGTGGAGGGACTTTGCTCAGTTCACAGTAGCCAGGAAGCAGAGAGGGAGATGAGAGAAGGGGCCACAGGAAAGGTCCACCTTTCTAGGGGACACCCCCAGTGACCCATGTTCTCCAGCCACGCCCCACCTGCCTACAGTTACCACCCTGTCCGTCTAATCAAACTAGGGTACACCAACCAAGTCACAGCTCTGAGGATCCATTCACTTTGCTTCGGAATATTCCTTCAGTACCACGGGAGCTTTTCGGGGGACACCTCCCTTCCAAACCATAACACTTATCATAACAGTTCTACTTCACAGAATCTACCCTAAAGAAATAATTCTAAGTGCAGATGATGCAGCTTTACGGCAGATAGATTCGGCCCCACATATCAGAGAAAAACCGAGAAGCAACCTAACAAAGAATAGCACGAGGGTGCCCTCCACGAGGGCTTAGCTGGCAGTGCAGACTTCAACACTGGGGAGTGCCGTGGCTGCGGAGCCACGCTGAGGGGAAGAGAATGGGCCTTTGTCATGTACAAGCAGAGAAGTTATTCATGAGGAGGTGTTGGGATAGGTCTGAAGCAAGGAAAAGGGGAAAGGCGTTCCAGCCAGGTAGGCCAGCAGAAGCAGAAGCAGAGAGGCGAGCGGGAGCTGCAAGCTGCTCCGTGCCAGGCAGGAGGGAGGGAAGTGTGGAGGTAGTTGAGAAGCCTGGGCTGTGGCCTGAAGTCGTAGGGAGCCATTGAAGGTGTTTGGACATGGAACAGGCTGGCGTTGTTTCAAGATGGTTCCGACCACAGCGTGGAAGCTAGATGGGAAAAACGAGAGGAGAAGGAAAGATCTCACTGGCGCCTATTGAAGTAGCACCCGAGAGACGCAGATAATGAATTGGTCAAGTTCAAATTCACACCTCCAGCAGTTACTCGTTATCAATGGTGGCACAATTGGTTTGGGATGTGTCTAGAAGGATCTGTGGTAGAACCCCATTAACGGGCTCAGGGTGCAAGAGAGAGGAATCCAAGATCCTGGGATTGTGATCAGAACAGTGGGCGGGTGCCCTTGTCCCTCACTGAGCTAGAGATGGGTAGAGGGTGAGACCACGTTTGGGAGAAACCGTGTCCAGGTCAGGGCAGGAAGGGTTCAAGATGGAGATGCCCAGCAGGCAAGGGGCTATTCAACTTTGGGGACAGGTGTGGGCTGGAGGTGCCAGTATATGAGCCAGCAGCGTTCCGTTGGTACTTAGAACCAGAAAAGCATTCTGATTTCCCAGGAGAAGTCAGAAATAAAGACTGCAGGTGCAATTTTGTAAATGTTGGCTCAAAGAATGTTTCAAAATTTGAGAAAGTCAAAGGAATCATGTTTGAGGGCCGGCCCTGCTTCTGTACCTATTTGTGACCTGGGAGCTGAGGTCTGTCTAGTTTATGCTTTAAGACTCTGGCTTCTGAGGTTGGGTTCCAATCCTGTATGTGCTGTGTGATGTTGGGCAAGTTACTTAACCTTCCTGTGCCCCTGTGTGAGAGGATACTAATGCAGTCCTCATCACAGATTTGTTGGTGAGCTCAATTCAGTAATGCCGCACAAGCTCCTGTCTGGTGTCTTGCGCATGGGAAGACTTAGTAAGTGATAATTGCTGTTGCTACTATTGGTTTGCCTGTGTTCAAGTCACGCTTTCTGACCCAGGCACACAGATTTCATGGCAAATGATCCTCCCTCACCCCGCGCTGAGGTCTGGTCTTTTCCCAGCGTGTTGCCCTGAGCTCTTGGCCAGCAGCTTCTTCCTATTACAGGCATGCCGAGTGATTGCTGGCTTTTTACGTACCTGGTGACAACTTTAACCTGGCTGCCGGGACTTGGGGAGGGCCGACGAGCCAGCTCGAAGGAGGCTGTTTGGGAAGAGTGCTGAAACCTTGGTCCTCAGAAGGCGGACACAGCTCCGTGGGTGCCAGGATTCTGAGTTAGCACAGTTTTGCTTAATGACAATCCCTGGGGCTGGGGAATCGGGTTCTTTCCCAGCTCTCTGGGAGCTCATGTATGAAGGTGCCACCTGGGAACTTGGCGGTGTCACGACTGCGTTCCCCCCTGAGCTTCCAAGTGATGCTGATGCTGCTGGTCCAGAGACCACACTTTGGTGGTCCTATTACACAGAAGATGCTGGCCACATCCCAGCCTCTGGGATGCCCTCAGGGAGCCCAGGTAAAGGTGGGGCCATGAGAGGAAATGTTCTTAGAACAGAAGAGCTTCCAAAGGGAAAGCACCGTCTTCCAGTCTGGGACCTGAAATAATTATATACCATAGTGCACGAGGTGTAACTACCCCACTTTAGAAGTGAGGGAACAAGTAAAGGTCAGATTACTTGTCCCCAGTCACACAGCTGGACAGCAACAGTGCTCAGACTCAAATCCTGCTTCTCGGATTCCAGGATCCACGCTCCACCTTCTCAACAAAGGCTTCTTGTTTCTAGCAGATTCAAAGTTTTTCTTAGTGATTCACACGCGCACACGTGCGCACGCACACACACGCGCTCTCTCTCTCTCTCTCTCTCTCTCTCTCTCACTTGGCTTCACCCAGATGTGAGAGAGATGAGACAGGTCCTCAGTTAGGAAACACGGGTGCAGGCTTGGGGCTAAGGCTGGGGAGGAGGGGTCCATGTGAGTCCTTGGGGCCTGCAGCCAGCCTGGACATGCAGGTAGCCACCTCCTGTTTGGGGCTTGGTGATAAGAAGCCTGTCCTCAGGAGGAGAGGGCTCTGGAGCACAGTCATTGCACTGGTTGGTTTTGTAGCTGGGGTCACTGAGGCCCAGGAATTCAGAGGTCTCCTCAGGGCCTGGAGCCAGTGATGGCAGAGCCATCAGCCTCCCAAGTGCCCACCCAGAGCAGTTCACATGCTTAAGAAGTCCGTCTCGCCCAAACTCGTCCCCCTGTGTGTCTGTGATCCAGGAATGAGGGCCATGCTGCCATTCTGTGTGGGTCCCGGTTGGAAGCCTGAAGATTTTAATGTCATAAGCTGCTTTGAATGTAGTCTTTAAAAATCAAAAGGCCCCAGAACTTTCTCCAGTGTCCCCCTCTGAACAGTCCGCAGGCTTTATCTGCCAGCACTTTGGGGAAAAAAAAAAAAAAAAAGAGAAGAAGGAGAAAAGAAAGATATTGCCGCTAAAGAAGAATCCGAGGCCCCGGAATCTTAACAAGGTAGCTCTGTTTCTTATCATCTTCAAAAAGCTTTATTAAGCCTCTCTGGGCTCATGTGGCCGAGCGAGGCACTTTACAGAATCAGATCAATCAGCGGTCCGTCAACAAACATGTACCGCGAACCTACTGTGCGAAGCCGACGATGTGGGGGGTAGGAGGGCGTGGGGTGTGACCCCGACCTCATGCTCGGGAGGTGGGGGCTGTCCACCCTACCCCAGCTAGGGTGGGGCAGGAGGGGGGTGGTGTCAAGAGGAAAAGGAAGGAAGAGCACCCAGATTCAGGGTGCTGGGTGGATAAGATCAGAGTCCTCTGGCTCCGTCCTCCTCTGTGGCCATCCAGGGCAGGAGGCATTCTCAGCAGCCAGTAAAAACAGGACACCCAGAAATGTCTCCAAAGTAGCAACACAGACCTTAGTCACCAGGAGGGAAAGATCAAGGGCAAGGTGTCTCGAGTTTGGGGAGGGTGTAAACTAAACGTAGGGCTTGGGGGTCAACAGGGTTCCAATCCCAGACCCTCCTCCCTAATGCACCTTGGGGCAGGTGACTGTGTTTTCTGAGCCTCCCTGTTGCTGAATGAGGCTGGTGTCGAAGCTACAGCCCGTGCATGGTGTGAGCTGGAATGAGGTGTGGAAGGAGCAGAGCCCGGTGCCCAGCACACGGGAGGTGAGGAGTGACCATCCCGGCGGCTGCTACTATTATTGGCAGTGTTACTGTTGTTGTTGACAGATTTCCCTCCCTGCCTCGAGTCCACTATGCAGAGCGGAAAACTGGGGCTTCTTCATTAGAAAGTATCGAGTGGATTTGGATGGTTCATTCATTTTGACCTTTGAGCACGTTGTTTCTTGAGCACCTACTGTGTGCTGGAACTATCTGGGTCCTGCCAGTACAAATGGCAGCAAGACAGGATCGTTCCCCTTCCAGGATCCTGCATCGGGGACCCCAGAACTCATTCCCAGCCCGAGCGCTTGATAAAGCCCCTCGACATCTTCAGGCAGTGTCTGAGGCATCCTCCAGGGTTCCCTCAGGGCTCAGGTGGATAAAAAGTCATTTTGGGCATCAGTATTTGGAGCATAGATGGTTTAAAATTTTTTCATTTGAAATTCAAAGTGAACAGGCTGTTCTATATGTCAGCTGGCATCTCGTCCTCCTGGGTACATTTCTCCAAAGGATCTCTCTACCTCTCCACTTGGGCTTGTGCATAACCTGGTTGCATGGCCCGTGTCTCTGCAAGGGAGCTGGGAACTGTACCGTTCACTTGGGACAGCCGTGTGTCCGCCTAAAGGAAGGAAGTGGCTCCGGGGGAAGACGGCATCCAGATTCTCCTGTGCTTCATCTGGAAAAAAAAAATATTATATGTATATGAAAACATTAAAAGGGTATCACAGTGCGACGTCAGAGGCAAATGATCAATTCTATTAATGTATTGTGATGTTTACCTCTCTCTTTTCTGTTGGTGCTGGGGATGGAACCCAGGGCCTCGGGTATGCTAGGGGGTGCCCACCACTGAGCTCCACCAACAGCCAATATTTACCTTTATTCACCAATTCAGGTAGCACATTCTCAGAGGTAGATTTTTTGTTGTCCCCATTTTTCGTCTGTGAACACTGAGGCTCAGAGACCTCGTCTGACTTGCTCAAAGTCACACAGAATGGAAATTAGATGGCACCCCAGGCCCGGTCACCACTGCCTTTATGGAGCGTGTGCTGTGTGCATGATGTGGTACGAGACTGCAAACCTGTTCAGAACAGGGGTTAGAGATCATCCTGGGTGTTCTTTCATCCTTGGCCTCTTTTACAACATCTGGCACATAGGACGCGCGCCTATTAGTTTTCTTTTTTTTTTTTTTTTTGGTACCGGGGATTGAACTCAGGGGCACTCGACCCCTGAGCCACATCCCCAGCCCTATTTTGTGTTTTATTTAGAGACAAGGTCTCACTGAGTTGCTTAATGCCTCACTTTTACTGAGGCTGACTGTGATCTCGTGATCCTCCTGCCTCAGCCTCCTGAGCGTGTTAGTTTTCTATTGCAGCATAACAAACTGCCACGAGGTTAGAATCTTAAAACAGCGCACATTTATTGCCTCTTGGTTTCCTTGGCTTAGAAGGCTGAACACAGCCGAGCTGGGTCCTCCACAGCCTGTGATGAAGATGTCGGGGGCTCTGAAGACTTGACTAGGGTGGGGGAGCAGCTTCCAAGCTCTACGAAGTGGCTGGGAAATTCATTTTCCTGTGCTGCCTTTCCCAGGGCAGCCTGCTTCTTCAAGGCCAGCAGGGGAGACTCTCTGACCTCAGAGACAGCCCATCCCTGTTTCTGAGGCTCTTCCCTGATTATGTCAGGCCCACCCAGGACGATCTCCCTTTTGATTAACTCAAAGATCAATTCATTTTGCTACTTGACCTGCAAAATACCTCTGCCATAGTCTATTGGCTAGAAGCAAGCCACAGGTCCTGGTCACCCTAAAGGAGAGGAGAGGGCCCAGTATGAGTACCATGGCTCCGGAATCTTGGGGGTCACCCCTGGGTCCGTCGGTCACAGATCCCTCTGAATACATAACCGAATGAGTATGGGTAAGCCCTGGGCGGTGTGATCATGTCAACAGTGACTGTGAAAGAGGCTCGTTCCTCTCTGCACCTCCCGGGACCCTCATCCCCAGAGGTCCCTTCCAGCTTGGGGATCCCCAGATCTGCACCTGATGCCCAGTGCCTCAAGCCTGAGCCCCTAGGTACCTCCAGGCAGGGAACAAAGGAACCCCGAACAAAGAGTCCCCAAAGAGGCAGGGAGCCCGTATATCACGCAGCAACCTCGGCCTCGGAAGCCCTGTTGAAGTGCCGACAGCGGTCTTGTGTTTGGAGGATCGTGGTAATGGGGAACACATTTTTAATAAATACATGCAGCATTGGGGTGTCTGGCGGTAGGCATTTCCTCACACCCTCCTGGTAGGTGTTCATTACCGACCTGGAGCCATGTCTCCCAGGAACCGTAAGTTATCTTCTTCCTGGCTCTTTGGAAACCATCCCATTCTGAGATCTTTCAATGAGAAGCTAAAATATATATATGTTTGGTATTTTGTGGAGGAGGGATGCAGTGCAGCCCATAGTGAAGGTCCTGGCCTTGGGCCTGCAGATCCACCCAGATTAATTAGGTTAATATTAATTATGTGCTTCCTCCCGCGTGGACCATGCCAGGGAGTCTCCTAAGCACTTTATAGATGCTGCTAACCCTCCTGTCAACCCTGATGTAGGTGCTACTACTGTCCCCAGGGTCTCTGGGAAGAAATGGGTACTGTGGGGTTAGTAACTTGCCCCGAGGTCATACAGCTCCTAGGTGGGAGAGCCAAGATCCAAACCATGCAGCATGGTGGTCACACCCTTCAGCCCATCCGCATGACACTGCTGTCACTGGTGAGTGAGTTGCTCTACTGGCCCGTCTGTCTCCAGCCAGGACAACGGACCATAGAAACAGGATAGAGACTCGGCAAGGCTGGTTCCCATCCCAGCTGCACCACGGAGTGGCTGTGTGACCAGGGAGAGAGCAGTTCTGGGTGGTGCTGTGGCAGGTGCAAAGGTCCTGGGGTAGGAGTGAGCTCCCTGGGCTGCAGGAAGGGCAAGATGATCATCTGATGGAGCAGAGTGAGTGAAGGACAGGGGAGGCACAGCCTGCCCTCCTTTATCCCCTGGCACTTCCAGGCTCAGGGTCTTGCTGTCTCCCCTGCGTTGCAGCTGCAGCCCCCCCCATTGGCCTCTTTCTCCCTGGCCCCCTCCATTCCTGCACCCAGAGTAACTGATATGTTTAAAGTCACATCACTGCTGGACTTTAAAACCTCCAGGGCCATTGGGATCAAGTCCAAAGTCTGCAGAGAAATGTACTGAGGTTGCCTTGATCCAGCACCCTAAAGTGCACCCTGGCCTCAGCACCTGTTGCCCACCTCCTTCTGCCACTCCTCCCAGCCCCCAGGACACCCCCCGACCCCATGCTCACCACAATCTGGACCACCTCCCTTTTCCACTGGCTGCCCCCATGCTTCTTCCAGAGGCTCAGCTTGCATGTCACCTTCTCCAGGAAGCCTTCCATGACCCACGCCTGCATCAGAGGCCTCCACTCTGAGTTTCCCCGGCCCCCAGGACTGACCAATCAGAGCCTGTCTTATTATATGGAATGGGTATCATTTCGTTGAGGACAGTGACTGTGCCCGTGAGGTCTGAGTGCCCAGTGCTGAGCAAGTGCTTGGCACCTCCTAGATGCTCAGAAAAATACTGATAAATTCCAGGGGGCAAAGGAAATGGGGCCAGCGGCTCTGCAGAATGCGGAAAAGTGCACGACAGTGTCTTTACCCGAAAATCCAACAGCACGGGTGGAGCATGAGACTGGTGCACGCCAAGCCCCAGGCTGCTCAAGGGCCGGGGCTTGGGGCAACAGATGTTCAGGGCAGGGCCTGCTTGGGGAGGGCGGAACTCTTGGGGCTTAGCTCTAGGAGGAGCAAGAGGAAGAGTTAGGATGGGGGACAGGAAGGGGAGGCTGGATGCATAGGATGTGCCGGGGTGCAGGCAGCCTCAACAAAGATGGAGTCTCCATCCAAGGACAGCTGATGGACAGCCACGGGAAGCGCCAGCCAGGTGGCACAGGCAGAGACAGGTAAAGAGCAGAGGTGCTGGGGTCTCACCTGTGCTTGATCCTCCCTTTACTGTTTAGAAACAGGTTCACCTTGAGTAAGCACCTCACCCTTGGGGTGCTGTTTCCCCCTTGGTAAAAATAAAAATCATAAAAATGAAGCCTCCGAGATCTTTGCTTTCTTGGGTTTCTTCGAGACTCTGGTGAGGACCCTGGAGATGTTCCCCCAGGGGTCTAAGATTTTGTGAAACTGGCAATTTCATATATTTTCCTTCTTAAAGGGGAACCCTCCAATTGAATAAGCCTCGAGCCCCACAAAACCTGGATTTTCCTGGCCTCCTGGGCCCACCTGTCTACCTGCTAGGCTTAGCCAGGGGATCATGTCTATAATGGAATCATCGTGCATACAAATGGCATCTGTGTACTAAGCCCCCAGCACATTCTGCTTAGCAAATAATAGTTGTTCAATAAATGTTAGCTTTTGTCATTGAGTTCGTTGGTGAAGTGCAGATAAACCAGAGAAACTGAATCCAACCAACGTGGTGAGACTAGGAATGACAGGGAGAATTGCCGGCAACATCCCTGATAAGCAGAAAGCCTGGAGAACCAGACCCGGGGCACAGGAAGGAATAAGGGCGCTGGGCAGTAAGAGGCCCCCTCCCTCCATCTCCGCAGCCAGGGTTCAACATCATTCCCTTTTATGAGTTTACTTTTCCTCCCCCCGTGAAGAGGAGTTTCCAGTCTTTGCAGATAAGACAAATAGATCTGCCTTACATATTTCTATTACTTAAAAGTTCATAAATCTATTGGTTTAAAACTGTCAGCACAATGGGAAAACTCTGAGATGGAGCCACGCTTATCTCCAGGCGAGGAATTTGCCCCAAGTGGGGGCGGGTTGCACAGTGGAGGGTGCGGGCAGTGCCCGCGTGGGAGCTGTCTCTGTGGCCCCACTCATGACTGTTGCATTTCCAAGAAACATTTTCAAATCCAGCCCCAAGAGCCCAAGATCTGGCCCAGGGCAAGCTTCCTGTGCTAGTTCCCATGTCCCTTTGTCTGGTACAAGCAGATGACGGGGACAGATGCCCTCCCACCCTCCAGACCAGAGTGGCTCCATGTTTGGAAAATGGGAAGTGTTTTCCTTCAGAGTGCTAGGAAAAAACCTCAGACGAGAAGAGAAGGAAGCCGAACACAATGGCCCACACCTGGGAATCCCAGCAACTCAGGAGGCTGAGGCAGGAGGATCACAAGTTCGTTTGAGGCCAGCCTCAACAACTTAGCAAGACCCTGTCTCGAAATGAAAATAAAAATAAATGTAGCTAAGTGGTAAAGTGACCCTAGATTCAAATGAAAGGCTCAAGCTGGCGGTAATGATGGACTGTGAATGATTCGCAACTACCTCTCAAGGAAGACAGAGTGCCCTGACTACTGATATGTGCCAATTTCTGTGGTGTAAATATTCCCAACATAGCAACACAGGAAGAAGGGCTAAGAAGCCCCCATGAATAGGACATACAGAAGCCATGGGTATGGAAACCTCAAGAATGTGGGCACCAGTGGATTTCCAACATTGGTTACCTGTGTCCCCACCTCCCTTAGGTGGCTGTAAGCTGATGAAACTCAATTTTCTCATAGTGGCTGTGTTTAACACCTGTGCACGAGTCCTGATGACCGAGGCTGCCTTTTGTAAGCTGCAGCGCGAGGCTGGGTCCAGGTTCCCTTGCACTAACACCTGCTACTCTGTCTACTTGACCTTGGGCAGCTGGCCCAGGGACAAGGAGCTAACACTCATTTGGAGCTTGCTATAAGTCAGCCGATCTTCATGGAAGAGATAGACACCCTTACCGCGTCCTGCCTGCAGATGGGGTGGGAGTAGGGGGGGAGGGTCCCTAGTGGGGGGAAGCGGGATTGCTGGCCTGACCTTGAAAGGACCTTGGAATCTGCCCCTCCCCCATCTCTCTCTCTCCTTCCTTGTCACGACTAGGGGAGCCCTTTCCTTGGCCATGTGCCCCCCACGGGAGGTTCTGCCTAGCCACTGACCCAAAGCAACAGGACCTCACCACCATGGATGGAAACTTCTGGAACAGCCAAAATAGACCTTTCCTTCTTTTAAACTGCTTATCTCAGGTAATTTGTCACAGGGATGGAAAGTAGATGGATAGACCATGTGACTTGTCCAAGAACCCACAGCTGAGCAATGGCAGGCTGGGGTTTGAAGCAGGGGCCACCCAGCTTCTCCAGCAGCTCTAACCATGGCTCCTCACACCAGTTCAGCTCAGCCACGCCTCCATCTCTGCACTGTCATGCAGAGGTGGCTGGGAGGACATAAACACAAAACGAATTGACCTGATGGCCACTTAGCAGGCCTCTGGCACATGGGAAGTCCACATCCACGGTCGCCACTGAGAGCAGGCTTGGTGGCGGGCTGTGGAAATCTCCCTGCAGGAATCCTGGTGGGCCAGCAGGGGTTTGTGGAGCCCGAGGGGAGAGGCTGGCCCTTGTTATCAGCCAGCAGGAGGAGCCCTGAGGGACCTCCAACTGTCACTCTATTATTATCCAGGCTTCGGCTCCCCATCTCCTACCTAAAGTCACTCTCAGAAAAATATGCTCCGTCCCCACAGAGAAGCCTCAGTGCAGGGGGCTGCCCGTTCACCACACAAAGCCCAAGTCGCAAACTTGCAAAAGTTTCTAAACCCTGCCATCCAGTTCCTGGAGTGGCATGTGACAGGAGAGCTTGTTCCTGCCCAGAGAAGGGGGCTTGGCTGCAGAGAGCCCAGGGATGCCTCCGCGCTGTCCCTTTGAACCCGGGGCTTGAAGTTCTCCAGGGACCCCCTGCCTTTCTTCACCCTCTCTGTGTCCTGGGGGTCTGGGCCAAAGTCCAGGCTCCCCAGGGCCCCAGGGGTTGGCAGCGGCTGAATTCCTCATCCAAGGTTGCATCTTCCAGGTTGTCATTCTTACCAAGTTCCGGAAATCTCTATGCCACTCAGTGCCTCATCTCTCAGGCTGGCAGTGGCTTCCCCCCGACTTGGCAGCCTTGAGGTTCCCGCCGTGCCTGTCCATCCCCTTCCCCAGCCCCAGCCACGTACACGTGAGCTGTTCATTCAAGTCTCCTTTGCCCATTGAGACTGGGCCTCTACTCCCCGCCCAGGACCTCAGTTTGCCCACCCAGGAAATGGGTCCTGCTCCTTCCCAGTTCCCCTGGCAGAGGCTGCCTGGGGGAGCGGGAGCACAAAACCAAGTTGAGGTGGGAAACCAGGGAAAACAATAGTTCAAAGTGCCACCCAGGAGCCAGGCAATCGTGTTATTAATAAAAGCCAGATAGGTCTCTCGATTTGCTGCTTCTGCCCTCCTGGGAATCGCCCTCCCCTCCACGCCCGCTGACCTCCCCTCCTGGCTCTGCCGGGACAGGCTCCTCCCTGGTGGAGGGTCCCACTCCAGCCGTCTTCCCTCCCCCCCCCCCCGCCCCTCCACGTCTGCTGCGGGATGAAGCGTCCAGCTAACATAAGCGTGTTTACATTAAAATATAAGGGCAATTACACTAGCCGATCTAATAGTCGGCTCTGTATATGTTACCGAGTACTTAGGGCTCTCTTCTGGAAAGCCATTATGCTATGTGATCCCCCTCAAAGCCTTTCTTGAGGCTTTTGTTTTGACAGGAGGGCATTAGGGGCTGAAATCGATAGCGTAAGCGCACCACTTACACACTTTGATCAAATCGGTCCATAATTCTCCTGAAGAAAGTCTTGTATATATTAGGAAGGAAATTAATTTTATTGCCGCTGTGGCTTCGCCAGTTAATGGCCCAGCAAGTCAGCCAGCCCCAGAAGGCGAGCCGTGGGAGGTGGGCTGGTCACACCCTCCAGGGCCCACGGTCCACGGCCGCGAGGGCCTGCAACCTGCTCCCCTGGCCTCCTGCGTGCCCAGGTTGTCACAGTGGGAAGGCACAGGGAATGTTCAGCCTGTGCATGCATTCAATCCAAGCCCATGTCACGAGCTGTCAGCACCGGGGGGGAATTCAAGTACTAGAATTGAAAGACTGAGACAGTGAAAGGTGGTGTCCATTTATTTATATGTTAGGAAACCCAACTACAGAGAAGGGAGCTGAAGTGGTGGAGTAGAGCTGTGCCCACCGGTGCACTTCACCAGCGCTTGCCCCCAAGTCGGCATAAGGTGCCAGAGGGGAACAGGGGCTCCTGGGGGCTTCCTGGCCCCTGTGTGCTCAGTATGAGGCCGCAGGTTAAGATGACAGTGATAGCCAGGTGCGGTGGCCCACGCCTGTAATCCCAGCAGCTTGGGAGGCTGAGGCAGGAGGATCATGAGTTCATAGCCAGCCTCCGCAACTTAGTGAGGACTTAAGCAACTCAGTGAGACCCTGTCTCTAAATAAAATACAAAACAGGGCTGGGGATGTGGCTCTGTGGTTGAGTGCCCCTGAGTTCAATCCCTGGTCCAAAAAAAAAAGTGATAGCATTTTGTACAACATGCCCCCAAATGCCAGCAGCCACTTCAGATGCAGAAGTAGCACTACACTGTCCTGGTCCGAGGGACAGCGGGGCTTAAAGGAATATTTTGGGTATGTGTGGTCTTTGCCTTTCTCACTGAATGGAGAACTTGGCTTCTTCTAAAGGGATAACACCTTGCACTTAAAAACATTAATTCAAGTAGATTTTTTTAAAGACTGAGAACCATCATCAGCGTCATCACTTGCAGAAGGTGGAAGTGGGTGGAGGATCTGTCGCGACAGCCGAACCTGGGGATAGGCTACAGTCTTCTGTTTATTTTGTATTTATATTTACAAATTTTGTAACAAAAATTAAAGAAATATCTTAAGTCCGGTCTGGCAACAGGCTCACTTTCAATCTGCTGCTTCTCGAGGGCTCCCTGGAGTGGGCAGAGGAGGGCAGGCTGACATCTCGCAGCCGGAGTTGCACCTGTTGTGTGTGGAAAAGTCACGTGTCACTCGTTACCTGTAGTTTGGTTTTTCCGTGTGTGTGCATGCATGCGTGCGTGTTTCCTAGTGTGAAAAGGCAGTGGAAGTCTTTGGGCCTAGAAGAGCAAGGCAGGCAGTCGACAGTCAGGTGACAGTCTGAATCCAGTTCTATCCCCTTGGGGCTGAGGCACGTAACTTGGCCTCTCTGAGCACCGGCTCTCCATCTGCAAAGCAGGGCTAATGCTTGCTTGGCAGGATTGATGGCAGCACTGACCTGCTAGCGCATTCGAGGGACTTGGTCAACAGCTGCCTTGGTCTGCCTGTCGGTCTTCGTCACTCAGCTTAAACCTGGAATACCCTGACTTCCCTCTGGGGAACTTCCCTTTCCCCACTGTGGGTCCATGGGGTTGAGCTGCTCTGACTCCACCCCAGCTGCAGAAATGGGCACGTGACTCGGGATGACCAATCAGAGCCGTTCCTTCCTTCCCTGTGGATTCATGGATGGCCCGTGATCATACTGAAGCCAACAGGACAGGTGCATCACGGAGAGTCATTGGGTCCTTTGATGGACAGGCATGCTCTCTTAATGAACTGGAGTGAGGAGGTAAGTCCAGAGTTACCGGCAGCCACTCCGTAGGGAAAGTCAAATCTGAGAAGCCCAAACACAGAAAAGGAGAGACAAGGACATCCAGTCCCTGGATTAAGCCCTTCCTGAATCCATTGCATTAAGCCTATCAATTGCCTTTGGGGCTTAATACAGTCTTAGATTTTTCTATCCTTTGCAATTGACATTTCTATGGATACAATTACCACTGCAGTTATTAGTATCACTCGTCAGCTATAGTAGCCTGTTTCCATTACTATTATGTACAACGCCTCCTGAGATGGTTCCCACGTTAGTCAGCTTCCTGGCGGTAAAATGAATGTCTGAGATAACCAATTTATAAAGAAAAAAAAGTGTATTTGGCTTACAGTTTCAGAGGTTCCAATTGCTGGCCACTCAGCCCTGCTGCTTTGGACCTGTGACTGCCCAGCACTTCATAGCAGGCGTGTGTGACAAAAGAGGCCTGTTCGCCTCAGGGTCCCGACATCCCCTTCCAGAACACGCCCCCAATGGCCTAACTGCCTCCCACTAGGCCCCACCCCCTAAAGGTTCCACCACTTCCCAGTAGCACCACAAGCTGGCCAAGCCTGTAACACGTGGGCCTTTGGGGAGCAATCCTCATCCATGCTATAGCTGCAGGATGGCTGGTCTCTGTCCATGACATGTGGAGCTTCAGCCTAGAAGACACATGGCTGGTGGCAAACTGAATAGCAAGGGCTGGAATTGCCAGAAAGAATCTGTATCGTATGTTGGGCACCCAGGCTGGGACATTGGGAATCAGGTTTGGCTGGGACTGTCAACAGGAGGACCTACCTGCAGCCTCTCCATGTAGTTTGGGCTTCTCCCAGCATGGTGGATGGGCTCCAAAGGGAAACATCTAGAAAAGATGTATTGCAAGGGCCTGAGTTGGAGCCACAAGGCCATTTCTGACCCCACCTTGGAAACCATGTGGTCACTTCTGGGCCACTAAGGCTGGCCCAGACTCAAGGAGAAGAGGTACAGAAATGGCCAAGTGACCTTGCATGAGAGCATGGTAACCAGGAGATTTCTCTGCAGGCACCTGTGGGAAATACTGTGGCCCTTGTCCACAGGCCCTTCTGCCAGGTGTGGGGTAGACACGATGCCCAGCACCCACTGAGAATTCACTATGTGAAACCCTGGGCTCAGCACTGTGATGATCCCCTTTATTCCCGCAGCTCCATGAGGCAGCTACCATCTTTATCCTACCATAACCGTAGAGGAAAGAGAGGCTCAGAGAGGGTGAGTGATGTGCCAAGGTCACCAGGAAATAAGTGTAGGAGCGAGCTTGAACCCAGACCTGCTGGAGTCTAGTACTCTCTGGAACATGCTCTTAGCCTATAATTTCCTTTTCCCTCTTCCCCCAGCCCTACTTCCTGTCTCTAAGAAATTCTCTGATCTTTCAAGAAAGATCCAGCTCTACTTTCACCTGATTCCATCGAGATGCATCAAAGCATTTACCTCTGAGGTCAAGCAGGGCGCACATCCCCAATGTTACCCGTGGGGAAACCGAGGTCACACTCAAGATCACTGGCTCCAATTTCTGGGTTGCACATCACCCTTGAGCAGTCTCCAGGCTGGGCCTCCCTGAGGCCTGGACGAGGGGATTTCCTGCTGTCCCTCCCTGTCCCACAGTGGCCACCCCCCTCTCCTGCCCCAGTCCCATTCCAGGACTCCCATGGATGTCAGGCACATAACTGATGGCTTTCCTTGGCCCCTGTTTCTTCCCCTCTCCACCCAATCCCCCTTTCCCCTACTCCACTGCAGCCTCGGCCCCCTGGGCTATCTCTTACCCTCCTGGGTGGGGACCGTGGCACATCCAGAGAGCGTCCAGCCCTGAGAAATGTTTACACTAGAGATTAGCATTTATCTCTATACTTTCAACCTCTCTCCCCATGTGCAGGGCTGCTGTCTGCATGGAGGAAGAAGGAGGCCTGACCCCCAGAGCTGAGAGCCAGCCAGGCTGGGGCCACCTCTCTGGCATCTGGATCCCCCATGCCCCTTTCCCACCATCTTTGGAATCAGTCCTCCTAAGCTGTCTTTGTCCAATCTCTGAAAATCCTGAGGTTTCTGGATAAAGCAGAAAAAGAAAATAAAAGCCTGCATGTTTTTTTTTTCCCCTGGAGGGATTCTTTGCTTATGGGTATTTGAGCCCTGTGATCCCTTAGACCCAGAAATGATCCTTCTAGAAGGTTTACTCTACAGAGACTTCATATGTCTGCGCAAGAGTGCGAGCACATTCATGGCAACAGTTTTTTTTTTGTATTAGTGAAAAATTGAAGGAAAAAATATTTTTCCATTAACATAAAATAGGTCGAGTAAACTCAGCTATCTCCATATTCTAGACTGGTAGGTGGCCATTGGAAGGAATGGAGACAACCTGAGAATTCCAACATGGGAAGAGGCTCAGAATGCAGCGTGTCTCTTTTAGAGTCCCAGCAGGAAACTGGTAGCACTTTCGGAGGAAGTACTGGGATTGAACCCAGGGACACTTTACCACTGAGCCACATCTCCAGCCCTTTATATCTTTTATTTAGAGACAAGGACTTGCTCTGTTGCTAGGGGTCTTGCTAAATTGCCCACATTGGCCTCAAACTTGCAATCCTCCTGTCTCAGCCTCTGGAGTCACTGGGATCATGGGTGTGTTTCACCATGTCCAGCTCTGATGGCACTTTTAAGCTGTATCATTTGATGATTTAAATGAAGAAACTGTTGGTAAGATGTGAGCGAGGCTTGAGTAAACCAGTAAAGGACAGTGCAGAACCTCAGGGCTAGCAGCAGGGGGGTTGTTACCACCCTATCCCTGAAGAACAAGGGGAGATGGGGCACCTGTTGGCCAAACCTAGCCAGAAACTACAGGTGGAGGCGTCTAGTGACCCAGTCCTCCCAGTGCTGGGTACACTGGGCAGGGGAGAGAAAGGAGTTCACCCGACACAGAAGCTAAGCAACAGAACTTCACAATCACATATATAGTTTGCTTTCTTTTGTGTAAAAGGTGAAATGAGAGAAAACTCATTGAAACGATCTCTGTGTGTGTGTGTGTGTGTGTGTGTGTGTGTGTGTGTGTTAGAGAGAGACAGAGACCGAGACAGATGGAACTTGAAAGGACTAAACAGCAATTTGTAATTGCTGATTACTTGGGGGAATCTGAAATTGATGAAGGAAAATTTCTGTGACCTTTGCTCCCTATTATCATCCTAAGTCTTATTAAGGAGGTGCATTCATGTATTGCCAATACACATTTTACGAAAGAAAAGTGTTCTGGCCAAGGGCAGCGGTGCACGCCCGTCATCCCAGCAGCTCGGGAGGCTGAGACAGGAGGATCACAAGTTCAGAGCCAGCCTCAGCAACTAGTGAGGCCCTAAACAACTTAGCAAGACCCTATCTCAACATGAAAAACATTCAAAAAGGGCTGATAACAAAAAAAGAAAGTGTTCTCTTTGATTCCATGTTTCTTTCCATCTTTCATCTGTTGATTTATTCCTGAACTCTAGTATCTTTTCTTCCAGTGGACTATCTTACCACAGGTGGCTAAAAATATTGGGGAGGTTCTTCGAGGCTCTTAAGACAGGCTGGAAGGGAAGGCTACCAGCCAGGAGGGAGACAGGGAGGCCTGGATTTAGAAAGTCCTTAGGGAGTAGATACATTTACCCCAATGGAAACATTGTAGCTTGTGTAGATGTATCAAATCATCCCACTGTACCCCACCAGTTTAAAAAATAAATTAATGTAAATTTTATAAAAGTAATTTTGAATGATATCAAATATCCTTGTACTTATGATAATTTTAATAGAAGCGCCCTTAGGGTTTAATCATTCTGTGTCTTTGCTATAGATCTTTGATGGATATGTAACAAGTTGGGAAATATTCTTTTTACTCTAGATGTATAAACTTTAAAATATCCAATAAATATCTCAAATATTAATAAGAAATTTTTCTGCCACAGAAAAAGCCCTCCTCCACAATGACCTTGGGAGGTTGTCTTGGGCGATTGGGTTCCGTCTTTGCATCTGGTCAAAGAATAATGACAGCATTCTTGCGAGGATGCTTATAAAGTTACCATTTGAAAATACATTCAGTCTGCAGCCTGGCATGGACATCCATCATGGGTCTTGATTTTATTTCCAGTCTCCAGGAAATTAGAGGCTTCTGGAAGGTGTTCACATCCATCCCCTTGGCTTTTGTGGAGGGAAAAGTGTTCAGGGTGAGTTGCTCACAACTTCTCTTCCCTCAAGTCCTCTGGCATCCCAAGCTCTGCTGTCCCCTGTGTGTCCCAGGCCAGCAGCGAGAGGCTCGTGTGGTCCTAATTGAACCCTGTTCCCCACCCCTCTGATAGGACCCAGCTGTCCAGGGGAGGAGAAGGCCCGTTAGATAAGATGGTCAAACACAGGCTGTGCTTTGTATATTTGAGTTGCCTGACCCTGTTCCCAGGCCCATGTGGATAGGTTCCAGGCTGGGCGGGCAAGGAAGGGGCCATGGCTTCCACAGGCTGCCTCGGCCTAACCACTAAGCCCTCGGTGGGGTGCCTCACCCAAGAGCCCTGAATCTGAACACCAACGGGCCTGCGTCCAATTGCTGATTGTGCCTCCATAGGATGTTGTACAACTGAGTCACCTCTCTGAGACTCAGTGTCCTCCAAATGTAAGATGGCCCAATAATGCCCATCTTGGAGGATATGAGATCACATCAGTGAGATGAGGTTAGAACGGTGCCCTGTGAGTACCTTATCTTTCTCCTCCCCTCCCTGCCTTCTAGGGAGAGAAGTTGAGCCATTTGACTCTCTGAGACCTCAGTCCCTTTCAACAGCCCTGGGAGTCCAGCTGAAGCCCACTGACAATTCACCAATTGCCTCCTGTAGCCTCCTCATCTGATTGTCCAGGAGGCCCATGAGGGGTTCAGGTCTGGCTTGACTCAGGTGGAAGTAAAGACCATCACCCAAGTCCAGTGGGATTCCTCTCTGAAAACCTCCTGCTTCTGCTCCAAATGAGTAAGGCCATAAGCAAGAAAATATCACGGGTGTGAGAGGGGAAATAACACAAGAAACCAAACAAGAGAACCATCTCATCAGATCTGAAATTGGATGAAAGGAACTAGGAAAACCTTCTAGATTGATATCCACCATCTGGTGAGTGTAACAGAATGCTTTTTTCTTACAAAATTAATTAAAAATGGCTTTGATATGTTACTTTGACATTTTAAGATGCTAGAAGTTTCGCAAACAGATAAATGGAATTCAGAGCAAGTAAGTTTATCCTCTGTACCAAGAAAGGTTCCCAAACGAAATACTGTGCTCAACTCACAAAGGGACTAGGAACCTGCATATATTTGAACCCCAAAGTCAGACTCTCAGGTGCTTAAAAGTGACGCCAACCTGTGATAGTATTACAAGGACACGTATTTTAAAAAATCTTATTCACTTTGCTTATCAAATTCATTTGGTCTTCCTCCCACACAGAATGCCAGTGCACAGGGCAGTGGCCTGGTCTGCTTCCTCTCCCTCTTTCTTCCCAGCACCTTGGACAGTGCCAGACACAATGTAGTTACTCAATAAATCTTTGTCGTAGGGAAAACAGCTCGTTGGCTATGGGTCCCTTCCCTTTAGTGATTATTTTTTTCTTCTCTCTGTATTTCCGCCACCCTGGAGATGAAAGAGGTGCAGGGTAGTGATCCAGCTCCCAGCCTCTGGAATGAGGGATCTGTCACCTACCAGCTGTGTGGCTCAAGGCCAGCCACGTCACCTCCTAGTGCATAGGATTCCTTCTGACCTTCTTTCCAGACAGCCCTTTACACAAGCATAGCAAGTACGTATGGACAGTTCAAAGAGCAATGGCTAAACAAACACCAACGCAACAGGATTCAAAGTGTCTCTGAGGCCCCTCCCCGAGGCATTGCCGTGTGTGTGTGTGTGTGTGTGTGTGTGTGTGTGCGTGCGTGTATGCACACGTGTCCATGTCCCAGCACATCTGTAGGGAGCGTCTCAAAGGCACCTACCCAGCCGTGGAATTGCTGGCCCTTAGGCGTAACCATCACCCCCACCACGAAGTACATCCTCAGTTTCTCAAAGGTCACTGTATCCGTGGCTGCTCCTGCCAGCACCAAACCAGCCCCTTGTTTCACATTCTCCTCGATACTTGTGAGGAGAAAGGGGTCTGCAGAAGAGACGCCCCATGAAGGCAGGGGCAGGGGCTGCCTGCCGTCCACACCCCCGAGGCTTGGGGGGGCTGTGCGGCAGCCTCTTCCCAGGGCAGTTGTCCCTGCAGATGTCCCCAGCCTGTTCCCAAGCAGTGCACTTGGGCTCTGTCCTTTGCAAAGGTGGAGGGCAGGACATCCTAGATGTTTGGAGTGCTGGCTGCAGAGAGTTGTCGGCCATCAGCCTCTGCAGAAATCACACGGCTGTGGAGAGCTTCATAGTGGCTTAGGGTCACCTGCTTCTGGGAATGGCCCACGTTTAACGACCAACAGCAGCAGAAGCATAAAGACCTAGCCATAGCCGGGCGCAGTGGCTCAAGCCTGTAACCCTAGCACTTTGGGAGGCTGAGGCAGGAAGATCGTGAGTTCAAAGCCAGCCTCAGCAACGGCGAGGCGCTAAGCAACTCAGTGAGACCCTGTCTCTACATAAAACACAAAATAGGGCTGGGGATGTGGCTCAGTGGTCAAGTGCCCCTAAGTTCAATCCCCAGTACCAAAAAAAAAAAAAAAAACCAAGCCATTTTGGCTTGAGACCATGTGAAAGGGCCATTTGAGCTCCAGAACTTTCCATGTCGTAGTCACAACCCACCCTCCACCTAGCCTCGTGTCCCTCGCCCCTTCCACAGGTGCTGATTTAAAGCATCCCCTGCAGGCTGAAGCCCATCTTAGCCAGCTTCCCAGGGAGCCCAGCCAGGGTGCCCACTGAGTATGTGAACTTGGACATCTTACACTGTCCACGTCTGGTTCCCTTTCCTGTAACCCTGGGTGAGAGGAGCGCTCGCCCCATCTGAGATGGTGGGAGCACAGAGCCTGGCCCGGTGTTTAATGCAGTAAGCATCAATAACAGTGGCCTAGGACTGTTGGATTGGGTTCCACCCCTGAATACAACAGCCAGTAGGAAGTTTCTAGAAATTCTAATAGTATCTGGGTATTGCTCAGATGGACTTGGGACAGATATTTTCCATGTGCCCTTGAGGTCTACTCCACACCTCCATGGCTGTGTGCCCAGGAGGCAGCCCTGAGGAGGCACTTGGGGGCTCCTCAGGTGACATCTTCTTTTGGGGTCAGCTGATGGGAAGCTCCAGCAGGAGGATGGAGTACTGGCCTTGGGCTGGATGTGACCACCACCCTGGGTCACACCCTCTCAAGTAGCCATTGTGAGTGTCTCCTTCATGTCCCAAGGACAGCTACATCCTCCCCTCTCTGTACCGCTGGGGCACCGCTCTGCACACACTTTCTATTGCTGTTCCCAAAACATGCCCTAACGCCTCCAGTGTCCCTACACCCTCCTTGCACTTTTACCAAGAGTGTCCTTGTTAAATTCCCTTCAAATTACCCAGATGTGTGGCACATATTTTCCTTCTGGGACCCCAATACTATTTTCAGTCAATAAGCTTCACAGGCCAGACAATACGCTGGGCACTTCTCATGAGCCTAAATCAATCTGGTTTTTCTTTTAATGAACATGAAATACTAGCACATGTTCATGTGGTCCCGTGGGGGATTCCAACCCATGTATACAGCGTGTGCTGTACAATCCGGGTAAAATTCAGTCTTTAAATACAACAGCAATGATGGCCCCCAATCCCGGGGACCTGAGAAAGAAGGGCGGGCTCACCTGCCTGGGAAGACAGGACCTGCTAATGAGTCGCCCACATTCCGCGTCTCTCCAAGATATTTTCATTTCCAAACTCTGCTAAGGAAATGGGAGGGGGGATCACATTCTTGGCTGTATTCACCAAGCACTGTGAAGAATTTAGAAGTTGAAACTCAGTCAACATAAATTGTAGCTCCAATTATTTTTATAGGGCCAGCTGTTCTTTCCCCATAAACCAGGCCTGGGGAGGGAGAAGGTGAGGCTGAAGCCAGCGCTGTCCATTTCTCGCTGGCCGAAAGTTGTATAATGCAACCCCTGAGCCAGGGACACGTCTTGTGGTAGGATGTGGCCTTCTTGCATGGCCACACTTCAGTGAGCCCAGTGGGCAAGGAGGGCCCCGGAACTGCCAAGAAGCAGCCAGAGAGTCAGCGAGGCAAATCCCAGGCCTATTTGTCCTGAAGTGTGACACTTGTTAATCCCAGCTGAGAAGGAGCCAACCCAATCCTCTCCAAGAAGGGTCCAAAACAGCCTGTTCCTTTCCCCTTGGGGAAAACCTGTCCCTTGTCCAAGTTCCAACTTCCTTCCTGCAAAGCGTGAAGTTGCGATGGAAACGGTCAGCCCTGTTTATGTTGCCTGTTACGCAGCCCTGGCCAAAGGAGCAAGCGCTGGACAACACGGTGTGTTCCCAAAGCAGCCATGCCGAGAGCTGCCCCTGGGCTCTGGGATGGGAGCCAGGGCCGCTCCCTGAAGGCTGGTGGACCTGGGAGGGCTTGGGGAATCTATTCCTCGACTTCCAAGTTCTTCCCAGCCCACGGGACCATTCTGCCAGCATCTCCTGGAGACCACCTCCAAAACAAACACAGGACATGACGTGAAGGACCGGGGTGGAAAGGCAGCTTATTCACCAGGAAAGGGGCTCAGCCACTAGAGCGATGGCCCAGACAAACGAGGCTTAAACAAGTTCTAAGTTTCTTTCTCTGCCCTGGAACAAATAAGTGATCTGGGCTGCCAGGGGGTGGCTGCTCAGAGTGGGGGCTCCAGGCTATTTGCATTGGATTTCTCTGTCATCCCCAACATGGCTTCTTCACCACCCCCAGGGTCCAGGCAGGCTGTTGTCCATCCGGGGAAGGATCGAGGAGGAAGTGGAGATGCATCCCTGCTCTTATGGCACAACCAAGAAGTTATCTTTTACTTCTCACATACCATTGGACAGCATTTCATCACATGGTCGTGAATAGCTGCAAAGGACACTGGGAAATGTAGTCTTTCTCTGAGTGCTTGCATCTCCAGCTGTAACCTGGGGTTCTGGGATTCTGTAACTAAGTCTCTGCCAGTGCAGATGTCTACTATAGTGCCCAGTTAGATAGATTTTGGACACAGGAGGTCCACAGTTTGATCTTAGCTCCTCAGTTTTCTTCCTATGACTGATGGATACTGAGACAGAAACATCCACAGTGACCCTTGGGGTTCAAACAGGGGATGTATAAAGGAGTGGGGGGAAGATATCACTGGGGTGGAATGGAGTCTGATCACAGAAGCATGTGGAAGCCTGGCTAATGCCTTGTGGGCACTGGGGAGCCATCGAAAGTTCTTGAGCGGGAGAGGCATATAACCCAGGCCTGATGGTTTTAGTGGAACATATTCTGGCCTGAGTGTTGTCCATGAGCAAGCCCCACCGTGACCCCATGACAGCTATGTGATGTGACATTGATGAAACCTCACGGGGGCTTGACCTGACTTTTGCCCTTTCTCAGGAGTCCATGGCATAGTGCAGGGGTCAGCTTTCTTTATAAATGGACAGAGAGCAAAAATTTTAAGCTTCGTGTGCCAGTTTTGGTGGCAGCTGCTCCACTCTGCCATTGTACTGTACCAGCCATAGACGGTATGCAAATGAGCATGCCAATAAAGCTTTATTTGTAAAGTTTCATTGCGTACCAATAAAACTTTATTTGTAGAAATAGATAGCAAGCTATATTTGGCCCACAGGTTATAGTTTACAATTTGCTGATTTAGAGAATTCTTTAACTATCAGTCCATTCTGCTGTCAAATGAAAACTCTAGAGTCAATATAATGCTTAAGAATATCTCACTGGGTTTTTTTTTTTTTTTTTTCCTGTACCTCTATACTTTCCCCACAGCCAGGAGCAGATTCTGGGTTTATGGGACATGACATTTGTACTACTTAGGGGGCCCATTTAAGGAAAATAAAAGAAAATTATAGATGCCAAGTTACATACGGAAGTGAATATTTATGTAGCATAAGAAAAGCAATCATAAGAGATGTCAAAAGCGGATACATCCAAGCAACATAGAATCTATTAACAGCGTTTTGTTAATTAACCGCCTGACACACTGTATACTATCTCACCCATATT
The DNA here is from genome assembly GCA_028644305.1 of Xerus rutilus. Lineage (NCBI taxonomy): Eukaryota > Metazoa > Chordata > Mammalia > Rodentia > Sciuridae > Xerus > Xerus rutilus. Next base: position 118,158,447 of record CM053407.1, on the reverse strand, counting down.
TGTAGAGAGCTGGATGCTCTGCTGCTACCTACAACAATCATTTTCCTCGCTATCACTCATGTTACAGAAGTCCACCTTTCCTCTCCCAAGCGCTTCCTCCATTACCCATCTATCTCTGGGGCCAGATGACCAGGGATGTCGATGCCACAGCCCCGGTCCTAGGCAATAGTCCTAGAAGCCACTGAGATGGCCTGGCAATAGCTTAACTCTACACAGAAGAGCAGCAAAGCACAGACAAGGGTGCCACTAACCCCAAACTAAACACGTCACCAGTTCCACTTCCTTTAAGAAGGATCCCCCCAAAATGCCTGAGGTCACATCTGACGGACGGGAAAGTGGACTGGAGAGGATTTAGAGTGGAAAGAGGACAGGGTCTTCACCCTTCTGTTTGCAAATTTCATGGAACACATGGCCTGTGCACAGGGCGTGAGGTCCTTCCCAGACCAGCAGGTTCCCTCTGCGCAGAGCACAGCGCCCGCTCCAGGGAGCAGCGGCCCAGGCCCGGGAGCCCCACACTCCCACACTCCTTTGCGATAGCTTTGTGCCCCACCCTGGAATTGCATCTAGCTTCATGGCAGGCCCTGTCTCCCCAAGGAAATTAAATCTGAGCAACCCACACTTTGTCATAAAGTCAAGGTTATGCAAAAAAAAAAAAAGGAATTCTACTTTGGCTTCCAGGATTCTCTGCAGGGGGAAAAATAGATGTGCCCACTTTTTTAAAGGAAAAAAATTAATAAGCCAAATAATCTCACTAAAAGACATTTCAAAACTGTCCCCAACGAAAGCTCAGCCAGAGGCAGCAACGCCCCCCCACCTCCACCCCCAAGGTGCAGAGGTTTCAAGTTCCGGTTTAAATTTAGAGGCTGTCTTCACGGATGAGATTTGAAAGCTGCAGGAAGAAACAACAAAATTCTCCCTCTCGGATTAGGAAGCGTCCGCAGGCTCCATTTCCTGAGTCTCACAAACAGAGAAGATAAATTATTACTAAAAAGGTAGCAAAACGAAAGCCGGGCGTGCTTGCTTTAAAGAGGGGGGCCACAGATAACTGGGTGGAAGGATCTGGCTCAACTCTGGGTGTCAAAAAAAAAACCAAACAAACAGAAAGAACCAAACCTCAACAAGAATGTGTGTCAGAAGCTTAGCTCACCCAGACCAGGGGAGGGGTGCTTTCCCTAAGCCCTCCTTCCAACACTCATGCCTTTCCAACTGTGGTTAGGACCGTGACCAAGAAGAAAGCAGTGTGGAATATTTTATAATAGCATCGATGATTGCACCATGCAACTGTAAGAAAAGTGGACATAGTAAGCTAGATTAAGCCACTAAGCCACTTAGCCACTTGAACAAGGATAGTCCTAGATCTAGGTGGTTGGAACAGGATCAAAGTGTAATTTCCATGTACTCCTGCTATGGTGTGGTGCCCCAGCACAGGCCCCACCGCAATGGGACCAGTCAACCACAGACTCAATTCTCCAAGCCCAGGAGCCAAAACAAACCTTTCTTCTTTATAAATTGATTTATCCCAGCAATCTATTATAGTAACAGAAAGCTGACTAACCCAAATACACTAGCATGTATACCCACACACAAGGTAGTTGGACAGATGATATAGATAAATATCAATAAAGATAGGGATTTATTAGTAATAAAAAATGTGTGTTCTACACTGTATGACCCAGCTATATCACTCCTTGGTATTATCCTAAAAAATGGAAGTCTGTATACTATAGCCAGATGTGCACACCCATATTTATAGCGACACAATTCACAATAGTCAATAGAACCAGCCTAGGTGTCCATCAATGGATGAATTGATAAAGAAAATGTGGCATACATACACAATGGCGTTTTATTCAGCCATAAAGAATGAAATTATATCACTTACTGGAAAATGGATGGAATTTGAGAGCATTGTTTTAAGTGAAATAAACCAAACTCAGAAGGTCAAGGATCATATGTTTTCTTTCACATGTGGGAGCTGGTGGGGTGGCTGGAAGAAAGGGCAGAGCAATCTCATGAACACAAAGGAAGACAGTGGAACGGAGCGGGGATGGGGTGGGGGAGGAAGGAACGTAGGGAGGAATTAGATGGACCCAATTATGTTGTGGGCATGTATGATTATGTGCCAACAAAGCCCACCACTGTATACGAGTATGATTCTCCCAATAAATAAACAGAAGAAAATAAAATTAAAAAAATAATGAAGTGTGTGTTCCAAGCAGCAAACTTGAGCAGGAAAGTTGAAAGGAAAAAAACAAAAGCCTACTTGGCCCACAATCATTCTGCTCTATAATGGCCACTGTAACAATTTGATGTATGTCCTTCTACAATTTTTCCCTGACTGTACAGGTCATATTTTTACATAAATGAGATCAAATTGCACATGATGTTTTACAGCCGTCCTTTTCACTTGTACACTCAGTACACACATTTCCCCGCATCACTAAATATTTTTCTATCACGTGATTTTAAATGACTGTCCTACCTTCAGTTAATTAAGTCTAGGATAATTTATCCAGATCTCATCTATTATTGAACACGGAGATGACTCTTAGCTCCTGGCCACAGCCTCTGCAAGGACTCACCTGATTTGCCCTCTGCCTTAGCTGTTTTCCCTTTCAACCTCTTGTCTTTGACATCTTTGAATTCCCCAAGTGCTCCAAACCTTTTCTTACCTCAGGACCTTTGCACATGCTTTTTTTTTTTCCTGTTATTCCAACAACTGGCTCCTGGCTGAATGAGTCTTCCTGAGTCCAAAATCCGTATTATTATCTATTGAAGCCATTATAACTTTGCAGCAAAACCACCAGTAAGTTCAAATGGTCATATTCTGCCTCTAACCATTAAAATGTCCACTTCCAGACTTCAGGCCTGAACTCATTTGCCAGGACAGGGTTGTAACCTCGATCTGATCTTTTGATTCTCCTTCCGTACCTTGCTTTCCCCAATGGCTTGAGGTCTAATTCCTTATTCCACAATCCTCAGAGTGGTTCTACTTTCCCAAGTGAACACAGGCTGATACATCACTTTTGCTGGCCCTGAGGTCTTACGCCCTGGGCACATCTCTTAAGGAGTTTATTTTTGAACTGTCCTCAATTGTTTATTTGACTGTGTCATGTCTATGAGACCTGACGAAAACAAAATACCTGGGGGGGAATATCACACCCAAATACATCTGTGATTATCCATGTGATAGCAAAACCAGTCAGTCCACGTGTGTGGATTCAATAACCACCATTGAAAATATTTGGAAAAACTATCCATCTGTGAAGAACAAGTAGAGACTTCTTTTTCTTGTCCTTAAAAAGACAAACACTGTAAGATCTTGGGAGTTCAGTGGAACAACTGTTTACGTAGCATTTGCATTTGTATTAGGTACTATAAGTCATCCAGAGATAATTTAGCAGATACAGGAGGATGTGTGAGTTATGAGAAAATACTATGCCATTTTAAATAAGAGACTTAAGCATCTACAAATCTGGTATAGGAGGAGAGTCTTGGAACCAACCAATCATCCACAGATAACAAAGGACAACTGCGTATAGTGTCCACACACACACATAAATACCCACACAGATGTATGTATAAAATGCAGTATGTGGCACAGGCAATTATTGAAATACTTATTGCAATGTGACAGAAACTGCTATTTGTCTTCCATTATCCATTTTCTTCTTCCTGTAGTGTCTCCCCTAGATTTTAACTAGGAATATGATCATCCAACCAAGAACTACATTTCCCAGCCTCCCTTGCAGTCAATTGTGGTCATGTGACCAAGTGCAGGCCAATGGAGTGTGAGAAGTTAAAATGACCCTCACCAAATGACTCCATGGGGCTGCCATTTCAGCCCCCGGGGTGATTTATACCTGGACTGATACAGGAGAGGGGAATTAACTATTTGGTTTCAGTGACTCTCTGTGCTCCTCTTTGTATCCACAGTCGAACCTAAATTCTGATTTATTCGGATGTCCAACTAAGCCATGCATGATGTTTTGGCTGAGAAAGGAGTGTGTTCCCAGGACATCTGCAGTATGGAGACCTGTGAACCCAAGTAGGGACATCAAGTTCCATTTCTGTTCCTCCCATCTTGGCATCCTTTTGGCTCAGATTCCTTTCCTTCTCGAACACTGTGCTGTCCCTCTGTACAACGCAGCTATCTTCCCACTGTCAGGGTGGGCTTGGCAGAAGAGCCATCAGTGTCACTCAGGAGCAGGGATCTGTAGGTATTGATGGGCTGTAATGGGCACCCGCAAGACACTACTTGACCTCTGAAGTCAGACAACTTGTGTTCGAATTCTGGCGCAGTCACGCATGGCTTTTAAGAGAGATTAGTGGGATCTGTTTGATCATAATTGAAAAAATGGTTTGAGAGCCAAAGAAGAAAGTGCTTTTGAATTCTCAAAGCAAGTTAAGTGACACAGATCTGTCTCCTGGGAGGAGACGATGGGGTGTGTGAGGCGTCCGCAGGGTGCTGGTCAGGGCTATCAACACCTTCCTCGCCATCCTATTTATTGACTTGTGCTAGATTCCAGTGGGGAAGGAGGGATGGAAGTATTCCAAGATTGCAATCCGCTGCAGAGTCAAGTTCTGCCTTTTGTTAAAGGGGAATCCCTGCTCCCTGGAAAGGCCATGATTTAAAGCAGATCTGTCTGAGCAATGGCAAGACAGAGGGGAAGTGGGCTCAGCTGGATTTCTGGGGAGAGGAAGTGCAGAGGGGTCTCTGCTCCATGGAAGGAACTTTGGTGAGTCATCAGGCCAGCTCTCCTGCCAAGGCTCCTGGGAAGGGTTAACAGGGAGGAGGCAGCTGAGTCAGCTCCCTGTGGTGCTCAGGGACCAGGGGAAGACTATTGATTTCCTCTGAGTCACTTTGGACTGACCCGTTAGTTCAGGCTCACCGAGAAGGTGGAAAATCGGGAAGCTGAACTTGGCTGCATTTTGAATGCTCCCTTTCTGGGACCTCTAGTGTCTTCCAAACACATGTGTGTGGGAGGGGGCCAAGGTGAGCAGATCCTGGCCCAGGGGACGGGGCACAGGAGGCATCTGTAACATCACTTTCCCCAGCTCCGGTGACACGAGGGCCTGACCAGCTCTTGAACCACGTACTGCTCAGAAAGGACGAGGCAAACACACCTCGGACTCGCTGTGCCGCTCTGGGCTTCAGGCTCTTGGACTTGACCTTGAATTTCTTATCTCGCCCCATGAAGTGAATCTAGACTCACTATGTTCTAATCTGGCCTGAAATTCTTCTGTCCTGATGGAGGTTGTCGAGACTCATGCTGTGTAGTGGGTTAGAACTCCATTTCTACCAAAAAGTATGTCCTTGAGTAAATGTCCTCAAAGCTCCTTGACTTGACTTTTTCCAACCTTAAGATGGAGGTCATGGTAGAATCACTTGAGGGTTTGGATTTGGGGTTGGTTTGCTTTTAAGGTTAAATGTTATCACCCATGAGAAACGCTTAGCAGACAATTTGATTCCCAGAAATGCTCAATATGTCTTAAGAACTTCACGATGGTTTTCTATGTATCTTTCACAACATAGCAAGCGGATATCAAAAATGTCAACAAAGCAGGGGAAGAAAATGAAACTCCTTGGTAGCAAACTTTATTCTATTTTACCAGACTTAAATGAATATTAATCTAAGGGAGATTGTAATAAATTAAGATCATGTTGTAACCCCAAGAGCAACCACTACAAAAAACTCTTAAAAATAGTGTGGAGATATCAACAGAGGAATTAAAAGCTACACTAAAAATATTTGTTTAACATGAAAGAGGATCCTAACAGAGGATCCAGCTCATTCTTGTGAACCATTCCACAGATCCTTGGTGCAATGGACTAGTGTCCTTTAAATTATCCAGGTGGCTGATGGGTCCGGTGATCTGACCAGCTGCAACTGGTCCAATCAGCTACAGTTGAGGAATCTCACAGTTGACATATGCTACGGATGCAAGTGTCCACCCAGAGACCTGTCCTCCTGAAGCGCTTTCCTTGACTCTCTGGGGGGGTTCAGAACACGGGCCATGGACTCACACAGCTGTGTGTGTAGACCCAAGACCCTCTACACACAGGCTGTGGGACCTGCGTCCAATGACTTGACTTCTCTGAGCTCTCCAGTCCTTTCACCTCTAGAAGGGAGCTAAGAGAAGTTCCTACCCTATCGGGCGGTCATGAACATTGAATGTTAAAATACGTGTGAGGAGGTTAGCTCGTCCATTCATCCAATAGTCACTGAGCACCAAGGAAGTAAAAGGCAATATTCTGGACACACAGGGAAAACTGTCACACACCTGGGGGAAAAAAGACCACAAAGAATGATTGGAATGCAAACATAAATGGTAAAGGAAACTGTGGACACTGGGGTATAGAACAGAGAGGCGACGCTAACATGTGGCACTTGATAAACGCTTAGCATGATCACTAACCTCCCACCCGGGAAAACAGACACAACCAAACCTCGGTGAGCTGAGGCCAGGGCTCCTTCTCCAGCCCTGGCTGAGGCTCCTCGGCTCCTGCCCCCTCCTCGCGGGGAAGGAGAGAAAGCCCCTTTTCCTGACACCTGTAGTAATCCTTGGCAGAATGTATCTGAAAAGATGCAGGAGAAATTCTTAAAATATATTTCGCTCTGACCACAATATATTCCATATGCTCGGAGGCAGTTGGGAAGGAGGCGGGCGCGCTCGGTTACCTCTGGTAAATGTTTCTCCCCCACGCTGGGGAAATCCTTATCGGGGGTTCTCCTACCTGACAGCTGGAAGGAATTTAGGAGAAAATGCAAAGTCCCGATGCAAAGGAAGAATGGGAACCGCAAGGGCACTTGAGAGTTCCTGGCTGCTCGACTTGGGGAGAAGGACTTGCTGGGAGGGGGTGCCCAGAGGCCTCGCCCGCAAAGCCTCACTGCACCCTGGGGAGCTCCCTGGCTCCTCTGGGCCTGTTTCCCCATTGGTACAGTGACTGGGAGCTGGACCGTTAGCTGCAGAGGATCCATTTATGAATCTGATTTTTTTTTGTTTGTTTTTTGGTACCAAGGATTGGACTCAGGGGCACTCGACCACTGAGCCACATCCCCAGCCCCATTTTGTGTTTTATGTAGAGACAGAGTCTCACTGAGTTGCTTAGCGCCTCGCCATTGCTGAGGCTGGCTTTGAACTCGCGATCCTCCTGTCTCAGCCTCCCAAAGTGCTGGGATGACAGGCTAGCGCCACTGCGCCCGGCTATGAATCTGATGTTTATCCTGTGGATTCTTCATGTGGTCACGGGAAGAAATGCCTAAGCTGGTGGTGGTTGCAGCATTGAGCAGAAATAAAGGGACAATGGAAGCCAGTCTCCAGCTGGGAGGGAAACTGTTGAGGGACCTTCCACTTTCTCTGCATGCTGGAATTACCTGGGGCAGTTAACTGTGCAGGTCCCCCTGCCCAGAGATGGGGACACCTCTGAGAATCGGGAAGTGAAAAGAGAGGTGAGCTGCCAGGGCTAATCTCATGACCTCTCAGTCCAATCCATCCCCTGCTCCCTGTGGTTTGGGGCGGGCAATTAGATCCCCCCAAGAGAGAGAAGTATAGGACATGATTGGGAATGAAGAGATCTCACTCACAGGACAAACCTCAGCACAGAGATGGGAGTTCCAGAACCTTCTCTGCTGTTTAATTGCTCTGCAGGGTCTTGTAAGTTAACGTCTCTGTGCATCAGCTTGCTCAAATGTAGGTGAGAGCACTCACCTGCTTCATTTTCCTCGGGGGTTTCACTGAGACACCACGTCAAGCCCTCAGCACACGCCAGGCACAGGGTCGGGACACAGTGGTGTTGATTAAAAGCTGATGACGATGGTCAGTGACCCTCTTGGAAACGAGCTCCAGGTGACGTAGGGAGGTGATTCTCACACCTAAGCAAGCAAGCCCAGGTGAGCTCACGGAAACAGAGCCCCAGAGTTCCTGAGACACAGGGTGCAGCCTGAGAATTTGCATTTCTAAGGACTGTTTTCGGGGATGCCAATCTACTGGTCCAGGGACCCATGCTTCAAGAATCACTGTCTTAGAGGGAAACCAAGAATGAGGCATCACTCACACAGCAAAGTTAGAGTACCCCGTACTTCCCTGGGTCCCTGTCTCTTGTGGTTCTAAGAATATGGCAGAACATGATAAGTCAGGAACTTACATAACAGAAACCGAAGTTTACAACTGTGCGAAGCTTTAGAGATCATTTCTCTCCTTTCCTTCTTTTCTCACATTCGGAGAAATGGATGCCCAGAGATGAAAAGACATTTGCTCAAGGTCACACAGCGCGTTGGTTACATATCTAGTACAAGAACCAGTTCTGGTTCCCATCTTGTTATGGAGACCACTGGAGGAGAAAAAGAGGTTGAGAGCCTTCCAGGATTCATCCATCATGGGCCTTGACCACAGGGGTTGGGGTCTCAACTCTGTAGTTAGCTACTGCCAAACCCAATCCTAGGGCATCCACAAATGTGAATTGGCCTGTGATGATATGCTGGACAGTGCATATCAGTGGCTAATAATAGAAGCAACGTGCTGGCCAAAGTAGAACTAGCATCCAGCACGGTGTGGACCTGGGGAGCCGGGCACTCTCAAACACTACTGGAGGAAAAGCCAATGCCTAGAACCTTCCTGAAGGACAAGTTGACAACACATATTTCAAAAGAGCATAGGCTTAGCCCAGAGATTCCATGTTTAAGAATTTACCCAAGAAAATAATTAGAACATTCTGCAAAGATTGAGGTATGTTTACATTAGCAATGTTTAGGAAAGAGAAATAAATGGGAAAATCTAAATATCTAGTAATAGCGGATTATTTAATAGAGCTGTTTCGTCAACTATTTCACAGCGATTAAAATAACGCTGTGTATGTGTAATTATTAACATGAAAGAATGTCAAAATGGGTTGTTAGATTTTAAAGAGCTGGCTATCAGCCTGAAGTTTCCTTGTAATAACTCATTTTGGGATTGGTGTACAAATATAGATACTAATAAATACACAGACATAGGTGGATGGACAGGGAGGTGAATAAATGGTTAGATAGATAGCAGATCATAAACCAATAATGTGTAGATAAGAGTCCGCAGCCATATGTCAAGATTATTCCCTGGCTATAAAAAAAATACTTGGAAATAAATCTAATCAAGGAGGTGAAAAATCTCTACAATGAAAATTATAGAATGCTGAAGAAAGACATTAAAGAAGATCCTAGAAAACGGAAAGACCTCCCATGTTCATGGATAGGCAGGATTAATATTGTCAAAATGGCCATACTGCCAAAAGCAATCCATAGATTCGATGCAACCCCATCAAAATACCAGAGATATTCTTCACAGAACTAGATAACAAAGTTCTAAAATTGGTATGGAAGAATGAAAGACTCAGCATAGCCAAAGCAGTCCTCAGCAATAGAGTGCAGCTGGAGGCATCACAATACCTGATCTCAAATTTTATTACAGAGCTAAAGTAACAAAAACTCTATGGTATTGGCAGAAAAAAACAGACACAAAGACCACTGGAATAGAATAGAAGACACAGAGATAAATCCACATAAATTCAGTCATATGATCTCACAAAGATACCAAAAACATATGTTGGAGAAAAGACAGCCATTTTAACAACTGGTGCTGGAGAAATTGAATACTCACAGGTAGAAGAATGAAACTAGGTCCCTATGTCTTGCCCTGCACAAAACTCAACTCAAAATGGATGCAAGTTGTAAGAATTAAACCGGAAACACTCCGACTGCTAGAATAAAATGGAGGGCAACACTCCAATGTATTTGTGCAGGGACTGACTTCCTTAATAAGACCCCTAAAGCTCAAGAATAAAACTGAGAATCAATAAGTAGGAAGGCATCGAATCCAAAAGTTTCTTTACAGCAAAGAAAACCATTAAGAGCCTACAGAACAGGAGAAAATCTTTCCCAACTGCTCCTCTAACAGGGGATTAATATCCAGAATATATAAGGAACCCAAAAAACACCACCAGAAGAACTAATAACCCTATTAATAAATGAGCAAAAGATCTAAATAGACATTTTTCAAAAGAAGGAATAAAAGTGGCCAACAAATATGTGAAAAAAAAATGTTCAGCATCTTTAGCAATCAGGAAAATGAAAATCAAAACTACAGATATTTCATCTCACCTCAGTCAAAATGGCAGTCATCAAGAATACAAGGAACAATAATTGCTGGTGAGGATGTGGGGGGTGGGTACACTTGTACATTGTTGGTGGAAATGCTAATTAGCAGAACCACTTGGGAAGCAGTATGGAGATTTCTCAAAAGACTAGGAATGGAGCCATCATATGACCTAGCTACCCTCCTCCTTGGTATTATTCTAAAAAATCTAAAATCAGGGCTGGGGTTGTGGCTCAGTGGTAGAGCACTTGCCTAGCATGTGTGAGGCACTGGGTTCGATTCTCAGCACCACGTATAAATACATAAAATAAAGGTTCATCCAGAAGTAATAAAAATTTTTTTTAAAAAATCTAAAATCATAGTGATACATGCATATCAATGTTTATAGTGACATAATTCATAATAGCCAAATTATGGAACCAGTCCATCAACAGATGAATGAATAATGAAAATACGGTATATATATTTACACAATATATATATATACAATGGAATTTTGCTCGACCATGAAGAAGAATAAAATTTTGTCATTTGAGGATAAATGGATGGAACTGGAGAACATCACGCTTAGTAAAATGAACCAGACTCAGAAGGTCAGGGGTCAAATGTTTTCTCTCATACATGGAAGCTAGAGAGGGTGGAGGAGAGGTGGTGGGTTTTTTTTTGTTTTTTTTTTTTTAAGAGAGGTGTCATGGGTGTTACGGTTTAGACATGAAATGTTGCCCCAAAAGCTCACGTGTGAGACAACGTGAGAACACGCAGAGGTGAATGATTTGGACCGTGAGAGCTACAACCTCACCAGGGGGCTGATCCTCAGGTATGGATGAACTTGGTATTAACTGTAGCAGGCGGGGTATGGCTGGAGGAAGAGGGTCAGAGCGGGTATGCCTTTGGAGGTTTACATTTTGTCCCTAGTGAGTGGAGCTCTCTCTCTGCTTCCGGGCGGCCTTGTCCTGAGTTGCTAGCCTCTGCTATGCCCTTCTACCATGATGTTCTGCCTCACCTGGGGCCCAGGGCTGTGGAATCAGCTGACCATGGACTGAACCTCTGAAACCATGAAGCGAAATACACTTTTTTTCTTCTTCTAAGCTGTTCTTGTCAGGTCTTTTGGTCACAGCAATGAAAAAGAAAAGAAAAGAAAAGCTGACTAAAACAAAGGTATCTCACAAAAACAGAAGGAAGACCAATAGAGTAGAGGAAGGGGCTGGGAGGAAGGGAGGAGGGGAGGGGATGGAGAAGCACTGGGGAATGAAATCCACAGGTCACGCTATGCACACGTACACACAATGACTCCCCCATGTGTACATACACATGCAGACATAATTGTAATGCACTATTTTTTTTTTGTGGGACCAGGGATTGAACTCAGGGGCACTCGACCCCTGAGCCACATCCCCAGCCCTATTTTGTGTTTTATGTAGAGACAGGGTCTCACTGAGTTGCTTAGTGCCTCGCCATTGCTGAGGCTGGCTTTGAACTCACGATCCTCCTGTCTCAGCCTCCCAAAGTGCAGGGATTACAGGCGTGTGCCACCGCGCCCTGCTTGTAATGCACTAATTAAAACAACCATGACAGAAAGGAGATCAGGAGGGTAGGGAAAGGGAATTGGGGGAGGGGAAGGCAAGGTACTGGGAAAGACTGAGAAAGCTATGCTGCCCGTGTACAAATATTATGGATGATTATAAGGGGCCAAGCAAAAACAGATCATTCTCTGGCTGAAGGATCGTAGCATCATGGTCTGGCTTGGGAAGACCCATACTTCACACACGCAGGGAAAGCTCTGAAACTCCAGAAAAGAGGCATCATCTCCGGCAGGGAAATTAGGCAGCACTTCCCAGGGGAGGTTTGCTCAAACAGCAGGGGAGCAGCTGAGCAGCTGAGTGGTTTGTGCAATTCCCTGAAGCCACATAGCTTTGATAACACCAAGAGTTGGATCCGACCCGGTGCCTGACATTGTCACCAAGGGCAGAACCTCTGTGGGTCTTTGCTCTGGGTATGAAGCGAGGGGCAGGGGATGTTCCTGAGCACCAGGGCCCTGGATCCCCAGCACAGGGGCGCTGAGAGGCCGGTGGGGTGGCCCTTTGACTGGAAAGCTCAAGCTGAATCCAGAAATCTCCGGCACCATCTCAGTGCAGCCAAAATAGCAGATTTATTTGTTCCGCTCCTCCTCCTAGTGACGATGGCTGGCACCAACCTGTTGCCCAAGTCTCAATTCTTAAAGAACTCCAACCTAGGAAAAGGAGACCATGGAGATCAGAGGGGTTGAGGACTCCTTAAAAAAAAAAAATTTTAGGGGCTGGGATTGTGGCTCAGTGGTAGAGCGCTTGCCTCGCATGCGTGAGGCACTGGGTTTGATCCTCAGCACCACATAAAAATAAAAATAAAGATATTGTGTCCATCTACAACTAAAAAATATTTTAAAAATTTTTTTTAAAGACATAGAGAGTTTCAATGTCCAAAGCTGCAAGTGTCTGAATTAAAATTTGAACCCAGAGCCCGCACCCTGAGCCATATCCCCACCCTCTCCCACTGCAGGTTTGCACAAAATGAACATACGGTGCCTGATGTCTTCTTTCTTTCTTCTCCAAAATCTTAAAACACCAGAACAGAAATGAGTTGGGTTCAGATCCCACTATCTTCTGCGGAACTCTTTAATTTTCCTTTCCTCGTGGCCACATGCCTTTGAGAAAGGCCACAGACAACAGAATTGTACAGATCCCTCCTCTGCTGGATTTCTCACGCACTGGAAACATGCAAGGGAAAACAACTAGTTGGATTTTTTTTCTTTGGCCCTGGGCTCTATCGTGGCTTGATATGGCACTATTCATGATCTGTCTTTATTTAAAACCTTGATATTTTGTCATGATGTCTATTTGCCTTCATTTTGATTTTTAAAATTTCATTAAGCCGGGCGCGGTGGTGCATGCCTGTAATCCCAGCACTTAGGGAGGCTGAGGCAGGAGGATTGTGAGTTCAAAGCCAGCCTCAGCAATAGCGAGGCGCTAAGCAACTCAGTGAGACCCTGTCTCTACATAAAACACAAAATAGGGCTGAGGATGTGGCTCAGTGTTTGAGTGCTTGTGAGTTCAATTCCGGTACCAAAAAAATAATTCATTGAGATATTAACTATCTTAATTACTGAGCTTTTTTTTTTTTTGGTACCCCTCTAGATTTGTGCTCCTGGAAAGTGCCTTGCTCATCTCACCCGAGTCCTGGCCTGGGACGCATCTCCATCAAGCGCCGCCTAGGACAGCTCGCATCACGGAGCCTTCCTGAGAAGGCTGCTACATAGAGTACACGTCGCAAAATCTGTGTTATCAGTACGTAGGTTTCCAAGAAGTGGAGCACCGTCAGTCTTTCAATGCGTCACAAAGAAGGTCTAGAGAGGGGAGCGAGGGAAGCTTTTAAAGTCGGAGATTAGCTGTGAAGCAATATTTAGGACAAGGTGACATCCTCAAGTGGAGCCCCTAGGACAGAGACATCAGATACGTCTTGGTTAGCCAATGCCAGCAGGCTCTGTAGTCACAGGCATGAACAGTCACTGCTCATGAGACTGCATGGGCAGCCCGGGGACTCTTAATCTTGGCTGGGACTTGATAGAGGACTGGGTTGGCTGGCTGCTGGATGGGGCAACGGGGTGGCTCCATTCTGTCCCACTTGAGTCTCATCCTCAGCAGCCAGCCTGGGCACAGGGGGAGAGGGAGAAAGAACACGGCCCTATCCATAGCGTAGTCTACAGGCCAAAGCAGATCGCAAGGCAACGCAGCCTCAAGGGGAAGGAAATAGACACGTCCTTGTTAGTGAGAGAATCTGCAAAGTCGCCTGGCAGAAGGACATGTTGTGATTTAGATCTGAGAACTTGTCCCTGAAAAGCTCAGTTCAGGAATGTTCAGAAGTCAAATGATGAGAGTTGTAACTTAATCTAGATTAATCCATTTGATGGATGAATTTTTTTTTTTTTTTTTTTTTGTGGTACCAGGGATTGAACTCAGGGGCACTCGACCACTGAGCCACATCCCCAGCCCTATTTTGTGTTTTATGTAGAGACAGGGTCTCACTGAGTTGCTTAGTACCTTGCCATTGCTGAGGCTGGTGATCCTCCTGCCTCGGCCTCCTGAGGCACTGGGGTTACAGGCGTGGGCTACTGCACCTGGCAGGATGAATAGTTTGAATGGACTGTTGGGTGGTCGCTGCAGGCAGGTGGGACATGGCAAGAGGAGGTCCCCAGGGGCGTGCCTTGAGGATGTGTACCTTGTCCCTGGCTCCTCATGTCTCTCCCTGCTTCCTGATGCCGTGGGCTGAGCAGCTCTCCTCTGCCAGGCCCATCCTCCACGATGCTCTGCCTCACCTTGGGCCCAGAGCAATGGAGCCAGCCAGCCATGCTCTGACCCTCTGAAACCGGGGGCCCCCGATGAACATTTCCTCCTCTAAGTTGTTCTTGTCAGGCATTTTGGTCTCAGTGACGAAAACCTGGCAAACGAACACAGGGCATGAAGACCAGGAAGGGTGAAGAGGCAGGATCATTAACGAACCTTATCACAGATGACAAGGTGCTCTGTCACGAGCTCCAGAGAGGTTGAGCAATGAGTTGGAGCAGTCTTCCTTCAGCCAAGGTCAAATGAGACAGGCATGGGGAGTCTGGGGATGGGGTATCTCCAAAAAACCTCCACAAGTGCTCAGGGAAGGACAAGTACATCCAGAGAACAGAGAACCAATTTCTGATGGTACCAGGCAAGCAAGAACGTCCATGCTCGGCTCCTCTCTCCCCTCGGACTGGCCCTGCCTCCCACCTGCTCAGACCCAGAAGCCCAGGTTAGCCAGTGGGGTCAGGAAGGTGGGAAAAGAGAAGAGGCCAATCAGCAGGACTTACCTGGAAGAAGGAAGCTGGCTTCATGGTGAATCCAGTTTGAAGTATGGTATCGGGTGGGACAAGCCCTCCTAATGACTGTAACATGGTTTAAAGAAACCAGAGGGTCTTTCATTACCCAAGGATAGGTAGGAAAAGCTTTCCCCCAGGGACCGCGGACAAACTTCTCCCCCACTCAGTAAATGCCACAGGGCCGTGGGAGACCCAGACAGCATCACGCAGCGGCCGCCCGCCACACCTGTGGAGTCCTGCTTGGTCCATGTGCTAGGGGCTGAGCTGTGAAGCGCCTGCTCACGACCCAGGTGGCAGCACGGGCTTCTCTCTTGCTTCTTCCACTGTTGGTTCTGAAACAGCCTGAGATAGAAGACCCTCCGCTGCCTCCAGTGACCTCAGAAAGAGCTTCGTGGGTGGAGCTCAAGGAATGAAAAGGAGGCCAAAAGAAGATGCTGTCACAAGATGCGTGCAGGGAGGACCACCCTCCTGGGAGTGGAGATGGTCGGTGGAAAATCCGACTCATGGAGTGGCCAAATGGTTGGACCAAGGGGGAAAAAAACGCAGTTTTGGAGCCTGGACTTGATTTTTTTTCACTCATCGAATGGAAAGGATTATATTTTCCTAATAGGGTAGTGACTATGAAAGGGGGATGTGTATATACAGCTGTGCATCATAAGTGCTCAATAAATGATTAGTGCATAGTAGGTGCTCAATAAATGATTATTTCCATACATTCCCTTCTTCTCATGGGAGCTGAGCTGTGATCATACTTTCAGTGAAGAAATACTTGGAGGCCAAAGTCCAAGCGTGGGGAGTCAGATCTTTTAGGATTTATGTGGGGCAAGAGGACTGACCTTTCCCAGGCAAGAATGCCAATCCATGCATCTTTTCCTCCCATTCACAGGGATTCCTTCAGCTCCGGGAGTAATAGAAGAAACACATGGAGCTTATGTGGAGAGCACACTTCCTCTTGGAACAAAAACAAAAACATAACTTATGGCTTTGGTTTTCCAATGTCTCATTATTTCATTAGGACGGGGAGCAGGGGTATGAATGAATCAAAATTCACGGAGATCCTTGCCGCCCTGTTTGGATGTTCCACCAAACCATTTAACAAACGCTATGCCCTAGGATGTAAATGCCAAGGCCAGGCGCACAGCTTTCTACAATGCATGTCTTTAAGTGCCACAGGGCTCTTCAAAGGGAATCAGTCATCACTGTCCACCACCCACCAGCCCCAGGAAGAAACCAGTTTCAGGATGGGACATCCCCCTCCCCCATTGCGTAGGCCGTTCCCTCTGCCGGAGGCACCTGCCCATCTCACAGTCCGTCCTCACCCCTGGGCAATCGGCTGTCTTAGTGTGACTGTCACTGCTTCTCAAAAGCCTCCCGGGACCCCTCAGAACAGGTTAATGCTATCACAAGCCTCCCACGTTACCAGAACATTCTCCAAAACACTTTGCACCTTTTGACAGCAGTAAACTGTCTATTGCGCACCTGATCCTAAGAACTGTAAAACAGCGGCTCCACATATGACTACACCTTCAGCACAGAACAGAGTGTGTGTCACACGTTGTTGCTTAATTAGTGTACATGTCCAGCCCCACCAACACGAGCATACTATGGTCAAAAGGAAACCCCAAGGGAGAGAGTCCTGTTCACTTCAAGCCTCTGAGAAAAAGCTTCTAGAAATGAGCAGAGGGGGGAAAATATTTTTAACAAAGAATGTTTTGACAGGTACCTCTTAAGTTTGCATTTTCCAAAACGCTGTTCCCTTGCCTGGATCAACTTTCACTACTTCCCCGATTCCCACTCTAATACCCGAAGCAGGGAGCGATCATAATTCACAGGAGTGATATTTGCAGATTAAAATAAAAACAGCCACGTTCTGCAAGTAACATTGACATTTGGCAAAATGTCTCAGCCAGAAAAATATGTGAATGTCGGATGCTTTGCAGGACACGGCCAGATTCCTTTTATTCTCCCAGAAATATAACAGGGTAGTTCACATTCTGGTTTGGATGCGGTCCCACTTTCTGGAGTAAGGGAAAAACAATAAAAACCTGGGTGATGATCTCACAGACTCCTGGGTTTGTCAAGATGCATCTCTTCTAAGTGGCTTTTTTTTTTTTTTTTTTTAAGTTTGAGATGCTTCCAAAATATTTATAAAAAACAGCAGGGCTCTTCAAAGTCAGGAGGCAGTCAGACCTCCAAGAAAGGGAGGAGGGCAGGGAAGGGAGCGGGGAAGGAGCCCAGGAGGAAGTTGGGCTCACGCTCCCTCTTGGCACCGGGGGCTTCTCCTCTGGAAGAGCATTCTACCTGTTTGAAAGCGTTTGCTTTCCAACCCTATGGAGCTCGCTGGTGATCAGGTCCAAAGTGTGAGCTCTGGCAAATGGAACCTGACATTCAGACAGCGTGTGAGCCCTTTGCTTGTCTATCTTTGGTTCTTCATGGCGCGTGTTCCAGGGAATACATTTTTAGCTATGAAGGAAATATTTAAATACCACTACTATTTTAGGATTCCCAAATAACTCTGTTAACATGGTAAGACACATCTTGGTCACATGTGAACCCATATGTGCACACATGCACTTATTTTTACAAAAATTAGATAGCACTGCATGTAGAATCTTGTCAAGAGATTTGTTTACTTAATTTTTTTTAAAAAACGAATAGACAGGTTCACTTTCTGAAGATGCCTCTTGCTCCCTCTGTAGATTTGGAGACATCCCTAAAACACTCCAAGCTTCAATGTTGGTCATGTGTCCAGTGGGGACAAAATGAGTACCTATGTCACAAGGCTGTTGCGCAGAGGCTGGGCAAATGCTTAGCGGGTGCTGAGCCTGTGCAATCTGCGGGCGTGGTGGCGCATGCCTGTCATCCCAGCACTTGGGGAGGCTGAGACAGGAGAATCGCGAGTTCAAAGCCAGCCTCAGCAACGGCGAGGCGCTAAACAACTCAGTGAGACCCTGTCTCTACATAAAACACAAAATAGTGCTGGGGATGTGGCTCAGTGGTCGAGTGCCCCTGAGTTCAATCCCCGGTACCAA
>CM053407.1:118058790-118140305 GCA_028644305.1 Xerus rutilus | reverse complement strand
TTTTGGGGGCCATGATCTCATTTGCTGGGTTCTGCTGAGGCCACAGTCAAGCAGAGAGGAAGCTTAAAGCAGCGCAGGCGGCCGGCTGGATGCTGCGCATTTGGCAGGTGAATGGTGACGAGCTAACCCCTGGCACTGGTCTCAAAGTGATCTGGGTCATTTTATTTATCCTTGTGCCAACCCTAGGCAGGTACCGGGGGGCAAGCCCTCTGGAAGGGCAGGCAGATCCGGCTGGGGCGGGAGCTCACAATCAGCCGGCACCCCCACGTCCTGTCCCTTGCCTCCCTCCAGCGACTCCTCCACCCCGATTCTCCCGCCCCCCAGGAACTTCCCACACCCTTGCTCTGCACGGAGGCAGCAGGAACCAGCAGCCCCCTTTCTGGGGTTGACAAGCAAGTTCAAGGGGCTGAAGGCGGGGAGCCAGCAAGCCCTGTTCAGCTTTCAGCCTCATTATCCATCCCCAGCAATAAAGTCCAAGCATGATCCTGTCCCAGACCCAATCACACACCCCCACTTTTTTTTTTTTTTTGCTTTGCTGGGAAGCTCTAGTCTCAGAGATCAAAGTTAGAGGCACAGCCTCTGGGGATCCGTCCCAGAACCTCCACTCATTCGTTTCCAAGAGGAACTGGCTGCGACCCCAGACCCCAGCGTGCGCATGCGCCTTTGGGCTCTCACCAGCCACCGCTGGGCGCTCCTGCGCTGCTCAGCCGGAGGAAGCCCCAGACCTTCTGAATTTATTGCCCAAAGAGGCAGGATTAGAACATTGGGGAGGATTTCTTGCACGTAGAAGATCTGAAAGCTTCCAAGTTCCAACAGAGGCTGCTTTTTCTCTCCAGTAGGTCCTCTAATGGGTGACAATAAGGGACTCCAAATTGTCCATGTCACTGGTAAATCCTATCCAGATGAAGAAGGTAGTCAGGGAAAGAGAGAGCTAACCTCTGGTCTTATAACTAGTCCATTAGGTGGTCTTTACAAGTCAGGCATAAATCTTTGAGCCTGGTGTTCATGCAGGACACTGCCGCCCTGCCCCTGAGCTCTCCATCCCTCGCTCTGCTCTTAGCTTTACACATTGGCATAGAGCAGCTGGCACATGCTAGGCAACTGCTCTACCACTGAGCTAGGCTCCCAGACCTTATTTTATTTGGAGACAGCGTCTCACCAAGTTGCCCTGGCCAGTCCCAAACTTGTGATCCTCCTGCCTCAGCCTCCTGAGTAGCTCATCTTTAATTTCGTTTGATGTTAATCCAGAAATACCTGCTTCAGTGTATCCCGTGCAAGCCTTTTGGGTAATAAGAATTTTAACAGTGTGAGCCAGATGGTATTTGCAACTTGTTTTAATGTTTTGCAAAAAGAAGGAGCGGGTGGAGAAGAGGGAGAGGAAAGGAAAAAAAAAGGAAAAAGCAGTGTTTTGTAGTCAGATGAGGGAGAAACGCTGCGTTGTCTGGCTTTTATCCTTCAGAACTCACGGCGTGTGTGCTAGCATATTAAGGGCTCTGGGAAGTCCTTCAGGAAAAGATCCCGTTGACTTTGTCCAGCCCATTTGTGGAATGTGTACAGGATAAATAACATCCCACAACCAGTTCAGCAGAACACACTTCCAGAAAACCCCATTTTAAGACAATGTTCTCTTCCATTTGTAGAAAGAATCAACTACCATCCGAATGGACTTGCTCCCTGGTCCAGTTCCTAGTATTGGTTGAATCTATTGGGTCCTGGTGGCTCATGGTGGCAGGAAACCTGGCAAGCATCTGGAGGCCCACTTTGGTCAAGGACTAGCACAAAGTCAAGGGCATCTGTTTCAGTTTGAGCTCAAGCCTCATTTCCTAGAATCACATTTTGGTCATTTTTATCTTATAACCTTGTCTATCTGGAGATGAGCCAGAAATGCAGAAGTTAGTCACAAGCATATTGATCAGGGTGTGGCAATCTCTTCTCAAGAGTCAGAGGAAGAGGAGAACCAAAGACCTTTTCTTGCATGGTGTACTATTGAATGTTAAGAAACTCTGGACAAATGCTTGTTGAAGGAATAGTAGCTGTCCCCACTGTGCCTTTTTAGCAGAAGGAACTTGGTCATGCAGAGAAAGAAGACCTCAAAGGTTAAGAAAGAGGCACTGGGATTGAACACAACAGTGTGGGGCCAGTTGGCATTGAGCAGGTAGTCCCCCGTCATCAGTCACTGGGGACCCCAAAGTATCAAGCTTAGGATCATAATTAATATTTGTAATGATGCAGGAAAAGCACAACGGTCTTAGAAAGCTGGAATATGCGACACATTTTAGAAGGTTTGTGTTTTAATTGGCTTTCGTTGCTGTGACCAAAAGACCCCACAAGAACAACTTAAAAAGAGAACAAGTTTGGCTCACAGTTTCAGAGGTTCAGTCCACAGTCGACTGACCCCACAGCTCTGGACCCAAGATGAGACAGAACATCATGGCAGAAAGGTGTGGCAGAGGAAGGCAGCTCAGGACATGGCCACCAGGAAGCAGAAAGAGAGAGAAAGAGAGAGAGAGAGCACTTTACTCACCAATGGCAAAATATAAACCACAAAGGTCACCCCCAGTGGCCTACTTCCTCCAGCCACACCTCACCTGCCTACAGTTACCACAGTTAATCCATCAATGGATTAATCCACTGATTACACTACAGCTCGCAAAATCTCATCACTTTACATCTGAACATCCCTGCGTCATATCAGAGATGAACTTTTGGGGGACACCACACATCCCAACCATAAAGTGTTCTTCCAAAAAGCTTGACATCAAAGCAAAGAATGATTTTCTTAGGATTTCCGGCTCCGAGGGAGATGAGGCTGCACTTGGTGACACAGACAGCTTGCTTCTAGCACACATCAGGCCATTCAAAGCTCACAGCGGTGCTATGAGTGAGGGATTGTTCCACCAGCGGAACATGTAAGGAGATAGCCAGAAAGTCCCCCTGTCCCAGCCACCTGCCCCCGTAGAGCACAGAGCAGGACTTAAGTTGGCATCCGTCTTCAAACTTATCTCTTCCATCACCCGAAGTTGCTTGGTGTAAAATGTCAATAGCATAATGACTTTTAATAATAAAAAGTATCTTAATGACTCGAATAAAGAAAGTCAAAGTATTATTTATCTGTTGAGCAATTCCATGACTCAACTCAAACACCTTTGTTATCTCACAGTTCCAGTGGATCAGGTGGCTGGGCACAGCTTGGCTGGGTACCTCTGCATGGACGCAGAATCTGTCACAAAGCTTCAAGACCAGGGCCGTTGTCTTCTCAAGCTCGATAGGGACAGATCTGCCCTCAGGCTCACTCAGGCACTGTTAGTGGACTTCAGTCCCCTCTGGCTGTTGCCTGGAAATGTGACTTCTGTGCCACAAGGGCCTCACCAAGTACAGCCTACAACATGGTGGCCACCTTCACTCAGGGAGCTGGAAGAGAGCACAGGGGCCCAGGGCAGAAGATGCCCTTCCAGTAAGCCACTTCAAATATGTCTTCCTGTTACCTCTGCTACATCCTCACCACTAGAAACAGACTGCCAAATCAGACCCATGTTCCGTCGAGAATACCCAACGGGGGTTTTCTTAGAGGTTGGCTACCACATAAAGGAAAATAATTTGAAGCTGAAATCAATCCAAAAGATCAAGGTTAAAAATAAACTGAAAATCCAGTCAGAAGAAAATGCAAAAACCTTGATTTTCTGGATTAACCGATGGTTGGGTTGCTGTATTGAACAAATAAAAATATAAAACCCACGGTTCAATTTGAATTTCATGCAAACAGTAAATAAGTTTGTAGCATAAATATGCCCCAACCCATACTTGGGTTAGGTTTGTACTTTAAAAAACTATTTCACTTTTTTAAAACATTTTAATTAAAAAATTTTAATTTTTTAAAAATTAAAAAATAATAAATTTTAAAAGATAAAGGAAAAAAAAATTTGTGTTGTGCTTAAAACTCAGATTTGACCAGGCATCCGGTGTGTTATTAACTGGTGACCTCTTGGGAGTGAGCTCCAGCCCCATCCTAGGAAAGTGGCATCTCAGGTGGGTCATCAACCTAGGGGAATCCTAGGCCACCAAAGTGAAATTTCTCCCACATCACTGACATCCAAGCACATAAAGTATTCCTGCTAATATTGGATACCATTTCTTGAGCATCATCTCTGCCAGGCACCCTGCCGCAGGCCTTCTCTAGATTATTTTAGATCTTCAAAGACAGCCTGCCACTGAACTCCCTGCTACAGGAGAGTCTCAAACTGCAGAGATTGAGGGGTGTAGATTTGTTGAGATAGTACAAGGAACCCTCAGATGATGTTTAAAATACATATACTCCCATTTATTGGAAAATATATATATATGGTACTGAGAATTGAATCGAGGGTCTCACATACACTAGGCAAAGCTATGGGCCACTGAGCTACATCCCAGCCCACTTTAAAAACTTTTATTTGGAGACAGGGAGGGTCTTGCTAAGTTGGTCCGGCTGGCCTTGAACTTGCGATCCTCCTGCCTCAGTTTCCCCAATAGCTAGGAACCCAAGTAAGCACACCCTACTCAGCATAATTTTTTAAGGAGATGCATACCTAGATGTGAAGATACCAAGCAAATACAGCAAACATGGTAATGATAATGATGACCCGGAGGCGGGTGGAGCTGTCGGGCACCGTGCTCAGCCTTTCCCAGATGTAATTCCATTCAGTCGCTCGCCCCTCTATAAAGAAGCCGTGTTAGCATTCCCATCTGATAAATGAGAGAACTAAGGCTCATATTATCAAGGACTGGCTTAGAGAAGTAAGGATCAGGCCTCTGAAATCAGAAGCCAGCTAGAGGCCACCAAGACAAATGGCATCCACATTCCAACTCTGAGTACCCTGTGCTCCTCAGAAATGCAGGGACGAGGTCCCTTGTGGTCATGTCTGAACCCTGGGGAGCTGGACGCTAAGCCATTCTCCTGGCCTGCCTAGAAAGGGGGGAGGGCAGCCTGGCTGTCATGAGGCTCCAGGATGAGGTCCGGCTCCCAGCCAGCCCAGGACCCATCTACAAAGTGAAATGGATTAGCGGCTCACTTTCAATCAGGCTGAGTTACGAGCTCAGCGATTTGTGGGACATTTACATGAACCAGAAGATGTGTTATCTGATGAAAATTGCTTAATTTAATATCCTGACTTGACAGGCCAAGAACTGTACCTCTCTGGGAGAATCTGCCAGGGTGGATAAGATTTTTAAAAGTCCCTGGACATATTTAAGGAAAGCAACTGCTATCCTTTCCTGATCTATCGAGGAACAGGACACTTTCTTGGGTCTAGCAGGCCATCTGCCATCGGGTCGTGGGCCCAGAGAGACCTTGGGATGTTCTCTTTCATTGGGTGACACCAGGCAGCCACACCAGCCCATACCCGGGGACCCGAGTAGTCTGGTTTTAAGCTGTCAGAGAGAAAATCACTGAGGGACAGTTCTTCTGGGCTAACAGCCTGGCCATTGATGAATTATGCTCCAGTACAGAGTTAACATGTTTTTAGAGATATAAAAATAGAAGCTCCCAACAGTGACTGCATTTCTGTGAACGTTTTATTCATGAATCCCTTCGGCACAGAGCTATAGAGGATCTAGCAGGGATCTCTCACGAGTTGGCGCGTGGCAGATTCAGCTGGAGGGAGGGCTTTGTTAAAGGGCGGATTGCAGAGTGTCTGTCTCCGTGGGTTTAGAGTCGGGATCCAGAATGTGCATTTCTCACTGGTTCCCAATGGTTGTTCTCAGTGCTGCTGGCATGGGAACCCCACTTTGAGAACCACTGGGCTGATCATGGTACCAGACACCTGGCAGAAGATGTCAACTGGGAATTCCTTGCGCTGTAAGTTCCCTACGAGACAGGCTCAAAGCCTTCATCCTGTGCCTTAGGGAAATCCAAATCCCCACCCATCATATCCACCACTTTAAGACTGTCACCCTTCCTCTGAATGTCAACGTTCATTTAAATCAGCATGTGGTCCCTCTCTCAAACGCGCCACTGTGTATGAATGTGACCCTTCTTCTTAGATGCAAACAAGAACAGTCTTCTAGAACAGTCTGGCTCTGCTGGAGATGTTACTTAAGGCTGAAGGGTACCAAAGGGGGTGATGTTGCAAAAAAAATATTTTTAAAGTTCAGAGTGACAGCAGACGTCCCTGTGGATGGACAGTCCGGCCACCCAGGGTTGGACTATGCGTGACAGCCCTCAGGCCCTCGGCTCCAGTGACAGCCCCTCGGGTGGTTGTCCCCAGCTGCTGAGCTGTCTACTCTGTGCCATTCTCGTCCCCACGTCACCTGTCTCTCTTGTGTACCTGCTGCGCTCCAGGGTCTCCCCACCCATTTCACAGATCTTCCCTCTCTCCAGCTTCGCTCCCAAATTCATGGCTACACTCATTTCTGCCTAAGCAACCCTCTGGCCAGGCTGCCCAAACCAAAGGGACTTCCCTTTAGCCTGAAGTCTGAATATTCTCTACCTGATCCCTCCTGCAAAGGTATTGAGATGAAAATAGCCCAGGCCTATGCCAGTTTGGCCCAGTTTGTCTAACAGAAGAAATGACCTGTGTCACATGGTTAGTGTGTCTGTTCAAGAACTATAACCTGGACACATATTCAGAGAGGAAGGCCCCAGGGGGCTGGAGCAAGAGCTCTAACTGCAGAAACCATGGCAGGCTGCCTGGAGGAGGTGGCATTTTGCCTCTAGGTAAAGGATAACTAGGATTCATCATTTGATAAAGAGGAAGGGTAATTCTGGGAGAGGGAACAGCCCCAAAAGGGAAACACGGTACTCTGACAGCTGTCTTCATGGGAATCCTCCAGATCCAGTTTTCTCCCTCACTTTTTCACCTTCTTCCACAGGCAGCAGGAGCCCATTCTGGTCCCTCTGTCGTGAATCCTGCCAACGGGGTTCGGTCCCTTTCTTTATAATGTCCGAGGACTTGACGGTCATTATTATCCTCAGCTTTGAAGTTTGGCACAAATTCCAAGAAGCTCTCATGATCCCACTGCGCGGATAAGCTATTACAGAGCACCTGCTGTTTAAGACTCAGTACATCATTTGAGACCCAGCAACTGTACCCAGGGGTATAAAATACAATGAAAGGGACCAGGGGTCTCCCTAAAAGGCAGAGGTGCCATCTGTATCATGGAAGAATGGCAAGGCATTTGGAGATTGAAAGGAGAGTGATAATAAAATGTATATTTACCAGTTGCACCTAACAGAACCCTTGTTCCCAAAGTACTGTCTTACGTAACCATCCAAGAGGAAATCAGGCATTGATGGATCAAGGTGACCAACATCAGAGAAAACCTGGACTTCAGCTCCCTTTATCTCTGGCCTCTGTTTTCCTCTATTTTAGTTTCATTCTCAATGGGACTCATTCCTTTGACGACTCCAAAATGTTGATTATCTCTTAGCAAAATCAGCAGGAAAGTGACTTTCTCATTTCCAATGGTTCCATGGAGTGTCCCTGCCATGACACTGCGTGGCACAGGCTGGCCCAGCTTTCACTACGTTCCCACCTCTGAGACCAATCTCCACAACTAGGGAAGCGCCCGCTGTCCTTCACCAGCTCCAGCACTCACACTGCCCAGGCCAGGAAACAGCAGCTGGATCCACGCTCACCTGGTCACTGGGGCCGAGAGTGGTGTGGGGGAGGGACAGGGCACCAAGGAAAGGCCACCAACAGCCAGAAGCAGCAGACGCCCATGATCCACTTCACATGTGAAAATCGTTTTCTTTTCTTTTTTGCAGTACTGGGGATTGAACCCAGGGCCATTGACCACTGAGCCACATCCCCAGCCTTTTTTATATTTGATTTAGAGACAGGGTCTCACTGAGTTGTTTAGCACCTTGCTAAGTTGCTGAGGCTGGCCTTCAACTTGCAATCCTCCTGGCTTAGCCTCCCCGGCTGCTGCGATTACAGGCATGCACCACTGCGCCCGGGGCCTCATGAGGTTTTAGTAAGGATTAAATGAGTAAACTCAAGAACTCAGAAGAGTACTTGTGCTGTTTTGAGCCTTACTCATTATTATCATGACAGTGACATGCACAACTTGAGGGATTTATGCATATGCATTTTTTCCTGGCCGATGGACCTGCACATTTTGCTAGATTTTTCCAAGAGATTTGTGATGGAAAAAGAATAACCCTTCTCTTCTGAGACCATCTTCCCCCCATGTGAACCTACTCGGATCACGTGGGTGAGCAGTTGTTTGCATACAGTTGATTGAAAGCCACTTTCGTCTCTCTTACAGTTTCTGCAGGCTGGTAACTCTCAGAGCTTATCTGCAAGGCAGCGTTATGGCCCCGGCCCAAGCTTTCACAGCCATGAGGTGTTCCCCAGGGTTGCCTAGGCGCCCAGCTCCCTTCTGCCTTCTTGGGCTCATTAGCACATGGCTGGTATGTTAGATGAACCTTCAATTCCAGGGCTTAACCAAGAGACGGGCTCCAGACCTCTGAAGAAATGGCTCGGCCGGGCATCCATCACATTGTCAGATTCCTGGGAACTTGAAACACCAGCGCATATTTTGTGGTAGCCCACATTGGAGATCAGACTGTGTAGGCGCAGCTGAGCAGGTCTTCAATTTCAATTAGACGCTGCGTCCAGATAACTTGGGGAGAGGGAGGAAAGAGGGTGCTATCAGGTGGGCGTGCGGAGGGGGTGCTTGATGGACTCACAGGGTCTCCGGAGCGTCCACCTCGCTGCCCTCTGCCCTTCCATCCCTGCCTCCCCATCTCCCCTGACTTCCTCCTCTGCAGGCAGAGACGCCCCCTCTGCGGCACCGTGTGGGGAAGCCTGGGGGAGGGAGAGCTGGATGAACAGAAGAGGAGGAAAGTCGGGATGATCAGTCTGGGAGCTCACTCTGCGCCATCTGCCTCCAACACAGGGCTCCTTGGAGAATCACCAACACCACCTGGTGATGCTGGAGAGGGCGTCATCCAGTCCAGTTTGTTCCTCTCTCCCAGGATCAGAACTACCCAGCTCTGCCCTGTGCCAGCCGACGCTGCAGGTCTCAGCTGTCTTCCTGTGCCTGGGCATTGAGGGTGGAATCCAGGTCTGCCTGACTCGAGTCCACGATGGACCCATGGCTCCAAAGCACAGGGAAATGCCTGTGATCCGGACCCTGCGCCCCAGCCAGGAGCCCGGGGAGTGCAGGCAGGATTCATCAACTAGAAAGGAGACATGAAGACTTGTAGAGTCTCTCCCTTCTTAAGCTTTCTGGATATTTCTGTGTGTTTCACAATGCATGGGTTACGTTTATGACTGGGGCACAGACATTTATGCATGCACAACGGGACACACGCACATAGAACATATGTACACGTGCTCAAAGGGTTCCTGATGACAGGCTTGCCTGACCACAGACAGGTAACTTGCCTCCGATGATAAAATAGGCAAGTACATTGTGACTATTCATTGAGTAGAATACTGTGGAAACCAGTGAAGACGTCCACACTCAGCCGCACAGTGAATCTCCAACAGAAGATAGAGCGGAAAAGTCCAGCCGTGAAATAATATGGGCTCCGTGATTTTATTTGCATGATGTTTAAAAATCAAACCCAATCAATTCTGGTGTTTGAAGTTGGGGTAACTGTTACCTTTGGGGAGGGGGACCCTGGGGAAGCGACTGAGGAGATGGAAAATCTCATTTCTTCATTTGGCAGGGAATTGTGACAGACTCGCCGTGCGCTGAGCTCCAACCCTGGGCCGGTGGCGCTCTGCTATGGTAGGCTGGGCCTCAAGGATAAGCCGAGCAGTGGATGGGGTGGCACGCCCTCGGCTACTCTCCTCATTGAGCAGTGGGCTTCACTTCCTGTCCTCTTGGATCCGCATTTGCCCAGTGTCTGGGTTTGGCTCCCCTAAGAAGCAGGCAGCGAGATGGGGTTAAGAGTTCAGAGGCTTCCTGGGCGTGAGGAGGCAGGGCTGGAAGATGAGGGACGGAGGCAGATTCGGACAGGAACAGGCTCTCACCACAGTGCAGATCGACATGGAGCCCCTGGGAAAGATGGCTCAGTGCTGGGCAGAGTGGCCAGGCCCGGTGCCCGCACATGCTCAGGCACTCCAGAGCTGCAGTAGCTCCTACGGGTGCAGCAGGAACATGGTAGGCTTTCCACTCCCATGAAGGGCAAGCTCGGTCATGGAGGGAGTTCCAAGCGGCATGTCTCCATGGCTGCCACACTTAGGGTCTGGGCTGACCTTGCAGGACATCCAAGGCTGGGGCATAAGATGCCTCGTAGCTTCTGCCTGGGCCTCTTGGAGCAGAAACTTGTAGCTGAATCTTGGAAGAAATCTGGATACCCTGAGGCTGCCATGCTGTGAGGAAGCCCAAGTAGCCATGTGGAGGCACAGGAAGAGAGACCCGCAGCAGCCCAAGGCCTCCAGGCATCTGACCTAGGCTCGTAAGTGAAGGCGCCATCTTGGATCTTTCAGCCCTAGCTGACACCAGGTGGAGAGAAACAAATCCTGCCAAAACCAAGAACTCAGAGCACAAATTCTCCATGCTATCCTGCCGTGGCTACCCTCCTGAGCGACAAAACTGTGACTATAAGAAAATGGTGGTTTTACTTGACTATGCTTAGGAGCTCATTTTGTGGGCAGCTATGGATAACTGGAACAGTGTGTTGGAAAGAAAAGTTTAGAGGCCATGCTGGTCTAAGCCATGCGGAGGTGTAACTGGAAGGAGGGACAACAACCTCACTGTCCAATCAGAGCCCCCGGAGCATTCCATGCAGGAAGGATGCTCACTATTGTGAATAAATAATAGCATCGCACGTTAGTTCCGCTGTTGCCCAGCTGTGTGGCTTTGAGTGTGTGGCTTTACCTCTCTGGGCTTCAGAGTACTCACTGGTAAAGAAGAAAAAAACTGGTGACACACATCATCTGAAGCTCTTAGCAGTTGCCTGGTATGGAAGAAATGCCCCATATCCATCAGTTATTATCAGCAGCACCATCACGACCTCAGTTGAAAGGCACTAAAGATGCCTGTCCACACACCTGCCAGAGCCAGCCGCTGAGCCAGGGGCCTCCAACTCAGAACAGCACTCTTTCCATCCATTCCCTATCCCAAAGGCCCGGCCCTGGGTCCTGTCCAAGAGGAGAGCTGCACACCACGTCCCAGGCTTCAGACAGCAGAGAACAAATGAAGAAGGTCTGGAATTCCACATGGGAACTTCAGAGCTGGCACATCCTTCCAAGCTGAGCCAGAGATGTGGCTGATGGAAACCTGCACCCAGGGCCTCCCCCAGGCCAAGCCTCCGCCAGGACCTACTTGCACGCTGCACTCCAGAGCTCGTGCACATGACTGTGAGCTGGGGTGTTGATCAGAACCATACCCCCACACACACACCAGAGCCACAAACCAGCTGGAAGGCCTCCAGGTACAGGCCTCTCCAGCCAGATCACCCTTTTCCTTAATCCCGAGCAAACTTTCCAAGGTGGCTTGTGGTCCTTTCAGACCCGGAGCTCTGATTGTTGAAATCTACCTAGAGGAAAAGCAAAACGCTGGCCAAAGAAGTAGTTGCAGACACTGTACTTCATAATTCCAAACTGCTTTCTAATCCTTCCTGTCAGTGTCCCCTCTCCCGGGCGTCACAAGGTTCAGCAGCACACTTGGTGATGATTCTGTTCACGTTGGTTTTCTGGCTCTGAGAAGGTAAGGATCTTAGCTTCCCTTCCCAGCAAGAGGAAAGGAATGCGAAACAGAGTCCTGGACTCATGCGTGGACTACAGGACAGCCATGCGGCCCACTTACTCCTGGTCTCTTTGCTTTGCCTGGTGGGAATGGAAAGACTAGTTCCTGACTTCAGTGGTGGGAGAGAAACAGTAGGTTAAGTTAGGGGGGCGTCTATTCAGGGAGCTAGTGACCAGGCTCTGAACGAGGTGCTTCAAGGGGCTTGAGTCCTCGTGACAGCCCAAAGGTAAATGCCTGTGATTCTCCTTGTACAGACGAGGAAAACAAATTTCAGAGAGGGAAAGCAACTTGCCCGTGGTCACACAGCAAGTAACTGGCAGAGAGAGCTTGGATCTGAAACCAGGTCTCTGACCCCAAAGTGGCAATTTAAATACTGCTAAAAGCTCTCCATTTCTAATTACAATGTGGGCCACAGAAGCTGGAAGAGAGCTTCATTTTACTGCAGGATGCAAGAGATTGGTGGAGGAAAAGAGAGAGAGGAGAAAGAAAACGATGGAGGATGATGTGTGCCAAAGGGTTGGTGTTTCTAGGGCGCGTGTTGGTGCTGGTGCCTGGGGACAGTGAAGCTGTATTACAGACTGGACTCGGCCTCAATGGCAGGCTGTGCAGGGACCATGGATTCCTCACAGACAGAGGCACTGATCCTCCTGCCTGCGTTCTTTGCAGTCTTTGAGCTTCTCTCACAACAAGGCACAGGCTCAACCCGCCCCTTGCATGGGAGCCGGCCTTGGGTACGTGTGGAGGGAGGCCATGCCTGCTCTGAGCCCAGCTCCCAGGATGCTTTGCAGCTTCCTGGCTCCCTCAGGTCCCCCTGCCCTGGGGGCACCACAGTGGAGGAGGAACCCCAGAAACAGAGAGAAGCCAGCTGCCGCCCTCCCGAGCCCGACAGCCCCAGGCCACCTGCCGCTACCGCAGGTGCGTGAGTGACCCCCAGACCAGAGCCCCGCTGGCGGAGCTGCGCCACATCACAAGCTCGGTGCATTAGTCAGAGTTCTCTAGAGGAACCCAATCAACAGGAAGTGTGATGATAAAAAGGGGACTTACTGGGTTGGCTTACGCGACCAGAAGCTGGATGGTCCACAGTGTCCACCTGCAGGCTGGAGAGCTGGAGGAAGCAGGAGCTGCGGAGTCCAAGAGGCTGAAGCCCCAGAGCAAGAGGGATCAACGGTGCTGCCCTAGTTAGAGACCAAAGCTTCTGGAAACTCCCTGGAGGATCCCTGGCAGAGTCCACTTTGGAAGAGGGAAGGAGCGAGAGTCCGACATCCCCGGACGATCGCAGCAGCCATCAGGAACCTGTTCTTTAAGAATGGAGCTGGCATCTGCTGCGGCTTCCCTGTTCTTCCAACTTTTATTCCATCCAAGCCATCATCCTATTGGATGGTGCTGCCCATGCTTAGGGAGGGTCTCCAGTCCAGTTGGCT
Organism: Xerus rutilus; assembly: GCA_028644305.1. NCBI lineage: Eukaryota > Metazoa > Chordata > Mammalia > Rodentia > Sciuridae > Xerus > Xerus rutilus. The sequence continues at coordinate 118,127,202 of CM053407.1, read as the reverse complement.
ATCCCACATGCCAATCATTCCTAGACACACCCTCACCGACACACCCAGAAGCCTCTGAATCATTGGCATCTCTTAATCCAATCAAGTTCCTTCCTCGTGGGGTTATTGGGAGATGGGAGAATGGAAACGAGCGCCCAGCGGCACTTAAGAAATCTCAGCAATCCCAATGATGAGTGGCCACCTGTGCATATGAGACTGTTGAGTTCTAGAAATATTTCACTGCAAAAATACATGACGGTGGTGTCCCATGGTAGATGGGCACAATATCATTATTACTTATCTTCTTCTCACTTCCAGCTTTTAAGGCACTTGTCCCTCAGTTTCGAACATTCTCCCTCTGGTTCTGACGCTGTCACTGATTGCTCCTGTGGTTGGCAGGGCTGGCTACTCCAGAAATCCCCAACTCTGAGGCATCGCCACCGCCCCCCCAGCCTAAGGAGACAGAAGCAAGCAAGATCTCAGCCCAACTTCCCCATCGCCCGCAGCCTGATTTCCTTTGGGTCTCCCTGACTCCCCTGAGGCCCTTGGGTTCCACCCTTCCCACACTGCAGGACCCCAGAAACCTCGCCTCTGCCAGACTCACTCAGCTAGGGATGGGCCCTCGTGTTCTCTCACGTTGACAAATGACGGGCAAAGCAGCCTCAGGGACTTCCACACCGGCCTTTGGCCAGGAGGGAGAAACATCCAAGAAACATCCGTCACGGCTCTGTGATGGCCGTGGACGTCCCTGGCTCATCATGGCTTTGTGTGATTTCTCGGCTTTACCACAGCATGAAAGCCGTGGGCATCCAGCTCTGGATTTCGGATTCTGCATTTCCATCTTTGCTGGAGCTGACGATGGGAGGTCCAGTCTTCCCTAGTGATGCTGGGCAGCCCCACTATCTGGCGAGTGGGTGGACACAACCAGGGCTCTGCAGCCACCCTGGCTGCAAAGTGGCCACGTGAGGTGGGGGGGCAGTTTGGATGTTTTGCCCTGTGAGGTTTGCACCTTCCTTGGGGCTTGCAGGGAGGTAGCTTTGGCAAAAATCCAGGAGCACCTGTATGTCACCAGCCAAGTAACCTTGCAAAGACGGCAGCGAGGACCATTAGCCACACGGAGATGTGCTCTGGGGCCCTCTTGATGGTCCACCAGGACCTGGACAATGAGACAAAATGCTTTGCACCTGGGGCCAGGGGGCTCCGGACAGGTGGTTAGAAAGGAGACTGAAATGTGGTCTGTGGGCAGGACCTCGCCACCCCTCTGCTGACGCCCGTGACCCCAAGCCTAGCCGGCTTGGTAGACACGCAGATGCGCCTTCCAGATCCCTCTTCAAGGAAGGATTCGCTGTCTGTGGGCAGCAGACCCTGCAGGGTCTCAGCCTCAGAGAGCCACCTTGCCTGAGGCCACGCCCAGTTGCGGGCCACCTGAGTGCAGACTGAGCAGAAAGATTCCACACCAGCCAGCGTGGCCACATGTAGCTACGGTGTGACAGTCCCTCTAGAACCCCCTGTGGAGGTGGGGGCTGCACCTCAGGTCCTCTTTCCCTAGGTCTAATCCTGCTTTTGACCCGCCCCCTTCCATAGACACTGATCACCAACAAACAGCATGCACCCCAAACATTGCCTCAGCCTCTGCTTCTAGAAAATGCAAGCTGTGGGCCGGACGGACACAGGCTTCTCTGATCTCCACCTCCTGGGCCTCCCCCTGCCCCACCTCTGGGCCAGGAGGCATTGGAGTTTCCATCTACATTAGCAGATCCCTCCTACCTGCTTCCCAGGAGCCTGGTTCCATCCTGCCCGCGCAAGGGAGATAAATCTGTCCAGCCAGTCACCACTGCCTTTGGAAGTTTGGGATAAAACCAGAAATACCAGCTGGTCCCTAGCACCCCCGCACCTGGCCCCTGTATCCTAGGTCCTTTCATCACCATAGCAACCTGAACCAAGGTAAGTCCATCTCATCTTCCAGAAGATGAAACTGAGGCCCAGAGGTGAAGTGAGTCACTTGCAAGGATTTCAAGTCTAGTTTTTTTACTCGCAAAACCTAAGCCAGGTAGTGTAGCTGCTCAAAAACTCCTTCTATCACAAGATGTGTGGCCTGCTCAGGAGGTGCTTTCAGGGGAGAAACTTGGGAAAACATGGTCAACAGAAAGGCAGGTGGCTGTGGTTAAGAGCTCAGCACTGGTGCTAGATGGCCCGAGTTTTTAATTCCTTCTCCATCATGTACAAGCTGTGTGTCTTTGGCCTCTGATTGACTTCTCTGTGCACCAATCTCTTCATCTGTAAAATGCGGATGATGGTAGTTCCTACCTCAAAGTGTTCTTATGAGGATTAGGTCCTTAGCATTGAAGAGTAATAAGAAGGTCTGAGGCCCACAAAAATCTTTAATAGACATTGGATGCAATTATTGGGGAATAATTCTCAGAGATCAACTACTTGTGCAGTTCTCAGCCCGAAGAGGGTGTTAGGAAAGACATTGTGAGCCCCGGGAGCAGCCTGCCAGAGCCAGTCAGGATGCTGGACGGTCAGGTGTGCAGTCCTTTATACAAAAATCTGACTTGCCCCGAATGCTCTTCGTGGGGAAGAGAAATGGATTTGGAAGGAACACCGATTGCTCAAGAAATTATCTCGCAGTACCGTGCGTGGGACAGAAGTATAATAGGTAGGTTTCGAGAGTGTCCAGTGGGGGAACCTTCGACTTTCTGCAACCCCACATGAGGAAACTCAGGCCTAGAGCCCAGAGCAGAATGGCCAGGAGTCACCCCGGGTTCTCCAGCCAGATTCTGTCCTGTAGGACACTGGAGACTCGCTGACAGGCGTGGGTGATTGATCGATAATAAAACCAGTTACCCGTAGCCAGAGACCGAGTTAACAACCCTGAAGCTAATGGACCCCAGAGAGGCACGGGGTGCTGGCAACCCCTCTCCCCTCATCTCCCTGGGCTAATGGCTTTATGGGGGTCATAAACTACTGAGTATTTCAATGATGAGAGTGGCCTCCCTTGGCCTGATGACCCATGGTGTCTTGATTGACATGCAGGCCTGGTATTCCTTAGAATGGTGAGAATCCGCTTTTCTCTGGGTCTGTGATCTGAGCCACAGGGCAGCACCTCCCCTGGGGACTTCCCAGACGTCTTCCCAGAAGCCTTTGCTCACCAGCGCTGACTCTAGGCAGAAAAAAATTTATTCTGGAAGCTTTTGCAGCCAATGAACAGCTTTATGCAAACCCATTCTCAGATAATTATCCCATCTCTGTGTAGAAGAGCTTGGGCTGTTCACTTCCTCTGGTTCTGAGGCTCTCCTGCATTCACACCATCGTCTATTTAGTTCATTTAGTGGAGGCTCCATGATTAAATGGAGGGCCCCAGTGAGCCCCACCTCCTAGGGTTAATGCCTTTGTATAGGACCGCCCCCCACTCACATAGCGCTGACCCACATAATCAGTAAGATCATGCGGAAACACAGGGCCTGGCTTCTGAGCCTAGGTCATAAAAGAAACGACAACTTCCGCATTGCCCTGACTTTAGATCACTTCTCTGGGAAAAGCCAGCTGTCATGTCATGAAGACTCTCAAGCAGCCCTGTGCAGAAACCCACACGGCAGGGAACTGAGGCCTCCTGCCCACAGCCAGGTGAGGGCGCCATCTTGGAAGGGGGTCTTCCTGCCCCGGTTGAGCCTCTGGATGAGAGCACAGCCCCCCAGTGACATGACTTCAACCCCAGGAGAGAGCCGGAGCAGAACCACACAGCTAAGCCATCCTCAGATTTTCGACCTGCAGAAACTGTGTGAGATAATCCGTGTTTACGGCTTAAAGCTGCCAGGTTTGGGGACAATCTGCTTTGTGGTGATCAATAGTCCGTCCAACAGGTGGCCATTCTGGGTCAGGCTCTGTGCAAACTAGAATCTGATATTGGTAAGGATGCTATGGATCACGCTTGTGAAACTTGTGCTAGAGCTTGACCCCCCTTGTGAAGTACCGAGAGGGTAAAAACTTGCTCCTACTAGGTATGGGTTTTGGAGATGGGGACTTTGGGAAATGGTTGGAATTAGATAGGGTTATCAGAGTGGAGGCTCCATGATTAAATTACTAGCAGCACCATAGGAAGAGGGCAAGGGAACAGAACACACCACACACAATTGTCCTCTGTGTCCTGCCGTGTGATGCCCTGAGATACCTCAGTGCAGCAAGAAGGTCATTACCACATGCTGCCTCTTGGCCTTGGACCTCCGGAGCTAGGAACCAAAATAAACCTTTTTTCTTTATGAAGTTACCCAGCTTCATGTGTTTCATTACAGTAAAAAAAAAATATGGACTAATTCAACAATAAAAATACCATCTTCTCCAGGAAGGAAGATTAAAATGATACCTTTTACATTGTATTTACGCACTGTCTGATCGCCTTTGCATGAGGGCATACGTTGCTTTTCGAGTGACTTTATCGAAGCATCTTCTCATGAATACCTTGCATGCGAATGGAATGGATTTGCCTTTTTTCCAAAAGGTATTTTGGGTAATTATATATCAAAAAGCCATAAATGCATACATGCTTTTTGGTGAAGAAATTCCACTTCCAATAATCGACTCTAAAGAAATATGCAGAAATATGTAAAAACAGAAAGATAAAAGTGCACACTGCACTGTTCTCCGTGAATGCCAAAAAAAGTGGGTAAGCCCCTGAATGTCAACCATAGTTAAGTTGGTTCCATTTCTTTTTAATCCTGAGCCACGTAGATGCCGGACTCTCATGTGACAATTAAAATTAATGATGTCGTTCCACCTTTATTTTCAAGGAAATACGTCCTGACATACGACGAAATGAAAAAAGGTCACATAAGAGCACATGCTGTGTAGCTCTATTTTAATACAAGGCATATATTTATGCATAAAATTATTGGAAAGCCAAACCACAACATGTTAATGATGTTATGTCTAGGCAGAGGGATTAGAAATACAGATACATTTTTTTATTTCTTTTGGCTTGCCTGTGTTTTTTCATTTTTATTTTAAAAACATGGATTACTTCAGAAATATAGAGAGTTCCAAATATATTTGGGTTAGGGGCCCCGAGTGCTCATTAATTACGCTCACCTTGCCTCTTTGGGGGCTATTGGTCTTGCCCTAACCTGCCAGAGTGGACGCCCCGGAGTTCTGACCTGACACTTTTTCATCCCCTCCTTGACCAACTTGTTTGCCCTCGGTCCTTGACCCGGATCAAGGCTCCAGAGGGACCCAAGGTGTCCCCAAACAGCCCCATCCACGTTGTGCAGAGGCCAGCTGCTTTTCCAGGGATCCCTGGCCTGGCCATTAACTTTGGCAAGCAGCTCCTGCAGGGCAGAGGGAACACAGGAGGCTGCTTTACTGCCCACCGAGGTCCACCTCCTGGCCAGAGCGTATAGCAGGTAGGCCAGCATCCTTCCTGCAACCACGAGATGTCCACCTGGACCTCTGAGTCCACTCCCAGGTCCCCACTGCAACTGAGCATTCTCCTCCCTGTTCCAGGACGGATCTGGTCCCAACTAATGTGGGAGCAGTTACTCCTGACCCAACACCCTGTCCCCCGCCCTGAACAGATCCTCATCCGTGTGCCAATTTAGAGGTCGACATGAAACAGAGATCTGGGCTTTATTGTGAAGACAGGAAGGAATTCGTTTATTTCTCCTGGAGAATCAAGTCCCTTCCCCCAGGATGAGGCCGGGGCCGGCCCTGGGCCAAGGACGGGGCCCAGACCATGAGCAGGACCAGGGGACCTTCCTGCAGCGGGGCTCACCTACCAGGCAGGACAGAGGTGCCGAAGCCATCACTACAAAGGAAGACGGCTCCTGGTGGTGCTGCTTGGAGGGAAACAGACTTGTGACCACCCTGAGAATAACTAGGACTTTGGTCCAAAGTCAGGGACAACCTCAGAGACGAGTAATAATGGAGAGGAAACTCAAATAAAGCTAGAAACTCGGAAACCAGTGGGATCTTTCACTGCGGCCCCAGTGCAGTAGGAACTTGGGCTGGTCCTATTCAACCCCATCCAGGCACAGAACACTGAGTTTTCTGGACCAATAGAGCCCTCAGTGATGTTCAGAGCTCACAAGAGTCCATGGAAGAAGAGGTTGTTCAGAAGGGAAAGTCATACTGGGAGCCCCAGAATCTTGGGGCCTCCAAAGGCCCGATTTTCAATAAGTGGCATGCTGACTGTGACTGAAGAGATGTCCTAGGTAGATGTCACCAGGAATGACAGTCTGTGTGGTTTCCAATACCACCTGGAGTGGAGACTGGACAATTTCATGTTGCTGTAGATGCACCTTCAGGCAGAGGCTGATCCAGCCACCCCTGTCCAGTCTGATCTCTTTCCTCAGGGTCCCTCTCTCTTTCCTGCCTCAAATCCTCTCCACTTTCCCCTTCTTTTCCAGCCCAGATATACTTGTCCTTACCCGTGTATAGCTTGTTTTTATTGATAATAAATTCCAAAATATATTTTCTAGGACCTACGTTCCCCAAACAACCTTCACTTGATTTTTTTGTTTGTTTGTTTGTTTTTTGGTACCAGGGATTGAACTCAGGGGCATTCAACCACTGAGCCACATCCTCAGCCCTATTTTGTGTTTTATGTAGAGACAGGGTCTCACTGAGTTGCTTAGCGCCTCACCGGTGCCGAGGCTGGCTTTAAACTCGTGATCCTCCTGCCTCAGCCTCCCAAAGTGCTGGGATGACAGGCTTGCGCCACCGCGCCCGGCTCACTTGGTTATTTTGTAAATATGACCTCACTACAAATATAAGTGAGCATCTACCCGACACAGAGTTAGGGACTAGAAGTGAGAGGGGTGTAGGCAAGGCCTGCGCCCGTGGGGGAGCCTCTTGGGAGTAGGCGGAATGGGTGAGGGGGTCCTGGTCAGCACAGCGGGAGGCCCTGGGCTGCTGAACGAGAAGACGAGGTCATGCTTACACATCGGCTGAAACCAAGGCGGCTCCTGAAGGTACCAATGGGCTGTGCACAGCTGGGTGACAGGGTCTTTCTCGGATGGAGCCCTGAAGGGCACCTCTGTGACTCTTGCCACCCTGAGGTCAGAATAGCACTGAGCAACGTGCTTCTTCAGGCTGGCAGAGACCACGTCCGTGACCAAGAAAACCTGCCCAGAGCCCGGCAGGTGCAGATTCACAGCTGACGGCGCCCGGAGGTTGGGCCCAGGCTGCCCAGGTTCAGAAGTGAGCTCTGCCACCCGCAGCCACGTGGCCTGCACAGGCAACGTCCCCTCTCTGCACTTGAGCTTCCCTGTTATCAGTACCACCGGTTTGGTAATGGAAAGGGTGCTCCGCAGCCACACTGCCAGTCTTGCCAAAGAGAATGTTCTAGAAAGCGCATGGCCTAGACAGGAGCCTGGGACGGGCACAGAGTGACAGAGGCTGGAACCCACTCAGCAGGACGGATCCAGACAGAGGGTCGGTGGGTCCAGCTCAACCCAAGTGGCGTTTGATTTCTTTCTCAGGCACCAGTTTTAAGGAAAATAACAGTCCCCAGCCTTGTGCAGCAGCCCCTGGCTGGACACTGGGACTTTCTCCAGCAGCATCTTCCCCAAATTGCCTCTGAGTTGAGTGCCAGCCTCGCCGGCCTGCAGCCCTTCCTGGTTAAAGCTGCTCTTTCTTTGAAAACAACAGATGTTGACACAAATTCTTCTGCTGCCACAGAAAAAAGAAAAAGAAAAGAAAAAAATTGGTGGACTCCTGCGGTCCCTGCTCTCTGTCCAGGGCTCAGGTCCCCTCCCGCTCTCTCTGTTCCTCCCGGGCCAGGAGGTCATTTATCAGCCGGGGACTGTCCCACACGCTGCAGCCTGCCACCTCCCTCCTGCCTTTCTCGCAGGCCCCATATGGAATGAGTTGCTCGGGGTTTTCCTTCTTATCAGAAATGGAAATATTTCCCCCGCGTCTTTGTGGAGTTTTCCTGCTCTGTGAGCTCGCTGGACGTTTAACCCTTTTGGTTCCGAGGCACCCGCTGGGCTGCTGGCCCCCCGGAAGGTGGAATCACAGGCGCAGAATCCTCAAATCCCATGAGGCTGGGTGGGAGCATCATGTGCACGTCAGAGGACACTCCATGTGGACAACCTGGACGGAATCCAGTCCCTCCCTGACTTTGGAAAGGGATCCTTGAATTAAGTCCTCCTCCCTTTCAGTAACCCTGAACTTGAACCTTAGCCTGACCCATGACAGTAGCTGACACAATTTGAGTGCAGGCTTCATTCTTTCAACAACCCACTGAGATTCCTGATGTTGTTATGGACCTCCTTTTACAGAGGAAGCTCAGAGAGGTAAAGTAACTCACCCAAAGTCACACAGCCAGAGAGCCGTGGAGCCAAAGCACCTGAACCACAGCTGGATCCCTTTCTATCACCCAGTGAGGCTACAGAGAAATACAAGCCCTGTAATCTAAGGCAATCTGTCCATCTCAACCCTCTGAATTTCACAGATACGGCCACTGAGCGGGTAGGGCTCAGGAAGCCACCTAACAGCAGAGCAAGTAGTGGGTAGAAAGCCAGCGCAGAAGCAGCAGCCTGGCTGATTTCCTCTTTGTTCTTTAAGAAACATGAACTTCACCCCTGTTGACAGGTGAAGGAGGAATGAGGAAACTTCCCAGTTGGGTGCCTCCATTCTGGAGCCCTGCAGAGCTCAGCTTGAATCCTGATGCCAACATTCACAGGCCACAGTGACCCTGGGGGACAATTGTTCTGCCTGCAAAGCCTCCGTTTCTCCAGCTGTAGGATGGGGCTGACATTAAATCTACCTTAAAGGGTTGAGGTTCAAAGAAATAATAGAGGAAAGACAGAGAGCTCCTGGGAAATATGGACCAGAGCTGCTTCTCCTTAGAACCCAAAGAGCCTAGAACAGTACCTGATATCCAGTAGGTGCCAAATTAATGCTGTTGAAGAAGGAATGAGGCAAGGTCATCACTCCAGAGGCTTCATAGGTGACCTACAGCCTGAAGCCTCTTGAAAAAAGAAACAAAGCCTTTATTTTTTTAAATTTCTATCCCAAACTAATATAGTATGCGCTCAATTAAAGTGCCTGGATCTGAGCCAAACTAAAAGAACAGACTCTGGAGGCTAAAGCTGGTGGATGGAAGGGCTCTGGGAAGGCTTGAGGGAGGAAGAGGTCTTGACATGGGTTCTGAAAGATGGGTGAGGGAGAGGGGAAGGAAAGTGACCCAGGTAAGGAGGACCACACCTCAAGGATAAAGGTCAGCAAACTGCAAGATGCGATCCAGACAGAGCTAGTCGATCACCCATGCTACCCCAGAGGCTCCTGCCAGCGGACAATGATATATGGATTAGAATAGAGGCTGGCTGGTATTCTGGAAGGCTACAGCAGCAGTGGTTCAAATGAGAAGACCCATCTTTCCCCCACACATACGACTCCAGGTAAGTGCCCTGGGGCTCCGTGGGCGCTACAGCCACCAAGGACTCTGATTTCTGAAATTGCTCTTCTGCTCTCTTTCACACAGGTTCCATCTCATGGTCCAAAATAACAGCTCCAGATCCTGCCATTATATCTGAATTCCAGCTGGAGGGAAGGAAGAAAAGCAGAAGGGGAGGGCACATCCCTCCTTTTTAAAGGCATGAATCAAAAATTATACAAATCACTTCTGTCCACACCCCAGCAGCCAGGACTTTGTTGTGTGGCCAAATTGAGGCAGAAGGCCATCTGGGGAATATATTTTTAGCCTGTGTAACATGTGGAAAGCTAAAGATTCTATTAAACGGCAGGACCAAATCATGAAGACTCTACCACAGTAGCAATGATTTTTAAAACATAGGAATTAGACTAATCACAAGTCACACTCATCACTGACTTGTGCTGGGCATGGTTTCTATACTTCTCCCAATTAATCCCATGCGATGGAAACCATTATTATCCCCATTCTACAGAAAAGGAAACTGAGGCTCAGAGAATGGTGTCTTTGTCATAGTAGATGCTCAATAAACTTCTGTGGAATTATTGGAAAGTCACACCTGCCATGAAATGATGGCCTGTGTCCTTACCATCTAAGGTCTGTCTCCCCGTCGAGGCTGCAAACAGGATTTAGGACAGGGCAGGAGTCACATCTACCCTGCATGTTCCTTCCCAGCTGTAGCTCGGCTCCTGGCACCCAGCAAGCACTGGCTGAACGTCTGTTGAATGAATGAGTGATCACCCTTGTCTCTGAGGATGGAGAAGTTGAGAGGAACCTCTTTAAAATATTGTCCAGAGACCCATCTTTCTCTCCAGCTGGAAACAAAATAAAAAAAATAACACAGACGCCAACAACTGGCAACGCTCCTGTCTGCAGGGCTCGGGTCTCGTTCGGGATCCTGCTTGGACCTGGAGAACACTACTGGCTGGTGCAGGGCAGCGGGGTTTCTTGGGGACCAAGCGAATGGTGTGGATTCTGAAACCAAACGGACCCCTTTGGGTGAGTTGGGTGCAGATGAATCAAATCACATTGATGAAGCTCCTCCAGGGCAGGGCAGGGCTTTGCAGGAAAAAAGCACTTGCTGGAGCATCTGCGGCGTCCCTGAAGCCGAGTTCTTTTTAAAGTACTTTAAGGCACGATGCCAAGTGGCCTTCCTTGACAGCAGGCACTTGGGGGTGTTTGGTTATTGTTTTGGTACTGAACATAGGACCCAGGGGTGCTCTACCACTAAGCTACATCCTCAGTCCTTTTTGCTTTTTATTTTGAGACAGGGTCTTCGCTACATCACTTAGGGCCTTGGTAAATTGTTGAGGCCGGCCTCCAACTTGCCATCCTCCTGCCTCAGCCTCCTGAGCTGCTAGAGATTACAGGCATGCGCCCCCCCGCCAGCACCCAGCTAAGAGATCAAGGTTGGCAGTTTGATTTCACAACTGGGTCAGGCTGAGACATTGCTCGTGGATGAGAATCCCGGGAATCAGTAGAGGGACCCCTGTCGTGGAGATTCAGCCTCTCTCCCGCCCGCTTCCCCTGACGCCGGGTTCGACATACAAGAAATAATCCCTTGCAATAAAGCACCCAGAGGGCCGTGCTCCTGGTCAGGTGGCCTCTCTTCTTTCCCTACATGGAAAAGTGAAGAACAGCTGGGCAGGTGTCATCGCGAGCAACCCTCCGCCACTTCTCCTGCCCTCGAGCCCAGGCCGCCCTTTCTTGCCGGGGTCTCAGCATCTGCGGTTCCCCCTGCCACCAGTGGTCTTCCCTCCACCTTTGCACAAACCCCAGACTCCTTCAGACCCCAACCCGAATGTCACCCATGCCTGCGAGGAGCACGAGGAGCACCCCCCTCACGCCCTCCCCCTCCTGCTGTTCCCATGGCAACGCTTGGCCATATTTGCCCTGATTATACTAGTGCTTTTTACTTATGGAGGGTGTCACGCTCCCAGGAGCTCCTTGGAGGGAGGGCTGTGCCCCGCTCACCGCCGCAGGCCCCTCTGCGTCCCCATCCATCTTCATCCAGCAGAGCCCAGAGCCCTGGGGGAGGACACCCAGGCGCAGCCATCTGTCCGCTGTGTCCCCACAGCTAGCTGGACCCCTGGTCCTGGCCGGCCTGAACCCCAACTGGTGGCCCTGGCTGGCGCTCCCCTTGCGCACAGGAAGTCCTTCAGCGCCGACTTGCCCCCCATCCTGAAGCCCGGCCCTGACCCTTGGCTCCAGCCTCTGGTTTCTCCAGGAGGAGGTTTTGCTCCCACCTCACGGATTTCCCAGAACAAGTCCCATGTCTTTCTGTTTAGCTTTCGATAGCTCCATCCCTTCCCGCCTCACACGGACTCTTATAGACCCAGTGCAAGAACAGACACTCGGCTCCAGGGTCCGTTCCTCGCGCTGCTGTCAGAGGTCTGATCTACAACATCTCCTCCATCTTTGACCCAAAACCTCCAATGACTTCCAACTCATCAAAATAAAATCTGCAGTCCTCTCACAGGAACTGCTTCATGTGGCTCTCTTGACTTCAGCCCCTACCCTCCTCACGTGACTTCACTCCCCTCCAGGAATGCTGGCCTCTGTCGTTCCTCCAGCAAACTTCACTCCTGCCTCAGGGCCTTTGCACCTGTGGCTCAATCTGCACCACTTACCTGCACGGCTCATTTACTTAATTCATTCCATCTCTACTCAGATATCTTCGTACAGAGACCACCCGTGACCTTGTTGGCACTTATTGGACTCAATTCTTTAACTTGTTCTTTTTTCTGCAGCTCCTACAACTACCAACTCCTGTTGGGCTTATGTATTTCCCCACCATTGTATCATCAGCAACCAAAAGGGCTTGATATTGAATGGTTGCCCAATAGATACGGGTGGAATGAATTTAATGAATTCTTTCACTAAAGAATTTCATTGAGCCGGGTGCAGTGGTGCACGCCGTAATCCCAGCAGGTGGGGAGGCTGAGGCAGGAGGATCACAAGTTTAAAGCCAGACACAGCAAAAGCAAGGCACTAAGCAACTCAGTGAGACCCTGTCTCTAAATAAAGCCCAAACTAGGGCTGGGGATGTGGCTCAGTGGTTGAGTGCCCCTGAGTTCAATCCCCCACACCCCCCAAAACAGAACTAAACTCGGAGCCCACCAGGAAGGTGAGGTCAGGAAGAAGAGCAGAGGCAGGGAGCCTCCGCCTGGGGCGCCTGCAGGCCGTGTGGGGAGAGGGCTCTGTCCCGTGGGCAGGGAGGGTCTAAGTCGGGAGGTGTCACCTTGGGCAGCCATGGACTGGAGAGTTTAAAGCCCTGACCTCTCTCTCTCACGGTTCTGGAGGCTGGGGTGTGAGATTAGGTTCAGCAAGGTGGACCGACCATCACCTGCGGGGTCGGGATTTCGACATACACATTTGGGGATGGGCACAAACATACGATGTGGAGCCTGGAAAAACGGGTGGGTGACGGGCACAGGGGAGGAGAGGGTCCTCCCCGTGGTCTGCCGCTGCTATGTTTTGGATGCCAGTTGTCCCCCAGATGTTCACATGTTGGGGGCTCCGTCCTCTGTGCGGTGACAGAGATGGCAGGGATTTTAAGGGGCAGAACCTGGCGGGAGGTTGTGACTGGCCCCTCCCTATTCTGCTTCTGGCTTTCCCCTCTTGCAACACAATGTCACGAGGCCATCTGTCCTGGGACACAGCAGAGGTGGTGCCAGGCTCTTGAACCTCCAAACCCGGGAGCTAAATCAACCTCTTTTCTTTATACATTACCCGGCTCCAGGCATGTCATTATAGTAACAGAACATGGATTAATGCAGTCGCCTTGGATCCCTTGTTGACTTCCAACATGGTGGTTAAATGGAGCAAATTTGAATGGAAAAAGGAAAAAAAAAAAAGACACGTTCTGCCATTTGACTGCCTGGCACGATGCTACCCTCCACCTAGAAATCCATGTGGCCCTTTTACAGTCCTCATTCCGGGCCAACTGCCTGGCCAACCCACCCACCCAATCCATAAACTCCTCCAGGCCTGCCGGTAACCAGAAGCCTGACTTGGCTATGTCCCCAAGAACCGGAGGCGACTCGACTCTGCGCTAAGCTCTGGGCAGCGCCAGGGCAGCAGAAACCCAGCCCTCTTCCTGTCTCGAGTTTGATGGATTCTGTAATCGCCGCTCTACTCTGAGAATTAAAAAATAATGTTTGTGCAGCGCAGGCCGTTAGCATTGAGGCAGCCGCCTCGGCCCTGCCCGGCTGGCCCGCCCGCGCCCGCTCCAGCCACAGCCCTGCTAACATGCCTTCTCAGAGTCACTCTTGGACCCGAAATGAGGAAGTGGGGCCAAAGCTCACTTTGTGGAAAGGTTTTATTTCCATCTGAGTCCACTTCAAGGAACAGCCAGGGATTAGTTTTGTTAGCTTTTTTTTTTTAAACTCCACACACAAAAAAATTGCTGGGCCTCTGTGAAGCAGATTTATGGAAAGCTAGCTGGGCAATCATACTTCAAACTACGGGGACTGGGAGCCCCTTTTGGGGAGATTCTCCAAATTGGCTGGCACCACTATGTACAGGCCATGAAAACCAGCCATCGAGCTTGGTACAGGACAGTGGATTCCAAGACAGGTTGGGTAGACCTATGAGGGGGCCCTAGGGGACCCACCAATCCCCTCTGCATGGCTGACTCTAAGACATCGAGAAGGATTCATCCAATCCTCTCCCAATCCATAAGATAAGGAAACCTAAAATTTAGAGATTTCCCTTTATGTTCTCAAGACCAGTGGCTCCCAAACTTTAGTGTGCACCAAGTTACTTGGGGACTCTGATTCCACATCTGGGCAGGGCGTGACATTCTCCTTTTTTTTTTTTTTTTTTTACTGCTGGCGATGGAACTCTGGCTTCGTGCACCCTGCGCCAGCAGCCTGCTACTCAACATCCTCCAGCTCCGATTCTGCATGTCTAACCAGCTCCCAGGAGGTGACCCTGCTGTGGGTCCAGGAACCACACCTTGATCAGCAAGGACTCAGATCACGGCATGCAAAATGGGGCACCCCGAATAGTCCTTTGGGGCTTGGGAAAACTACCAGAACTTCTGTTTATTTTGTAGCTCATCATGGGCTGGGTGTATGCCTCTAATCCCAGGAACTTGGAAGCTTAAAGCAGAAGGATTGCCAAGTCGAAGGTCAGCCTGGGCAACTTAGTAAGACCCTGTCTCAAAATTAAATAAATAAAAGGGGCTGGGGACATGGCTTGGCAGTGGGGTACTTCCCTAGCATGATGGGTTCCATCCAGGAAGGGGAAAAAAAAAAGTACTTGATTGTAACTCATGCACTTCATTTCTATTTTTATGTAGTTACAAAGTTCATAATATATTTCCCTAAGAGCAGGTGAGTGGAAGTACATATGATATGTATATATAAATATGATCCATGCTCAATTTTTATACTGGTGAGAGAACATAAATTTAAGTTTGCAGATCCCTGATCAAGTCTGCAAAGAGGGTGCTTCCTTGCACACTCGGAGGGACCGTAGAAAAGGTAGAAACACCTTCCCCAAGCACATGGCTAGCTTCCCTGTCACTCTGAAGTCATCTTTACATGAAGGGGAACTCACCACCCAGTACCTCTTATGTGCCTCGCATGCACCAGGAATTTTACCCCGTGGGGCAAACAGGGTTGTGCCCATTTTACAGATGAAGAAACTGAGGCCCGAGGGGGAAGTAACTCACTTGAGTGCCCTCGTGGAAACCGTCAATGGAGCGTCAAACTCAACTTTTGATTCAGACAGAGAAAATACGGGTAGAGAGAAGGTGCCGTGGTCCTCGTGGTCCTCAAGGTGGCTGCTGCCAAGCGGGGTGTGGGGACTCACCGCACTGTGGAGTCTGAGCATTCACCTGCTTCCCTGCGTTGGTCAGGTTGAACAGCGGTGGCACCTGTCCTTTTCACAACTGTGGTGGCCTCTCAGAGGCCGATGCACGAAATGCAAAGACTGGCCGAGAGTCGAGATGGGTGGACGTCCTCAGGGGTGTGTCACACCCCAGGAGATTCAGGCAGCGCACCGGCTGTGACCAGGACTCTATGCTCTTCTCCTGGTCTGTTTTGACTTAGAAACCGGCACCGCTTTCTCTCCAAGAACCGACCACCGGGCCCACGCGGGGGTCTGATATTTTATGGTTGCATCTTGATTCCCACAGAAACCCCGAGAAGATACTGCATAATAGTTATTCCCATCAGCCACCGGGCTTCACGTTCAGAGTGGACCCCAGCCCAGGGGTCAGGCTCTGTGTTCCTGGTCTTACCGCTGGTGCTCAGCCCTCCCCAGCCCCACGCACGAGGGACGTCTGTGGCCTGTGACTCTGACATCCAGCCAGGTTTGAAGACAGAGCCAGGCGCCGCTGCACCTCACCCCTGCTTCCCGGGGACCCCAGTGAGGAGGGACCCAGGATGGGGAAGCTGAGGCCAAGACACAGCAGCTCCGGTAAAGCATGCATGTGACATCCGATCGGCCCCCGGGTGACAAACAGGTGCTCTGGTTTCCCTGGGCCCTGGTGAGTTTTCTTTGGAACCAGTCAGGGTGAGAAGTTTGGGGAAACAGGCAGAGCCAGGACCCCTAAAGCAGCAGGATTGTCTATAAGCCATACGTCAAAAAGAGCTCCAGCGGAAATGTCCCCACCTGGCGCAGAATTGTGCCTCTTGCACCAGGGATGGCTGGGCTGGGCGGAGGCTCCGGGGCCTCCAGCGGGGAAGGAGTTGTGGGCGAGTGTGAGTGTGTGCTTTGCAGTGTGTGTTGGGGCCAGTGTTCGCAAGTCTGCTAACCAGAGTGGGCGACCACCTCTGCCACTGTCCTCCTGCACCCCAGATGCACCCCTCTGGGCATGCGTTGGTGCAGGCAGGGCTCAGCAGGACAGCTGTGGTCATCGTTATGTCTGTGTCACAGGCCTAGCGGCACCGGAGTGTGTGCAAGATCCTGGGTCTGAATCCAGCCCCACCGTCCCGCAGCTCTGTGGCCTCAGGGACTCATCTGCAGAAGGGGCCCAGGACTTGCTCCACAGGGAACTCGACCAGGTGGTGCACAGGAATTCCACCTGTGGTCAGTGCTCATCGCTTGGCGATTTTTAAGACCATAATAATGAATGTGGACGGTGGGGAGCCCAGGAAGGGATCGTGGAGAGCAGGACGTCACCCCAGCACAGGGAGAGGAGAGGGCGCTTGCCAAACGCTAAGGCTTCAGGTCCAGGCACCACCTGCCCTAGGAGGTGACCAGGTGACGCCTCCCCCAGTCTGAGTCCAGCTGGATTCCAGAGACCAGGAGCCACTTGGGGGACCTGTGCAGGCTGGCCCCGTGGGGAGGAGAGGCATTCTGCACACTGACCAGTTGCAGCAAGGCGGGATTGCACTCGGCAGCTAGGCAGGGAGACCTCAGAGAAGCCCGAGAGAGATCTATCTCCTCTCATGTAAATAAAAGTCCCAGGTGGCCAGGGCCACCTCATCACGTAACCCCAGGGACCACCATCCACAGCATCCATGGTGCATGTGTGCCCAGGGCCGGGCGAGCAGGTTGTCAGGTACTCCAGAATGTCATCTCTACCTTGGGGACTTGCTTTTCTGCTCTGATACTCTCAGCACTGGCTTCATTCTCAAAGTTGCCTCATGATCCCATGTGGCTTCTGCAGCTCCAGCCATCACTTTAGGAAGAGGAAGAAGAGAGAAAAGGGTCAAGCTCTCAGGAAAGTGCCACTCAATACCTTCTGCGGGCATCGATCTCCTTTTCCATTCCTAGGGAAAGGGTGCTTCAAACGGTCGTTTGTGTTTCGCTTGATATAATGCTATTCCCCAAAACAATAGGAGATTCTAATTTAAAAGGACAGAATGATTATTGCCTCTACCTCAAGTAAGAACAGCATCAGGAGTCAGAGGCCTGATTCTGGTTTCCTATCTGACCCTAGCCGGCTGGGTGATCTTAGGCAAGATTCGTCCAGCTCTGACAAACGTTGGGATTCCCTGGTTCCCAGAGAGCTTCCTTCCCCATGCACGAGATGTCACTCCTGACTACTTCCAGGTCCTGACACATGCCTGCAAAGCTGGGTTCCACTGCTCTCCGCCCCCCCCAAGATGTAGCAGGATAGAAAGAAAAAGTATTCACTTTCCAGCCTGTTCTCTGTGCTGACAGCAGTATTGTCTAATGCTCACAGACTTGTGTTCCAGCATGGTACCATCTTTACTAGCTGGGTAGTGCTATGGTCCAAATGTGTCCCCCACAAATTTGTATATACGAAGCCCTCATGAACAGGATTAGCTCACAGGCCCCTGTCTGCCCTTCCATCAGGCCACTGAGTGAGGACACAGAACTTGCCCCCTCTGGAGGATGAAGCACGAGGGAGACATCTTGGAAGCAAAGAGAACAGGCCTTCACCAGACACCAAACCCTCTATCGCCTTGATCTTAGACTTCAAAACTAGATGGAAATAAGTTTCTGTTCTTTATAAATTTCTTGGTCTCAGGTATTTTGTTACAGCAGCACGAACAAACTAAGACAGTTGTCATGCAATCTTGGCATGACATTTTTCTAGGCCCGTTTCCTCCTCTGTAAGATGGGGCTAACAAAAGTGCTTACCTTATGGAGTCGTGGAGGGAATGGAATGAGATTGTGTATGGAAAATTCTGGGGCTGGGGTTGTGGCTCAGTGGCAGAACACTTGCCTAGCACAGGTGAGGCATTGGGTTCAATTCTCAGCACCACGTATAAATAAAGATCCATTGCCAACTTAAAAAAAAAATTTAAAACAATTCTAAGCAGATGATAGCATGCAAACAATGATGGTTCTGTTACAGAGCATCCCTCTTCTCTGCCAAGAATATGTCCGGCTGGCATGTTCTCAGCCTGGGAAGAGCAATGAGAAGGAGGAAGGAAACTCCACACTGGCAAACAGGGTACTGAAAAGTGTGGACTGCTGGTGCAGCCAGAGGGTGACACTTCAGTGTCTGTCACTGAGCTTTTCTTACATCCATCAGACAAGTGATGAGAAGTAGCCAGTGTCTTACCTGGAACACTTCCCATCCTAAATGCAAGGATTTGATATTGAAATGTCCCAAGAGAAATAGAAACAGCAAAAGCAAGGATAATAATAGCTGCTTACAGAGTATCTGCAATACTCTTTTGCCAAATGAATGAATTCTGTAGCAGTCAGCCATGGTGATAATGCCACATAACAAATAGCCCCCACACCTCAATGGCTTACATCAGCAACATTCTTTCTCTTTTGACCTGTGACTAGCTGGGGTGCCTCAACTTCAGGCCATGGATTGTGTTCAGTTTTATTTTATGCATCTTTCCCTTTGAAATCCAAGTTAAAACTTCATGAATGGCCCCAAGCATCCTCTTTTCATGGTTCAGAGCAGGAATACAGAAGAGTCGCCCAATACTACATGAGCACACTGAGGCGCTCTGCTGGGATGGGGTACACATTACTTCTGCTCACATCTATTAGCCAAACAACCAACACGAATGTCAGTGGAACAAGGAAATATATTCCTGCCGGTAAACTGCAAGGTAGAGAGAGAAGAAAGACTTATAAACACCACCACCTATACCTATGGGCTATATGTATTAGTTCACTTAATTCCTATCATAACTGTACATGATAAGTACTCTTACCATCTGATAGGTAAAAATAAAATAAAGACAAAAACTAAAGCCCAGGGGTGTAAGCAACTTGTTGAAGGTAACGACTGTCACCCCCGGGACTCGAGTTATCCGAATCCTCAACCCACTCTTAACCTTGAGGCTAGCTATAGAAATCCAGTTGAACTTTGATGTTCCTTAATTTCCAATTTCCTTACATTTTCCTGCCACATTTGCACATATTTATTTTATATGCAATGAAATGTTTTATGATGCTTTTGCCCAGCAGCTCTCCCTCACCCGCGACATGTGTGTAAACACGTTAGCATGACAGGAGCCGCGTTTCCAACTTCTTACCAAGCCCACGGTTGCCATCTTAGGGCGGCGTCTCCCAGAAGGAATTGCACTCCGAGATGAAACAGGTACATGTGAATCCGTGGGTGTAGGAGGTGTGCAAGGCGTTCACCCCGTGTCCTTGGCACACACCGTCCTAGGCATGCAAGTGGCTTCTTCCTGGCAACATCTGCCACTCCCCACCTGAGATGCCTCTGGCCACTCAAGTCCCTCTACGGCCCTCACTGCTTACCAGAGTCCCCTCCAAAAGCCAAACAAACTAAGACAAAAATTACAGCCTCTGGGAGACTTGTGGCAGGAAATACTTCTTTTTTTTAGGAGGAGGGTACTGGGGATTGAACTCAGGGGCACTTGACCCCTGAGCCACATCCCCAGCCCTATTTTGTGTTTTATGTAGAGACAGGGTCTCACTGAGTTGCTTAGCACCTCGCCATTGCTGAGGCTGGCTTTGAACTTGAGATCCTCCTGCCTCAGCCTCCTGAGCCACTGGGATGACAGGTGTGTGCCACCGTGCCCTGCTCAGGCAATACTTCTAAGACCTCCGTTGAAGACAATAGATGAATGTCATTAATAAATTAATTGCTCTTCTCTACCTAAGGAGTAACTGTATGTTTTTATTTCATTCACTTTCTCCATAAGGTCTAGCTTTGGGGCAGGGCTCCCAGGCAGGGAAGGGCCCCCGGTGACACAAACGCACCTCCCACGGTGTGGTGGCTTCAGGTTGGTGTGTTCACTATGGAAAGAGGGAAGGAGCCGGGTGTGGTGGTGCACACCTGTCATCCCAGTGGCTCAGGAGGCTGAGACAGGAGGATCGAGAGTTCAAAGCCAGCCTCAGCAATGGCGAGGCGCTAAGCAACTCAGTGAGACCCTGTCTCTACATAAAACACAAAATAGGGCTGGGGATGTGGCTCAGTGGTCGGGGAAGGAGTGGGGCCCTGGGCCAGCCAGCAAGAGGATGAGAGATCTGAGACCTGTGCTTTGGGGAAGATCCCTAGGCGACTGCTCAGTCCCTAGCCCCTTCCGCGGTGGCTTAGCTGAGTTTAGGGACACCGTCCTTTAGAGCTGCAAAAGCCTGATGAGGACCCACCATTGGAATCGCCTCCTCCTGCGCCTGGGCTGCGCCTGGGCTGCTTTTGGGCTGCTCATCTGCCGTCTCCGCAATGCTCCTTCGCCTTCTCCCTCCACCGTGTTGTGACCACAGATTTCAGGGGCTTCCTCATCCTTGGAAGGACCTGTGAGGGTGCAGGGCAGGTGTGGGGGAGGCACGTGGGGCTCCAGCCTGTTGCCTCCTGGCAAGGAAAGGGTCCCTGTGCAGTGGCCCCAACTTCTCCAGCCGGCCAGGGCTGGACACATGGGCACGAGCCAAGCCAGGCCTCCCTTTCCTTGGGGCACATCTCCCTGGCCCACAGTCATTATCTGGGTGCTGAACTTTTTGTTTGTTTGTTGTTGTTTGTTTTTGTGCTGAGGAATTGAACCCAGGGGCGCTTAACCACTGGGCCACATCCCCAACCCCTTTTTCCATATTTTATTTTAGAGACAGGGTCTCGCTGAGTTGCTTAGGGCCTCGTCAAGTTGCTGAGGCTGGCTCTGAACTAAGGATCCTCCTGCCTCAGCCTCTGGAGCCGCTGGACTACACGCATGTGCCACTGGGCCCAGCCCGGCCCCACAGTTTGATAGTGGGTAGAAAATGGGCAGCCCAGTTTGAATCGGAATTTAGGGCCAAGAAAAGCAAAGCTCCCAGTAGATGCTTTATAACGGCCACCCTTTCCTTACCACCGCTGCCTTCCTCCTTCCCCAGGGCGCCCTGGGCTGCTTCTCATAATCAGAATCCCATTTTCCTGCGTTTCTCACCTTTCTTGGCAAACTGAAGTCGCCCCTCTCAAATCCTTCCTCGCTTGAAATACCCTCTCGGGTTTTCCCAGAGCCATGGTACCTCCTGGGGTCTCCCGTGGCCTCTCTCAGGGGGCAATGAGATCCTCTTTATGAAAAAGAAAGTCCCAGCAAAAAAGAGAGGAAAAAAAAACCAGTCCAAGCATTTTGGAGCTGGACTGACGACCGGCCTTCTGCTCCTTCCAGAACAATACGCTCTCTATTGAGGCTGCGTCGTAAATATCGGACTTGCTTATCCGAAGGCTGGGAAGTAGTCTCCGGGGACAAAGATTGCTTTCTTTTCATTTATTTATGGGAGGATGTCCTAAAACCCAACTCCTGGGATCCATAGGGCCCATTAATGACATGGCAGATGGCAAAGTTTGACCAAATCAAGTTATTGCTCAGTACCTCGTTTCCTCATCTGGAAATATGGCAGGACCTAGGGTTACTATCAAACCATCAGTAACATAGAGTAACAACATCCCCCAGGCGTGGGGTTTTGCTGTGTTTGGGATCCTGTGCCAAGGGCAGAATGTTTTCATACTACCACTAACCCTGTAAGATACAGTTATCATCCTCATTTCTGGGATGAAGAAACTGAGGTTCAGACAGGTTATACAAGCCTAATTAAGGGTCTATGGTAGTAAGTGGTGGAGCCAGGACTTAAAGCAGAGTCAGTGGGACTCCAGAGCCCAAAGCCTTAATCAGCCCCCAACAAACCACCCCTCAGTAACTACAGTGCCACGGCTACCATGGCAATCAAGAAACCAGTAAGAAAAACCCATAAGGCCTGATCAGGGCCCCTGGGCGGGATGGGGATGGAGTTGGTCTTTCCTCTACTATTTTAGTTACAGACCAGATCACCCTAGTAACTACCAGCCCCCACAGCCCCAGCAGGCAGAAAGCAGGGCCAGAGGTATGTTTTCTTGGACGGCCTCGCCCTAGAGCTGGCAGTGTCGTGTCTGCCTTCCCCTGACCCTCCAGGCCCCTGGGGCTATGAGCTAGCTGTTCCCCTATAAAAACTCAGAAGTCGAATCAGTGTGGAAGCAGCTCTCTTTATGATCTGGAGGCAGGGAAAACCTTTGAACAACTTTCTTGGATGCCCAGCCTGCTGTGAAGGACCCCGGGGTGAGCAACTGGTGAGTTCATGCTCTTTGTCCCCAGGGAGGGTGGGCACAGCTGCCTCCCTGCCATTGCTGCAGAAAAAACATGTCCTCATGGTCCCCTGGAAAGTTCCAGGTTGGCCTCTAGAAGACCCAGTAGACAGAGTTTCAAATGCCCAGCTGGAAAGGCCCCAGCAGTCCCACCCAGAGGCAGTGTCCTACTCCCCAGCAGCTGCTGGCCTGGGAGGACTCAGGTCCCCTCCCTCCGTTGAGTCTCTGGCCTTACTCTGCTCAGCTTGCAGGCAGGAGCCTGGCTTCCGCATCTTTGTCTCCTTCAAGGTGGCTGTCACCCACCTGAGCTCCACAGAGGGGTGTTGATGCACATGTGGGGCCTTTAATCCCTAAGTCCAGCACTGAGCCGGGCTGGGGCGTCAGCGTCTCTGGGGTTCAGCTACACTTACTCACCTGAGTTCGGACAAGTGATTTGGGCTCTCTGAAGCTCAGCTTCTGCATCAGTAAAACCAAGATCTGGATCAAACTTCCCTCCTGGAACCAAAGCGTGGATTCAACAGGACAGCCCTGTAGTTTGGGCCCAACTCCATAACTATAATAATAATTATGATCCTCACTACATGTTCTCATGCCTGAAGTGTATTATCAATATGTATAAAGGTCATATTAAGTCATAAATGTATTGTCAAAAGTCTTAATGTTTAAATGTATTATTAAATATTTTCAGGTCTTAAATTTTAAATTATTATCTAAAATGTATTGCTATTAAACGTTCTAAGGCTTCCCATGTATTATTTTTAAGGTTTGCTGAATGAATACATTTTTTTAAATGAATGCTTTCATTTCTGTTTCCCATGCTCTGTCTTCTGAAAATTGAGGGCTTGGGCCCTAAAACTGGGACAAGGACAGCTCCTTGCGTGTTCCTCTTCTGAAGCCCCCCTTCCCTTCTTCACAAAACTTCTAAGCCGAACGTTCTTACGATGAAGCAGCTCCAACAGGTGCTTTGAAATCTAACAGACCGGGGTTCGAACCCTGCTCTGTGTCGACCTCCTTCAGCTTCTCTTTCATCATCAGCAAAAGAGACTCAGCCCATCTGCCCGTTATGAAGACTGAATGTGCAAGTCCATCAGAGGTGCCCGGTGGAGTCCACGCGCACTGACTGAGCACCTACTGCATGCCACCTGCAGGGCTAGACACCGAGGACTGTGCGGGGAGCAAGAGGAACCACCTTGCTCTCAGGGAGCCTGTGTGTAGCAAGCAGGTGGCTTTCCCTCCTGAGAACTGGAGTCCATGCCCCTAGAAACCCAGGATCCCCAAGTCCTTAGCCACCCATCTCTCTGTCCTCTCATGTTCTTCCACCAACTCACAGTGGCAGACGTTCACTCAGGGCCCTTAGTACCAGTTGCAAGCAGTGGACCAGGGTCCATGTGACAGTGGATACTCTGCCAGGCCGCCGGGTCCCCACCTAGGACTGAAAGATCTGTTCTCTCTCCTGCTGGGAGGGTTGCCAGCTGATGGTCCTCAGCCAACAGCCTCTCTGATGTTGCCCTTGGCTGCAGGAAACCCTTCCTGCAGGTCACGCCACCACCTTGGGGCATCCCATACCCAGGGACTGATCCACATGGACCTCCTTCTTCCAACTCAGGACAACACCAAAGGGCCACCTCAGTTCCTGCAGCCACTGGGTGCTTAGCTGAGGCCCTGTGTAACCACATTACAGCTAAACTTCCTCTCCTCCCCAACCTTGCTTCTGCCCCTCTGTATGCACAGCTGTGGGTCCCCAGGGCCCTTGGATGCAAACATCCTGCACCCGAATCTCTGTCCTTCAGTCAGCCTCCCAGTGAGCTCGGCCTGCTGTTCTGTGGCATCCTTGCCAGGGCGGCCCCAGCATGGAATTGGGGTCAATATTTGCAGAAAACTGGTGTATTATTTAGGATTCTTTAAACAGCCAACAACAGAAACCCAGTTCAAACTGGCTTAAGCAATACGGTCAAGACTAGCCAGGATCCAAGTCGCCAGAGCGCAGGACGTCATCAGGACTTGGTCTAAAGCCCTTTGCTCAGCTTGGCCTTCTCCCCTCTTGGCTTTATTCCCAGCCTGATCTTCTTCCTACAGGGGACCCCCTAAAACTTCAGGCTTGGATTCAGCCCACCTTGTTTTCCTTTGATGAATTTAGCTATTATTTTAACTAGCCAATTAAAATCGGGTCTATATCAGGTATGATGTTTTGAATATGCACCCGTCGTGGAATGACTAAATGGAGTTAAGCAGCAGAGACGTGATCTCACATCTCTTCATGTTTTCCCAGGGAGAACACTGTCCGTCCGTGCTTTGAGCAGTTTGCAAGAACGTAAGGCACTAACTCCCACCACCAAGTTCTCTAATAGATCTCTGCACCCAGCCTTAAGATCTGCAGAAAGAAAAAAAATTTCATTCTCTACAATACCAACAAAAAGACCAACGCTGAATTTCATTGGCTGGGTTTAAAGTCACATGACCATCCCTAAACCAATCACTGTTATGGAGCAGGGGCATGGACTTTCCCAATTGGCCAGGCTTGAGATATGGATGCATTCTGGGAGCCAGAGAGAAGGCTCCACTCCACCTGAACCACAATGGAAGTAGAGAAACTGAGAGATTCTTCCAGAAGAAGGGGGAATGAGGGTGCATCCACCGGAGAAAGCCACAAGAAGACCAAGCCAGAGAGTTCGTGCAGACACATCAGCTGCAACTTGATTCTTCTATCTTTCTATTACTCATACTTCTCTGCACTTAAGTATTCCATTAGTCAGCTCTTTGCCTCTGTGACAGACAGCTGAGGAAAATAACTTAGAGGAGGAAAAATTTATACTGGCTTCAGAGGTATCAGCCCATGGTTGGCTGGCTCCAAGGTAGAGGCAGTAGGGTGTGGTGGAGGATAGCTGCTCAGCTCATGGGAGCCAAGAAGCAGAGCATAGCCCCCAGAGGCACACCCCCATGGCCCACTTCCTCCAGTCATGCCCCATCTGCATGGATCTGTGAGGTTTCTATCACCTCCCAGAAGTGCCTTCGGCTATCAATGGATTAATCCACTGGTGAAGAGCCCTCGTGATCCAGTGGCTTCCCCAAAGCCCCACCTCTAGCCAAGTGTGGTGGCGCACGCCTGTCATCCCAGCAGCTTGGAAGGCTGGGGCAGAAGGATCACGAGTTCAAAGCCAGCCTCAGCAAGGGCGAGGTGCTAAGCAACTCAGTGAGACCCTGTCTCTACATAAAACACAAAATAGGGCTGGGGATGTGGCTCAGTGGTCGAGTGCCCCTGAGTTCAATCCCTGGTACAAAAAAAAAGCCCCACTTCTGAACATTCCTGCACTGGGGACAAAGCCTTCAACACATGTGTCTTTGGGGGATACTTCATGTCCAATGATAACAGGTATTTCTGGACCCCTTTAAGTCATCCCTGAAGGTGTGAATGACCCCATGAGCCATGAACAGTTAGAGGCACTGTATCTGTAACTGGCCGGAAACTCTCAATAATCTGAAAACTAAAAATGTACCTGCCAAATCCCTAGTGTCCTTGCACACTCAGCTCTCAGGTCACAACCTTCCAGAATTCTCTGCTGGATCATTCCAGAAAGTGATTCTCTGGTCCCTCAAGGTTACCTCCATCCCCCATTCTGCTGACTCCACGGAGGTGCCCCTAGAACATTTTTTCATCCATGTGTTTTTTCTTATGTCTCCACCATTGTGAAGATATGAACAATTGAACCCCCCAGGGAAATAATCCCCAGACAACAGAAGCTAATTATGAGCTTGTTTGAGCGCTGTTCTCCAGCTGGCCACTAGGAGTTCAGCCAAGAAACCTGCTAAAGTAGTCCTTGCAAAGGTTTGTAGATTCTAGAACTTGTTACCTTCTCAGAGATGCATGATCCCTGAGTACGCAGTCCATGGAACAGTTGCTTATATGGCAAATAGTCGCTTAAATGGAAAACCAGCCCATAGAGCAAGTGCTTTCCATGTATTATTATATGTGATGCCCAAAGAGGTAGGTATGGTGTACTTCATAGACAAGGAAGCAGAGACTGTCTCAGAAAGGGTAAGCAAGTTGCTCAAGGACACACAGCTCGTAGAAGGTGGCACCTTTAATTTTAAGCAGTAAAGTCATAGTGTGCATCTCAACCTTGCAAAACCCTGTGGAGCAAGAAAGAGGACTTTTTAAAAAAAAATTTTGTTGTTGATGGATTTTTTTTATGTATTTTTATTTATAGGTGGTGCTGAGAATCGAACCCAGTGTCTCACGCATGCTAGGCAAGCGCTCTACCACCAAGCCACAACCCCAGCCCAAGAAAGAGGACTTCTTATCCCCATTTTACAGAAGGGATCTCGGGTATAGACAAGTTCAAAGGAAATCTCACAAGAAGTCGCAAATATGTGCCAGTGGGCACAAGAATCCACTAAGCTTGTGCAAGAGAATGTGCTCATGAACTCGGGAAAGAGAGGAAGGTACAGAGAGCAGCGACAGGGAGCAGGCTCTCAGGAGCTGTCTGGTTCCAGACGCGCGTGCATCAAGCACTGGGCAATCAAACAGACACAGGGCGGCCGTGCGCTGAGCCAAGGTGATGGGCTCCAGCAGGCCAGGGGGCTCCTGACAGATGTGGCGGTGCGCGGGGTTGGGGAGGCTGTCCTTGTGATAAATGTGTGGCAGCCAGCCTGAGCCTCTGTCCCTAGAAACCCAATCCACGGAGAAGCGCCCTGGGCACAGCGCCTCCCCACCCCTCTGCACCGGCTGCTGCTCCACAGGATGAGACCTGCATCCAGAGCTTCCCGAGGCCCCAGGAAGTGCCGAACATCGCCCTCCGCCCCTGCCTCCCCCAGCAGCAGCGCACCTTGGCTGTGATGTCTCCTTCCCATAAATCACGCGGCCGGATTAGCTGTCTCTCAATCAATCTGTTCCAGGTGTGCGCTCAGCCGTCTCTCCCACCAGCCTTTGGCGCTCAGAGCCTCCCCGGCTGGGTGCAGTTTAAAGCCAGAGAGCTTCTCCTCCTTCTCTGCATCTCTGGGTTCAAACTTGAGACCCCTGGGGCTTCACAGTCGGCAGAGAGCTTTGGAATAGTTGGGAGAAGGTGGAACAGACTCCAGGTGGAACAGGACCTCTGTGAGCACGCAGAGGCCGGGCACATATGCCCAACTTTCCACCAGCACACATTTCCTAGGGGGATTTGGAAGCTGTAGTGAGTCCAACTGCAGGTCTTAGCTTGTTCTAGAGAGCTGTCATTGGTCATCGAGTGTCCCCTTCACTGGACACTTTGGTGGGCATAGCAGAGATGATGCTACATGTTTATAAAATTTCAGAAATTTTCCAAGATCCCTTGTGAGATTGAAAACATGGAACCAGGTCCTAGGCAGTAGGGGCCAGACAGAGAGAGGCATGTCCACGACTTCCAGGTTTGGCCACAAGACCCCCTGGGGGATCTTCTTCTGTCCTTCCCTCAATGCCACAGGGGGCTGTGTATTCAAGATGGAAGGAGCCTGGGTCCCTGAGTCACCGTGTGGAGGAGAACTGCCCAACCTGTACTGGACTCTGACGAAAGTGCCACTTTAGGCCACTGAGTTCTAGGGCTTTGTTGTTGCAGCATTCCGTCGCCCATCCTGACTAAGACCGTTCGTTCTAAAAGTCTATCAGCTTGTGAGAGAGGATGGTAGCCCACTCACACCCCGCTGCCTCGGCTCAGCGACAGTGCCTAGCGGAAAATCCCATGGCGGGAAACATCAGGTGCTGGGCTGAGTTTATTGCCACCCAGACGGTCCAGTTGTCCCAGCATTAGACTTAAGTTCCACCAGGGATCCCCAAACAGTGGTGAAGCAGGTGGCCTCTGGAATCAGGCAGACTTGGTTTGAATGCAGCTCCATCACCTGCTCACAGGGACGAGGCAGAGATTCCACGTGGGCTTCCCCGTCTGTGAGGAGGATGGTGGCTGGCTGCAGCTGCTACGGTGCTGACCCACCAGATTCCTCCTCCAGCCCGGAATGAACGACTCCCCCTTAGAGAGACGGTCAGCCTGCAGCCCTCGGCTGTCAGCGATGGCCCCGCCCATGGAAAGCCACCTGCTGCAAGGTCACAGCCTGTTCCTGGCGTAGCCCAAATCCAGCAAAGGCTGGATGGAGAGGCTCAGCCTGGGGATGAGCCCCAGCCCCGTTTGACACTTAGATTTCAGTTTCTAGAGACCCTGATTCACAGGACCAGCAAGGCCAGGCCTGGGCGTCTGGCCCTGACAGACTGAAATGCTACTGCGAGCTATTTCAAGCTGCTAAGTTTGGAACTTCTTGTATAAAAATAGACGACTAATGTGGGGCCCTCTGTGGGACTGAGGGCTTCCTTAGGACCCGCACGGCCCCTCCTCTGTTCTCTGTGGCTTCCTTTCCTTCCCGTCCACGACCGCTGCTCCCAAGATCTCAGCACAAAACTGCATCTCAAGGACTGCGTCTCAGAGAACCCACCCCGTGACATCTCCGTCCACAGTTAGTCCCTTTTCTGATAAACCTCTGATTTGTTTGATTCTGCTTGAAATAGTCCTATGATTCCAGGGAGGCAGGGCCCAGACCGTGGGTCAGTGGGTAGATGTGTGGATGGGACAGGTGGATAAATGGATGCAGACAGATGGGTGGAAGCGTGAAGGGTGGATAGGTGGAGGGAGGGAAGGAGGGAAAGATAGTTGGGGGCATGGAGGGATAGATGGGCTGATGGATGGGGGGTGGGTGGGTGGGTGGACGGATGGATGGATGGATGGGAAGATGATGGATGGATGGGTAGGTGGATGGATGAATGGAGGCGTGGATGGAGGGGTGGGTGGATGGATGGATAGATGGATGGATGGGAAGATGAATGGATGGATGAATGAATGGATAGGTGGGTGGATGGATGGATGGATGATTGGGAAGATGGATGGATGGATGGAAAGGTGTATGGATGGATGAATGAATGGATAGGTGGATGGATGGATGGATGAATGGATGGGAAGATGGATGGATGGATGGGTAGGTGGATGGATAGGTGGGTGGGTGGATGGATGGATGGATGGGAAGATGGATGGATGGATGGGTAGGTGGATGGATAGGTGGGTGGATGGATGGATGGATGGATGGATGGGAAGATAGATGGATGGATGGGTAGGTGGATGGATAGGTGGGTGGGTGGATGGATGGATGGATGGATGGGAAGATAGATGGATGGATGGGAAAGTGGATGGATGGATGAATGAATGGATAGGTGGATGGATGGGTGGATGGATGGATGGATGGGAAGATGGATGGATGGATGGATAGGTGGATGGATGGGTGAATGAATGGATAGGTGGGTGGGTGGATGGATGGATGGATGGGAAGATGGATGAATGAATGGATAGGTGGATGGATGGGTGGATGGATGGATGGATGGGAAGATGGATGGATGGATGGATAGGTGGATGGATGGATGAATGAATGGATAGGTGGATGGATGGATGGATGGGTAGGTAGATGGATAGGTGGGTGGATGGATGGGAAGATGGATGGATGGATGGGTAGGTGGATGGGTAGGTGGGTGGGTGGGAGGGTGGGTGGGAGGGTGGCAACATTTCTTTGCTTCCTGGTGTCTTTCCGCCCAGGTAGGACGCTCTCAAGCTCTGGTCTCTAGGCCTAAGCTAGCGTGCACAATCATTTCGTAACTTTTTACTGCCTCTGTGTCAGTGGCAACCTGCAGCACGAGTCCTCTCTGGCTCCTTCACTGATTTGCCTGATGTCTCTGTGAATGGGAAATGGAGAGAGAGTGCACATTCCCCGTGAATCCTCGTCATCCACAAACAAGAGTACCAGACTGAGGTGCCCTAGGGCCCTAAACCAACAAGGCAGGGCCAGTGGCTTGCTGTGTGACCTTGTGCCAAATCCTCCCTCTCTCTGAGCCTTAGTTTCCTGCTCTGTCACATATGGGCACTGGGTGAGATGGTCTCTGAGCCCTTCACCCTCCCTGTCATGCTCTCTCACTTAGAATTTGCTCAGCAGCTAGTAACAAATAAATATGAAAATATTAAAATATATTGTAGTTAATCATTTAACAAAAAATCTGAAGACAAACGTTTTCAGAGCTATTGCAGCTTCCCATGAATTTTGTCAAAGAGGTAGATTTTTTTCAGTGCTTTCTCTTTTCCATATTTAACATGTTGGCTCTTGGGTCTCATCTCATCTTTTCTGTCTCATGGTCACATGATAGCTGCCACAGTGCCAAATATCACACTTCGCTCCTGTGTCTAAATCAAGAAGGGAAGGGCCAGCAAAGAAGTGTTTTCTTTTAACAAGGAGGAAAATTTTTTCAAGAAGGATTCCTCATGATTCTTTGGCCAGAACTGAATTGCATGGGCACGTCTTACTTTGGTCATGAAGCCGTCTTGATCAGGGCAAGGTAAGGAGGTGTCCTGGGAAGGAGGTGACGTTGCCCGGCAGGGAGAGCTCAGGCTGTGTCTCCAGTCAGCCAAACCTGTCTACCCAGACAGACAGACCAGCCACTCTGGGACCCAGAACAGGACAGAAACAGCACCCACTGGAGGTGGACATTCAGGTGGGCGGGGCGAGCAGGGTCCACAGGGTGGGGGGAGAGTCCACTGGATGGGTGGGAGCATGCAGACGGGGGAACTGCAACCCTCGCTCTTCCTGCCTCTGCACCCACCTGACCAAGGCCAGCGAGCACCTGCCTCGGTGCTCCCTTGCCCCGTCCGCTATGGTCCTCCATGTTCTGATGAGGAAAAAGCAAATTCCCTGAGCGCCCCTGGGGCCCCCTCTGACCTTCCTCTGCCAACCTCCTTGCCTCTGCACCTGCCCTGTCCTCCACCCACACTGATCTCTTCCTATCCCTATAATTGTGTGAGTCCCATCACAGGACCTTTGCACATGCTGTTTCCTCTCCCCTGACAATTGCCTCCCACTTTTTGCTAATTCCCACTTACCTTCCTGATTGTGGATTTGGGAATATTCCCTGAGAGCAGCCTTCACTACCTCTTCAAGGTATGACATGCATCCGCCCTACGTGCAGGTAGCTCATCTGAATCTATGTCTACTTGCCTCAATTCCCAACGCTTCCCTAACTTCCCATGCATCTGCCTTTCCGCTCCAGGAGGACAGAGCTGGGGGCCACATTCCTTGACGGAAGCATAATGGAGTAATTAAAAGCAGAGGCTTTGGAGCCCAGCTGCATGGGTTTAAATCTCAGTTATGCCATATGCTGGCTGTGTGACTTTGAGCCAGTTCCTTAACCTCTCTGTGCCTGGCTTTCCTCATCTGTATTAAGATAAAAATAAAATCTACTTTGCAAAGTTGTTATAAAGAGTTGATGAGTCAATGTATCTTAAAAGTTGTACACAGTGCCAGGCACAGTCTGTATTCTACAGTAATAATCATTAGTATTGTACAAGCAATCTCACCACAAACCCTGGTTAGATAAGTGTTCATTTTTCTCACTATGGGTGGAGGTCATCGGACCTCTTCATTTTCTTGGTCCTCATCACTTGGCACATGGTAGATGAGCAGTAAATGGGAAGAGACTGAGCACCCGGAGGTGGGGCTGATCCCCCACCTGAGTCCCCTGGATGCCAGCTTGGGCCGCTCAGCTGAGAAGGGACAGAAAGGCCCATGGCACCCCCAGATGTCCTTGAAGGTTGACAGCCTTAAGTGACAAACTGACATCCCGAATGTCCTCCTGCTTTCCTATTGCCAGTAAGTTTTAGTGACCCAACCAACACATGGATATGTTCTCCTTTCTTAAAAACACAAAAAAATAGAGGGGTTGGGGGTGTATTCAGGGGCAGAGTGCTTGCCCAGGCCCCGGGTTCTGTCCCCAGTGCCACTAAAATAAAGGAATAAATGACCTTCCAAACAAAGCCACAGGGACCCCATTCCCATCTTGGTCCCCTGAACGTCTGTCTCCCAAGCTGTGACCCTGGGTGGGAATCTGTCTCTTCCTAGAAGCTGCTTCAAGCGGGGCCTGGTCGGCACCTCGCTCACGAGCAGCCTGGGCTGGTTCGGCATGTGGACCTCGGGCCTGGGCGTGTGGGTGCACTTGGTTTCTTCTGGAGGGCGCCATCTTGAATATTCGGCTTGACAGCTGGTCCCCTCTGTTCTGTGATGTCTCTGGGGGTCTTGACACGTATGGGGCACCTCACTCCTGTCCGCTGCTCCTGAGGGTGAGCAGAACCCAGTTTCCTCAGCCCTGGCTACGTACTCAACCAGCAGGGTGTGTGTGTTGGGGGGTCCTTTGAAAATGTAGAAGCCTAGGACCCTCTGGATGTCAGCACTCTGCCAGGGGCCTGGGGAGCCCTGTGCGGCGAAGGCACATTGGGTCAGGCTTTCCTTAGCTAGGCCCTCGAGGACATGCACATGGGCCACTTCCAATCCTCTGCTGTTAAGAAGGAAGCCTCGCCAGGTGCGGTGGCCCACACCTGTCATCCCAGCAGCTCAGGAGGCCGAGGCGGGAGGATCACGAGTTCAAAGCCAGACTCAGCAACTTAGCGAGGCCCTAAGCAACTCAGTGAGACCCTGTATCTAAATAAAAAATTTAAAATGTCTGGGGATGTGGCGCAGTGGTTAAGCACCCCTGGGTTCAGTCCTCAGTACAAAAAAAAAGGAAAGAGGAGGAGGAATCCTGCTGGGTGTCTCTTCATGAGGCATCTGCAGGGCCTCCTGGAGGACAGATTCGCCACCGGTCAAGGACGGCTGCTCTGGGATAGGACCCCAGAAGGAAAGCTGCTGGATTTGGGCATGATGCACAACGTTCCTTGGAGTGGAGCCTGCCTCAAGGTGCCCACGCTAATTTGCGCTGCCTGATTTTCTAAGGATATCCTGCTGAGAAACACTCCCTTTGTCCCCTGAGTCTGGCTTTAGAAGCTGGGGCTGAAACCCTGAGCAGCCGTCTTCTCTTCCCCTCTGCTAATCTGTCCCCCAACCTGGGAGGATCATCCTGCTTTGGAATGTGATTGCAAAATCTGGGATAAGGGCCTCAGGGATTGGCTTGGAAGGGACATTCGAATAAGGATCCCAGGCTCTGCCCTGGCTCCCCCTGAGTTTCCTAAGTTAGGAGAAGAGAGGGAGAAGGAAGGATGCGTGGGAGGAGGCTTCCCAGGTGCGTGTGTGTGTGTGTGTGTGTGTGTGTGTGTGTGTGTGTGTGTGCCCCCGTGTGTGTTCAGAGAGGGTGACATTCACCCGCTGGGCAGGAGGAGGGGGGAAGCCACGGCCAGTCATTCAGGTCACTGAGGGAGATAAGCAGGTCCATCCCTCTCTCCTGACACTATCGCTGTTGTCTGAAGCACTTACAGTTCCCTCCCGGGTGGGGGAGGCGGCCTGCCATGGATGCTGGGGGAGGGGAGGAAGTGGGGCCCTGGGGACAGGGCACCCTGGCTGGCCCACTGTCCCCAGGAGCTGGGGCGATCTGCAGACTGGGAGGTCGCCCTCCTGGGCCTGGCCTGGCCCCAGCTTATCCCTAAGAGCTGGAGAGAGGATCCCACCCTGGCTCCCTCCCTGGGGACTGGAGCCACTTGACACTGTAACTTGTCTTTCTCAAGTGGTGGCTGGGGAGGGGGTGAGTGTGAGAGCCAGGACGGACAGGCCCTGGCAACTGGGGCAGCAGCCCTCAGCCGGCTCCCTCCTCCATCTTGGAGATGAAGAAACCAAGACCCAGAGGAGTTCAGGAACTTGCCTGGGGTCACACAGCTACTCAGAGGCGTCCACGGGATCGGACCTGGGCCTCTCCAAGTGCCAAGTACATTCTGCTGGCCACTCTCGCTGGGTGCTTGTCCCCTGTGAGGAGAGGTCACGCCTGAAGGATGTTGACCAAGACCCTTGGCTTGACCAAACTGTAGTCTAACTCCCAAACTTTCTTCTTCTGGGTCCTTCTCTGCACTTCCTTGCAATCCCAGTGAGCGGGAGCCCACCCTTGGTATCCGACCACTCTGGACCTGATAGTGCTCCTTGTCCTCCGCCATCCCCCTGGGGCACCTGGCCACCCTGCCGGCCTGCCTTCAGCGGGAATCTTGTGGTTTACCCAGAATCCCTCTGGGCCCTGAGGTTTCCTCTTGGTCCGTCTATCCACTGACGCCTGCCTGCTTCTTGGCTACACATCCCACCCGCCCACGCTGGATTCAGAGTTGAGCTCAGGCCCCACCGCCGTGGTCCTTAAACTTGTCACCATGGTCCCCCCTCAGTTTAGACGAAGCCTGTCTTTCCACCTAGAATAAAGGTCATGAATAATTCTTTTTTGTACTGGGAGTACTGGGCATTGAACTTAGGGGCGCTCGACCACTGAGCCACACCCCCAGCCTTATTTTATTTTATGTAGAGACAGGGTCTCACTGAGTTCCTTAGCGCCTCGCCATTGCTGAGGCTGCCTTTGAACTTGCGATCCTCCTGTCTCAGCCTCCCAAGCCGCTGGGATGACAGGCATGTGCCACCGCGCCCGGCTTGAATAATTCCTTAACGGCGTCCAGCCCCTTCTCCCTTTTCATTCAACAAATACTTCTTGAGCTGAGGGCGGCCTCTGTACCATCTCTGCTGTGGGTGCTGCTGACGTGGTCCTGACCCCAGTTTCTATAAAATGTCTCCCTTGATTGAAGCCAGACCTGCGGAGACCTCGAGGATCCCACCCCATCATTCTGGTCTCTGGAACATTAGATTTGGCCAAGGCCTGATTTGGGTTTTATCCAGGACAAACAGGCCTGTATGTGCTGTTGGTTTTACCATAATGACATCATCAAGAATGTCACCAAAGGGCTGGGGATCTGGCTCAGTGGTAGAGCATTTACCTACCATGCATGAGGCCTTGGGTTCCATCCTTAGCATCACAAAAGAAAACAAAAATCACCAAAAAATTAGGCAGTGCTACATCATTTTTACAAGAACCCCAGGGAGACGTCCCTCCTGACTTTCAGCAAACATCTTGGTTTGTTTGTCTTTTACGAACTTGCGGATTCTTACAACTGACTATAATTCTCTCCTTGTTTTGGCAGCTAGGAAGCTCAGGGCCAAATATATTTCCGTTAACTACACAGGATGTTCTAGCGCCAAAGGCCAAGAAGCAAAATATCCTCAAACATAGCAGATCAAACAACCATGCCTGCTGCTCCTGGACTCTGCTCCTGGTCTCTGCAGAACTGAGGCTGGAACGGCCTGAAGGCTCCTCCCTCGAGTAGGGGTGGGTGGTGGCTCAAGGCGGGCAGCGCTGCTCCTTGGGGTGTGAGAGCTCCGTTGGGCTGGCTTGGGCTTCCTCACAGCATGGCGGCTGGGTTTCCAGCGTGAGCATCCCTGTGGGGAGGTGGCTGGGCAGGAATGAGTGTGCCTTAGATGAGCTGGCCCCGGAAGGTCTGCAGACTGAGAAGGCAACCTCCTCTCCACCCTGCGGGGTGCTTTTGGTCCCTGCTCATTTTCCTTGCCTTTACTGCTTTGCTAACTATTGTCTTCAAGGATTGCATGCAATATTTTTTTGCAAGCTGCCTCCGTTTCTTCCTGGAAATGGGCCAGAGGTGGATCCACTGTGGTCAGTGCTGTTTGCTGAGCACTGGGCTAGTGGTTCTCTCCAATGTCACTCACTTGATTCAAATGACCTCTTGCTGATATTTTGCAAGGGAAGAAACCAGAGCCCCAGAGGCTGATGACATTGACCAGACCTGGCATCCCCGAGAAGGGGCCAAGGTGGGATTCAATCCCAGGCCATCCGATTTGGCTCTGCGCCGATGGGGTCATCTCACACACCCTTGTTCTGGTCCTCTGAGCATCGCTGCACATGAAAGCTGTGCAACAGGCCACCCGGTGTCCCCCAAACATCTCCTCTGACCCCGGAGCGTCCTTAGCTACAACTTGCTCTGGGAAGTCCGAGAGCCTTTGGTGACCTCTGTGCATGGATCGTGATGAACATTCTCTGCAGCTTAGGTCAGCCGGCCTGACGGGAACTTGGCAGAAGGGCTCTGAGCGCCCGCTTCCTGCCAGGCTCTGAGTCAGCTCTCAGGCATCCTCACACAGGCATCCGGTGTCCCCCTGGACTGGGACCTGCTGCACAGCAGGGACCACGCGCCTGGCTCTGTAGTTCACCACACAGCAGCTGCCCAGGGCAGAGGGTGCAGAAGCCCAGCGTGGCCACTCCAGCAGTGACACCTTGGGGAAGGAGACAACCTGGAGCCTTGGTTGCCTCCCCCTGAGGTGGGGATGAGGATGCTTCCTGGGCACATCTTCGGTGGGCTGGGCATCGCCTGTCTGAGCAGCTGTCCCTTGAGCTTTGAGCTCAGAGGCAAGTTTGGGGCTGAGCATGACAATGGGGATCTGCCACTCGCCCTGGACAAGGGAGAGGGAGGAGCCACTGGGGTCCCTGGATCCCCCTCCCCCGTCTCCTCTGAAAGCGGCAACCTCCATGCAAGAGGCTGGATGTTGGGGAGTTGGTGTTTCAAGAACAAATGGAAATTTCTTTAAAAAAAAAAAAAGTACACTATTTTTGTAAACCTTTGATCTCCCAAGCCAAGGTCTTTTGGCCCCATGTCAGAGTGAGCAGGTCTAACCCAACGGTCCACGGCGCTGAGAGGGAGCGAGGTCCCCCATGTGCCTCGTTGAGGGGTGTAGAGGGAGCAGAGGGGGGCAGGGTCCTGTTTGCAGAGGAGAAATCAGCTCCCACCCAGGCCAGGTGTGGCTTTATCTCTCCTGGCCCAATTATCACCAACTTCACGGTCTATTTTTGATGTAGGATGTGGTGGGTGAGTCAGGAAGAAAATAGAGGCTCATTATTTGGTCTTTGCTAGCTCTTGGAAATATCCAGAATACTTGGCCCTCAAGTCCAACCCCAGTTCTGGGCCTAAAAGCTAAATCCAGATATGTTATATATTTATTCAAGGCAGAAATTGGCCAGGAAACGACTATAAAACACACATTTTGAATAAAAGAGGGAGATTTATGGTGCATTTGTGAATCTGAGTCACATCTCTCTGCCTCCCCCAGGCCAGGAGCCCTTAATCACTAACATACCCCCAGCTTGTACACTCAGTGGGTACAGAATTGCTTCCTTCTGGACCTGTCCCAGTTAAAGATGTGGCGGGGATTGTGCTACTTTATCTGACAGTCAGTAAATAAATTGCCAATTCATTCTGGGCTTAGATGGGGGCTGTGTTTTTTTTTCCTTGGGAAGAAAAAAAAAGTGGGGTCCTTTCATATGTATCTTTGATCAGTTGGAACTTGACAAATTATTTTCCGAGGAATTTCTCTGCCCTTAATGCCACGGGGAAAAAATGGATTTACTCTCAAAGAATAGCTTTTATGTTTCAAAAATTAGAGCAATGTAAAAACTTTTTTCTTGGGTTCCTCTCTCTCTCTTTCTCTCTCTTTCCCCTCACCCTTCCAACTGCATGGCAGGTAACAAATACAGCTGAGAAAGGGTACTCTCAGCAGCTGGGCTTCTGGCTGGTTATTTCAAATGCATAAAATTAACAGGAAGTTGAGGCTCCACCCCTGTGTTCAATCGGTATTGAGAAAAAAAGGTTAAAGTTTCTGCCCCTGTTTTTCCTGGGGATAGCTGTGTTTTGTTTTGTTTTGGGTGGGGTTGGTTTGGTTTCTCTCTCTCTCTCTCTCAATCCTCGAACTCTTGTTTTAGTGGCAAACTTAAACCTAAAAAGAACACCTGAACTGGGCTGGGGTTGTAGCTCAGTGGTAGAGGGCTTGCCTAGCCCACGTGAGGTCCTGGGTTGGATCCTCAGCACCACATAAAGATAAATAAATTAAGGGATCATGTCCATCTACAACTAAAAATAATAATAAAATAAAAATTAAAAAATAAGAACATCTGAGTTGTGTTTCAGCACGATTCAACTTCATCGCAACTCTCTCGTACCCATGACCTTGATGTTCAACTGCCTGAAGAAAGAGGGCTTGGGCAGAAGATCGCTAAGTTATTTCCATAGTTCAATCAGAAAGAAAAGAATGTATTGAAAGTATAGTGGGTCAGGACCGCTGTGAATGGTTGGGCGAACTGTGCACTGCACAACTCCAAAAGGCACCACATAGACCATCCCTGTGAGTGACACTCCCTTAGGGCTGTGCTCCGTGCGATCTATACAACTGCGGGTGGCAGCTTTGAAAGGGAACTCGCAGAAGGGAAGGGAAGATTGGAAAGTCACCATCATAATAAAGGGACAATCTTGGGGCCTAGGTGGAAGAAACTAAAGTTTTGGTTTTTGTTTTTTAGGGACTAGACTGAATGCAGCACTGGCTATTTCCATGTATTTATTTCTCCATTCAAGAATCTCTTTCTGGGACAGAAAGTTGATAATCTCTGTGGGTCACGGCCCCCAACCCTTGTCTAAGGGTGGGTAGCTGTTTGATTGACAGCTTTACCCTCCCATTTGGGGTCTTCCCACAGCAACTCTGAGATGGGGACTTGGATGAGGCAATTTCTCTGGGTGAGGGGCCAGAAATGAGATGGGGAGGAAGGAGGACGGTGTGCGATGTGGAACAAGCTGGGCAGCTCTGGGGACGGCTGGGCCCCGTCCTCCCGGAGTGCTCTAAGAGACCATGCAGGAGGCTGGCCCACCAAGAGGGCCACAGGCTGAACCAGGTACCCACCAACTCCCGTCCCTCGTTGCTTAAGGAACACTTGCCGGAGCCGGGCGCGGTGGCTCAAGCCTGTAATCCCAGCACTTAGGGAGGCTGAGACAGGAGGATCGCGAGTTCAAGGCCAGCCTCATCAAGGGCAAGGCACTAAGCAACTCAGTGAGACCCTGTCTCTACATAAAACACAAAATAGGGCTGGGGATGTGGCTCAGTGGTCCAGTGCCCGAGTTCAATCCCTGGTACCAAAAAAAAAAGAAACACTTGCTGGGATGTCGATTGCCTGTGCTTACAGCCTGACCTGCACACAGACCAGACACACCTCTGTGGCCAGAGAAAGGCAAGCAGAGGGACTTTGACGCTGGAGGTCTGACGTCATTGGCATTTGAGCCGGTGACATTCACTGAAACTGCAGGTGACCTGGAGGATGAGCACAGGAGGTAGGACAGCATCTGCCGTCCCCACCAAAGCCACATGCAATGAGGGAGAAATAAGTTCCCTCCTACCCAAAAAGTATCTAGGATGCCCTCTTCCAAAGGAGGAGGAACACAGTGCCACATGCGGGGACTCCAGAAGGCTGTCCTGTCTCATCTCCGCCCTTTGCAGCCCTCTGGCTTCAGGCAAGCCGCTGCCTCCACCCTGGAGACACGGCCTCAGTTTCTCCTTCTCCACAGTCTGCGGAACATCAACACCTGATGTGTCCAGGGGTCCCAACCCCAGGGTTAGATCTGGTTTCAGAACTGTGACAGAAAGCTGGGGCTTGGTGAACAGCTCCTGGGTGTCGCTGAGCACCCACTGGACTTGGTCAGAAAGGGCTCCAGACTCCAGACCACAGCCCCGCTCAGAAGCCACGTGTAAGGAGGAGCTGAGATACAGGAGTTCATGTAGGGTGGGGGGACACGGGGATGCCAGGAGTGGGGGCTGGCACTGGGTGTGCCCATCCTGCAGGCACTGCCCTCCCTCTGCAGACACAGTGTGGACTGCCTTGGGGTGCAGACGCAGGCTTGCGTCTTGGGGACAGTGGGCTTATGTCTTAGGGACAACCTTGCCAGGGACTCTTGGCTGTCCTAAGACAGTCAAGCTCATGCAGACCACCTTGGCCGGGTGCCCCACCTACCTGGCTTAGCTTGCAACCAGGACAGCCTTGTCCTTTTTAAGCTGTGACAGGGAGGGCCTCGGCTGCTGGCTTCTCAAGAAAGCAGGGACCCATGTGGTCACCTTCTTGCGGTGCCCACTTGGTGAGGCTATGATTCCCAGCTGTCCAATCCAACGCCAATCTAGGTGCTGCTGCGAAGGCATTTTGCAGATGTGACTGAGGTCCATGAGCAGCTGACTTTAGAGAGAATATCCCAGCTGAGCTGGTGGGTAGGAAAGCAGGACGGAGGCTTCCCCCAAAAGAAGGAGGAAACTGTCTGTGAGCCGCAGCAGCTTGGCCCGCCCAAGAGCTGCAGCCAGTGAGGAATAAAGTCACACTCCCCACTGCCACCAGCAAAACTCACATATTGAAGATCTAATGCTTAATGAGACTGGTGTGGCTGGTGTCCTTACAAGAGGGAGAGACCCCAGGGATCGATTTCTCTCTCCCCCTGCACACAGATAAGCAGCACATGAGTACACAACCAGCCAGGAAGGGAGGCCTCACCAGAAACCAACCCCAGGCCTCCTTGATCTCGGCCCTCCAGCTTCTGTAACCATGAGAAAATAAACTTCCAGGAAGACCAATAGCTAGAGGGAGGGAGGGGGAGGGAGGGAGCAGGGTAGGCGTGGGGAAGTGCTGGGGACTGAAATCCACCCCATTATGCTCCGTCCCTTACGATGTAGCACCGTGGCTCCTGTGTGTGTGTACACAGATGTAATTATGATGCACTCATTAAAATGATTATAATAACCATAGAAGAGAGATCAGTGCAGCCGAGCAGGCAGATGAGGGGGAGGCAGCAGGGAGGAGAGGGCAGGTGCTGGGGAAGGAGACTGATCCGATTGCTCTGTGCGGATATGGATGTAGCATAAAGAATCCCACTATTAGGTGTGAGTGGAACGCACCAATATAAATGCATTAACTGCCGGATGTGGTGGCGCACGCCTGTAATCTCAGCGGCTCTGGAGGCTGAGGCAGGAGGATCACAAGTTTAAAGCCAGCCTCAGCAGTTTAGCAAAGGCCCTCAGCAACTCAGCAAGACCCTGTCTCTAAATAAAATACAAAAAAAGGGTTGGGGATGTGGCTCAGTGGTTGAGTGACCCTGGGTTCAATCCCCAGTATCAAAAACACAAAACAATTTTTTTGTTGAAGCCATCCAGTCTGTGGTGTTTTGTTATAGTATGTACCTACCTATCATCTATCTGTTATCTCTCTCTCTCTATCATTTCTTGCTGGGTCTGCTTCCCTGGTGCACCCTGGCTGACAGCCCCTCCAGGAAACTCCTTGGCTGTGACTCTATCCACAACCACATATATTCCGCCTTGAATGCCAGGGTGGAGAAAGAGAAACTGTGTCGGGAGAACCAGGCCGCCTGCCCCCAGGCGTCCTCCACAACCGGCCCCAGCTGACCACTAGCAGAGACCAGCTGCGCTTGGCCCAGATCAGGGGGAAACACGAGGTTGACTCACAGGCTCACGGTTATTGACACATGCCACCAAGCCTTGGCCACTGTGGTTACGCAGCCTCGCTGTGGCTCTGGGTCACTGGCCTGTGTACGTGGTCCTCCTCTGAGAAGCATTGCCATGCCAAA
Source organism: Xerus rutilus (assembly GCA_028644305.1). Lineage (NCBI taxonomy): Eukaryota > Metazoa > Chordata > Mammalia > Rodentia > Sciuridae > Xerus > Xerus rutilus. The sequence continues at coordinate 118,085,582 of CM053407.1, read as the reverse complement.
GGGAACACCGTCCACATTCATTTGTCACAGTGGCTGAAAGCTTAAGATCATATAAAATAATCCGAACAACAGATGCTGGAGAAGATGAGGGGAAGCTGGACCTCTCCTACTGTTGAGAACCTAAAATGCTACGGCCGCTCTGGAAAACAGGTTGGCCATCTCCCCCCAAAAAACAGCTAAACATGCAATTACCATACGGCCCAGCAATTGCAATGCTGGGCATTTGTCCCAGAGAAATACATCTTATGTTTGCACAAACACCTGTACACAAGTCTTCCTAGCCAAAATTGGAAACAAGCCAGATGTCTTTGGGTAAGAGAATGATCTACCAAAAAGGTGGTCCATGGATACCATGGAATACCACTCAGTGATTTAAAAAAAAAAAAATCACTGAAGTATTCAACAACTTGGTGGCATCTCAAGGGAATTATGCCAAAAGAAACAAAAGCCAGTGCCCAAGAGGTCACCTACTGTAGGATTCCTTTTATACAACCTTCATGATGAAATGATACATAGGGAGACCAGATTAGTGCTCATTGGAAGCTAGAGTCGAGGTTGGGGTTCAAGTGGTTATAAAAGAGCACCATGCAGGGCATTTAGGGCTCGGTGTGGTGGTAGCTGCGCAAACCTACCCGCATGAGACAATTGCCTGGAACTAAATACAGACAGACAAAAGGAGCAGAAACGGAACGGGGACGGTCTGGCTGTCGGTCCCCTGGCTGTGACGCTGTCGGTGGCTAGTGTCTGGGGGTAAAGGATTTGGGGATGTCTCTGTGTTGTGCTCAAGTAACTCCTCTTACCTCAAAAGCCAGAGTTGAGGTGGTGAAACCCTGACGCAGTTTGGGCTCAGGACTGGGAGGGTGTGCAAGGTGATCCAGGGGCGGGGGATGGAAAGAGGAAAGACCACGGATTCCGTTCCCGAGCCCAGTGCTCCATGGGCCACTGCTGGTGAGAGGCTGTACGAGCCTCCTGCCTGGGCCTCCAGAAGACAGGTGGACGGGCTCCATCCACCAACCCCTACGCCCATTAGGAGGTGTGCCTGGGTCATTATTCCTGGGCTGGGCCTGGGTCCAGGCTGAGGGGACCTCCCAGCTTCAGAGGAAATCCTGCTGTAGAAACCCAGACCCTGGAGGCGAGGTGAAGTTAGAGGCGGGCCAAGGAGGTGCCAGATGTGGCCCAAGGCCTCCTCGCCAGTGCCTCTGCCTGGCTGGTGGGAATGTCCCCCCAGCAAGCAGTTCGTCTGCAGTGTCACTGACCAAGCCTTTTGTACAGGTGACCGTTGCCCCCCTGGACTTGAGAGGGAGAAGGGTCAAGGGTGAATGTAAGGAAAGAAGAGGATTATCCTAACTGCCTGGGGACATCACTGACCTTCAGAAGGTGGTCACCAGGAGCAGAGGTGGACTTCGAAGCCCTGTTTATTAAATGCACAGAGGCTCTGCTGAGTACTTCCTGTGGCTCTCTCCACCTCAGGCCCGCAAGGCAGATCTCAGCACTCCCATTTCACGGAGGTGGAAACTGAGGCTCTGGGAGGTGAAAGCATTTCTCACATGCCAGAGGGCAAGCCGGGCTTCTGAGACCAGGAAACCCAAGGCCTTCCCCTTGGAGGCAGCCAGTCTTCAGCCACAGATCAGGAAGCTTTCCTGAGGCTGAAGGCTCTGCAGACATGCCACCCGAAGGCACAGAATGCTGCTTGGTACCCTCCAAACACAGGCTCCCTGCTCCTCCCTCTGTGCTCCTGGGCCAGCGGGAAAGGATGGAGATGGACTGGTCCGTCACCTAAGGGAGTCTGGGCAGTGTGCTGTGGCAGACAAGCCACTCGCAGGCTGATGTGGCAGCTGGGGCCTCTTAGGTGCTCCCTGGTCTACACCAAGCATATCCAATTGGTCCCTACTTCCTGTGATGGGGCTGTACAGGGAGGCTACACACTGTAGGGACACAGCACAAGGCCAGCCAGTGAAGCTGCTATCACCACTGCCAGGACTCACGTTGATAATAGGGGAGTGTCAATCAAACATCAAAATGCCAGGAATGAAGGTCAGCGTGCAGGTCAGCCAGGTCGGACCTGGCTGTCTCCCCAGCCCAACACTCACGGGTCTAGGAACAGGGACCCTGGATGCTTAAATCACATACGCCATGAGATTAGCATGGGGGATCCTTTGTTAAGTGAAATAAAAATGCACTCTGAGGTCAGAACAGAAAAGGAGCCGGATGGTCAGCCGTTGGGAGTGTAGAAATTACCATCCCCTCCTCATTGTCATGAAGGGTTGCTAGTCACTTACAAAGTCTCTATCTATCTATCTATCTATCTATCTATCTATCTATCTATCTATCATCTATTTTTGCTACCGGGGATTGAGCTCAGGGGTACTCGACCACTGAGCCACATCCCCAGCCCTATTTTGTGTTTTATGTACAGACAGGGTCTCACTGAGTTGCTTAGCGCCTCGCCATTGCTGAGGCTGGCTTTGAACTCGCGATTCTCCTGCCTCAGCCTCCTGAGCCACTGGAATTACAGGCATGCATCACTCTGCCTGGCTACAAAGTCACTATTTAAATCATATTTAAGAAGATACTTGTGTAGGAAAGTTGCTTTAATTATTGTTGAAGGTGATAGTGGTGGTGATGAAGATGGCGATGGTGGTGGTGATGGTGGTGATGATGGTGGTCATAGTGATGGTGATGGTGGTGGTGGTGATGGTTACGATGGAGGTGGTGGTGGTGGTGGTTATGGTTATGATGGTGGTGGTGGTGGAGGCAGTGATGGTGGTTATGGTGATGGTGGTGATGGTGGTGGTGGTGATGGTGGTGGTGGTGATGGTGGTTGTTGGTGGTGATGGTGATGGTGGTGATGGTGCTGGTGGTGATGGTGGTGATGGTGGTAGTGGTGGTGGTTGTTGTTGTTGTTGGTGGTGATGGTGGAGGTGATGGTGGTGGTGGAGGTGATGATGTTTTCCTAACTCCCACTGAGCTTAATTTAAGTCTACTGTAAAACTTAAAGAAGATCATAAGTTCAAATTTCCAAGCAAGAGGAGGAAGAGAAGCAGGAGAGGGGAACGAGGGGAAGGACGGAGGAATCGATACCAACTCGCCTCTTTATTTGCTAACCAGCGTTGAGCTTACTCTGAGCCCAGCCTGTGTCAAGCACTCTGTGCTCATGGTCTCATGGGAACCTCACCAGAACCAGAACCCTCTGGGATAAAACTCATGGTAACCCCTTCCACACATGGAATGTCTAAGAGGTTAGGTGACTTCCCCCAGGTCACAGAGGCAAAAAGTGGCCGTGAGCATTTAATAACTCAGGTCAGAGAACAAGGGAGAGGTAGATAAGCGCCTGACTCCATGTGCATGCACTCGTGTGTGGGTATGAGAGAGAGAGAGAGAGAATTGCATTTATTAACAAGGGAACAATAGCTCACCCAGAACAGCAGCCTCACCCCCCCAAGAGCAGCAAGCAGCAGCCCAGGAAGCAGGGACAGAGGTACCTAGGCGTCCCCTTGCTACTGAGGCAGAACTAGTAGCCAGCCAACTGGCACTGGACCAGCTCTGTGTCTTCCCAGGACACTGTCACCCATTATGGGACCTCCATCCCTTCATCTTCAGTGTGGACAGAAGGGTCCCACCTTCTCCACCAAGTCGTGTGGTCAAAGACCAAAACGCACACTGGATTGTATTTTACTAAATCTATTCCTTACTACAAAGATAGTCCATCTTCATGAGAAAAGGAAGAAAGGAAGGAAGGGAGGGAGGGAGAGAGAGAGGGAGAATTACCAAAAGCACAGAGAAGATTCAAAACACCCACCGTGGGTTTTCTCTCCTAAGCAAGAATGAATGGCAGCTACTGAGAGCCTGCTGTGCCCGCGGCCACGTAGGCTGCTTCTTTTACTTTCCGTGCATCTGTAATGTCTTCTTTAAATATTCTTTGCAAGTGCATTTTTACTGGCTATGTGACTTTTCCCTCATACGGGCATGTACTGACCTACTGACCTCATAGTACTGGATATTAACCGCCTCCCTCCAATTTTGCACAGATTTTAAAAAATTATGTTGATCTTCCCAGAAACTATTTGCACACATCCCTGAGAATATCTTTCAGATCAATTCCTCAAAGCAGACTTAACAGATTAAATAATTAGCAACCTTGTTGGAACTTTTGGTATAGTTCGCCAAACTCTCCTCTTAAAACGTTTATCTAATTTTCATTTCAACCAGCAGTTTCTGAGATTTCCTATTTTCTCATTAGCAATAGGGATCACTGTTTTTAAATATATATATTTATTAAGTCCATGAATTAAAAAATGCACTTCATTGATTAAAGTCTTTCCTTCTTTTCAAACACTTATTGAACATTTACTGTGTTAAATACCTTCCTGGGCATTTCCACACATATGATCTCACTTAAACTCACAATAGCTCTTTGAGTCAGGTAGAATACCTCCTCTTAATAGAGGAAGAAGCCAAATCTTGCGTAAACTTAGGTTCCAAGTTGAGCTCTGCTGTGTGATCTGGAGGAGACTCCTAACCTCTCTGAACTCAAGAATATCAACAATCTGACTTAGAAACTTCCCTTCTGTTTCATGATTTTAAGTCCCACACTCAAGCAGATCAAGAAACTAGACAGATGCTGTAATACTTCTAGCTTCAAAGAAGCCATAACCAGAGCCTGTCCTCAGCATCTCTGGAGACTAACTGGAAAAGAGCCTAACACAATGAGCAGATCCTCAAAAAGAAAGGGTATCTACCACAGGCCCTAGGACCTTAATCCATGTTTGTTGAACAAATGTGAACTAGGTGATCTCAACCCACATATTAACCTATATCTCAGTTTTTCACAATTTCTGCCCCAGGACCTTTGCATAAACGATTTCCTCTGCCTGAAATGTTTTTCCTCCCTTACCTGGATCATCCCTAGCCCTCACCAGGGCTCGGCACAAAAGTCACCTCACCCAGACTCATTGATAGTAGAGATAGTTGCTCAAGGGCAGTTTCCCTCACTAAACCACAAGCCCCAGGAGGACAGGGACACCCTGTTCATCTTATGTTCCCAGTACCCACCACGTGCGAGCACTCCTAAACATATTAAAGGTGCAAATGGTGTCTGTTGGACCTCCTGACATCAACACAAGTATAAAACTACAGGAACATTGGGACACTCCATCCTTAATCTTACCCACTCAGTGAAAAGATCCACTGGAACTATTGGGTAGAATCCAGTGAGGTCAACCTGCGTCTGTCTTGGATACGGTGTTCCTTTTATGATTTATGACACCTGCTGTGGGCACATCTTTAGCGATTTTTTTAACAAGACTCTGAGAAGCAGGGTGGGTGTGTCTCTTCCATGCAGACAGAGCATCCCTCCTCTGAAAGTCTGAAATCCAAAAGCACCCAAATCAGAAACTTCCTGAGCACTGACTTGACAATACAAAAGGAAAATTCCACGCTAACCTCACAGTCGAAATGCAAGGACACAAAAACTATTGTGTACGATTAGCTTCAGGCTCCGCGTATGAAGCATAAATAAAACATAAATGAATTTCATGTTGAGGCTTTCCTTGCTTTCCCCAGGATAGCTCATTCTGTACAGGCAGATATTTCAAAATTTTTTTAAAAATTCCAAAATCTGGTCCCGAGCATTCTGAATAAGAAATATTCATCCTGTATTCAGATGATTTTCTTGGGAAAGAGTAAGACTGACTGACGGTATAGTTGGTAAAATTAGTTTGGAAAGTAATTTCTTCCAAGGCAAACGTTTTAAAATTAAACCCATCAGAATAAATATCTCCTTGGAGCCGAGTCAGAACTTACCCGGTGCAACGGTACTAATTCTGTCCCTTGGGGACAGAAAAGCTATTGACCTAGTTTCTCCATTGCATGGGAGAGAAGCTTCATTGTTATTTCTTTATAATTAATTCACACTTCTTAGGAGCTCTTTGCCTAGGAAAGATCCCAGGTGGTGGTGGGGTGGGGGATGGGCAGGCAGGAGAATTAAATGGATACTTTGTAACCAGCAAGCCAATTGTTTCTATTTCCAGAGGTGGTGACATACTTGGTGGTTCCTGTCAATTTGAAGGGTGGTGGGCGTTGAAAAATCATGAAACCAGAAAAAACTTAGCAGCACTGAGCCTCTCTGCTCCGTATGGGTGATAGGGGACAGACTCACAAATTTGAAGTTGATAGGGTGCAAATTAAATATCTGATGCACTGATGCTCCATGGAGTCGTTCCCACGGGGACCTGATTCCCACGGTGGATTCAGGACAGGATAAGCGGCAAGCAGCTATTACCTGGGGTAGGACCAACACCATTTATAGATCTCTTGGGATTCCTAAAGATGTTTCTTAGCCGGGCGCGGTGGTGCACGCCTGTAATCCCAGCACTTAGGGAGGCTGAGACAGGAGGATCTCAAGTTCAAAGCCAGCCTCAGCAATGGCAAGGCGCTAAGCAACTCAGTGAGACCCTGTCTCTACATAAAATACAAAATAGGGCTGGGGATGTGGCTCAGTGGGTCGAGTGCCCCTGAGTTCAATCCCCAGTACCAAAAAGAAAAAGATGTTTCTTTTCCAAAGCTAAAACAGATACAACCCAGACAAGTGGCTTCATTCCAGGGATACAGACCAGTGGGTCAATATATTTACCTCCTAAGGACAACGGCTTGGGGGATACCCCCGAGGTCAGCAGAAGGCAGAAGAATGTAGCAGTCCCAGGTGAGGAGGTCATAAGAAGTCCCCTCTACCAAGTAGCAGAAAGAACAGAAGAAAAAAAAAAGGGTGTCCAAGTCCCCTGTACTTCCTTAAGTACATGACATTTATTAGGCATTAATTGGCACACAAATATAAAGAACAAGTACTTATTCTCCCCCTCCCCCCACCTTAGCAACAGAAAAAGACGAAATCGCGTAGACACTCACGTACAAACATACCCACGCTCTCACGACCTTGGACGTACTCAGCCTCAGCCTCACATATTACCCTGTAATCTTTATTAGGGTCAATTAAAAAAAAAAAAAGTTGTGTTTTTTTTTTTTGTTTTTTGTTTTGGAAATCAAGAAAGCAAAGCACATTCAGAAGAAAAAGGGGGAAAAAATAAAAACACAGATTTGGTTTTGAGTATCAATAAAATTAAAAGCTCTTGGTCAGCTCCCATGCTGGATTTCATGTTATTACTTAATTAGAATTCCTATTTATAAATAAATAGTACCAGTAAAATATTACATCTGGGGACCCTACAATAGTCTTACTTACACGCATATTTTTTTAATACTGTTTTCTGCTTTCAATACACACAACTGAGTGTCGGCCTTTGGTGCTGGTGTGAATTCTTTGGTGCCCAACGGTGAGTAAACGTCACCTCTGCAGGACCTGAAGATTCTGCTCTGCGTCCCGAGAGTGGGCAGAGATGCAGGTCGGGAAGCTTGGGCCTGGCTTCGTTTTTTTATCATGAAGAATATTTACGTTGGCTTTTTTTTTTTCTTCTCAGCCCAGAGCTGGCTCTCTGCTTATCACAGTTCTGTCCACAAACAACCAGGGCTTTTTAAGTTTTTCAAAGCAAGATTTCCGGACGGGAAGCTATAGGCCACGTTTTTAGCGACAGATGGCAGGAGAGACCGGGAGCTGGGGGACGGTGGGGTTGATAGGCCGCCCGATGGAGTCCGGCCTTATCCTAAGTCCATCTGTGCAAGTCAAAGGCAAAACTGGGCGCCAGAGAGCTGGCGGAGGCAGAGTCCAGTGGAGAGCCAGCTGGGGGACATGGGGGACCTTCTCAGAAACATCACGTGGCAGAGGTAGGTGCTTTTCTCAGACAGAAGAGGAAGGCCAATGTTAAGTTTTAGGGCTGGTTTAGACCAGGGGAATCCTGCAAGTGTCTGTTTGGAATCTCCCTCCAATAAGGGACTGGGTCCCATTAAGAAAATCAGAAGGAAAAAAAATATATTATTATTTATTATATAACAAAGTCAACATTAACACTGAGACAGCGAAAGATTCCAAAGATCCATCAGGATGAGACACTCACTGAGCAGGACGTTCTGGAACCCATAAGAAGGCATCGGGAGGACATGAGGGCGGGTGAAGGAGGCTGGGTGAGGAGGCTGAGTGAGGAGTGTTGAGTCCCCGTGGGGAAGGGGACTCATCTTCTCTTTGTTTTTGAAGTTTTGAAATGAAACAATAGTCATATTTTTTGGTTGGCGGTTGGTTTGCGAGCTACTGATCAGATCAGTGTCCCGGAGCCCTCGAGTGCCGATGCAGAGTGGAAAATCTTCCGGGGGGTCCCTTTGGGTCTGGTCACCCTCCCGCGCCCTCTCCTCTCCTCTCCTCTCAGCCGATGTCTGCAGCAAGGTGACCCCTCTTCAGCTGTTCTCACTCCAGTCTGGCACCATGCCGACCCCGTGCACTGAGTGGTAGTGCTGGGGGGACAGGGTCCTGGGCACCCCGTGAGAGTACAGGAATTCAGGGGGCTGCAGGCTGCCGGGGGACTGGAGGCCAGTCTGAGGCCCACACTGCCTGACCACAGGCTGGTGGGCCACGGAGGTCTGATGCTGGAACATGCCCTCCCCGAGCTGCGGGGACCCGTGGTTGGCCATGCCAGCCAGCCGGGGGACCAGGGGCCCCGAGGTGAAGTGAGCCGAGAAGTGCTGGTAGGGGACCCTGTCCATGGGCTGCACCGTGGTAACCGTGCAGCTGCTGTAGGAGGGCATGCTGGGCCACGTGTTGCAGCTGATGTCCTCCAGGCTGGGCACCGGCTCGCTGGGTGGCGCGGAGCTGGCGTACATGCAGGCCTGCCGCTGGGCCGACTCTGTCCTGTAGGAGGCGCTCAGGCCCTGCTGCTGGGGGTAGCTGGGGCGGTAGAAGGGGTCCTCTTCACTGGGGGGCGTCTCCATGTAGGGCTTCTTGTAGGGATGATCTGCAGTGGGACACTCCTCATCTGCCAAGACAGGAGGAGAGGGACCAGTGAGACAGGGGCCAGCCGTCCATCAGCCAGGAGCAGAGGCCACAGGACTGGAGGAGGTCATCCCCAACCTTGGTTCTGATGAGATGAGGGGACTGGCATGGCCGAGCGCTCGGGCTGTGAAGCTCTAAGCGAGCAGCCTAGCCTCCCTCAGTTCAGTGTCTGCATCTGCAAGATGGAAAGGTACGAGCAGCTCTTCCTACAAAGGGTGGTGGACAGGACTCCATGGGAAAACTAAACTAACTCCGTGGATTAGACATAGGCTGGAGGAAATGTCCAGTATGGTGTTATTATCCTCTTCCCTCCTCCCCAGCCTGTCTGTTCCATGCAGATGGAACACTATCTATCTTCTCCATCACTATACGCCCAGACTGATAATGCTCAGTGATAATGCCATCAATAATACCAACAACAATAACAATAACACATACGATGCCCACTCTGCCCTGCACCATCCTAGGCATTCTCTAGAAGGTGACCCATTTAATCCTTCCAACAATCTGTGAGGTGCTTGTACTGTTAGTCTCACTCTCTAAATGACAGAAAAGAAACACAGAGGTTCAAAAACTTGCCCAGGGTCTCACATGGCTGCTAGATGTTCTAGACTAGGCCCACGTAATCGGACTACTAAGGCCCTGGTCCCTGCTACACCAAGAAGGCATGCCATAAATATTTGTGCAGTGGATGGATGGATGGATGGATTGAGGGGTGGATGGACAGATGGATGGATGGATGGACAGATGGGCAGATGACTGATGGATGGTTGAGTGAGGGATGGATGGACAAATGGATAAAAGGATGGGTGCCTAGATGAATCCCTTTCCAGATGCCTGACATAAGGAGGTTCCCCGTTAGTATTTGTTGAGTCAGTATAAGTTAAGGTGCTGCTGTTTCCTTACAAAACAAGTTACTTCCCTCCTCTGTGAACTAGTTAGTCCCTGGTGTAAGATGGCAGAGATAGCTCTGTCTCTGAAAGAGGGTCTTCCCCAACCACACTTCAGGCCATTGGCCCCTTCGGGAATTAATAAAAGCACTGGGCTGGCTAGGGCGCGCCTGGGTATTATCCTAAAGAACAGAAGTCAGCGTACAGTAACGGTGCAGGCCCGCCCGTGTTCACGGCAGCACAAATCACATCGGTGAAGCCACAGAACCAGCCTAGGGGTCCATCAACAGGTGCATGGACGAAAAAACACGTGGTATATATACACAATGGAGTTTTACTTAGCCATAAAGAAGAAGGCAACTGCAGGGCATTATGTTAGGCAAAATAAGCAGACTCGAATCCCATAGTCACCCCTCAACACATCAGTATTATTGCTGTTTCTCAGAGGCAGATACTGAAGCTCAGAGAAGTGACCTGTCCAAGCTGAGAAGGAGCAGAGGCAGGTCCTACTTCCTCTGCCTGCACACCTTGCTCCCAGGTCACCCCGGCATGCAATGGATGTTTACTGAGCTCCAAGTGCCATGTCGGGTGCCAGGTGCTGGAGAGGGGAGGTGCCATCCTGTTCCTGATGCACATCCCCGACCTCACTCATTCTACCGGAGCAGTGAGCGAAGAAGACTGACCCTCCGGGACTCAGATGTGGTCGTCAGCTACAAAGCTTCCAGAACGTCATTCACTTGGCCGTAAATCCCCGGGCTTTGGACGGGTGTGTAAAACAGCCCGCAATCCCCTGGTTGAGAAGCTCCAGCCTGGGTTCCACCTAACACCACCATTTGCAGTGATCCTCCACGTGAGACCCATAGACAGGGTTGTGCCTGCTTAACAACAAGCAGGTTTATTTTTAGCTAACTAAAGTCTTTCTGGGACACATCTGGGACCCATAGGATGCCCAACAAATTATACAAAATGAAAAAAAAAAAAGAAAAGAAAAAAATGCAGTCACTTTTCCAGGTACTCTGTGTGCATCACGCCAATCATCCAGATGTTTGAAGACATCCAGATGACATCCGTCACCTTGCAACTGGGCCTTCTTTTGGAAGCCACTGTAGCTTGCTCGGTCCCTGCTCCTGCCTGCCTCTCTCCTGTTGCTCCCTTTCCTTCCAATCTTCCTTCCACCCACCAGATCCATAAATCTGAATGTTTCCATTGTTGCTGGGCCCATAACCTTTGGTTTTTTTTCACTAAGCCAGGGCGTTCCCCTTTTCAATAACAGAAAGTACAGCTGCAGGGTACCCTTGGCAAGAGGAAAAAAAAAAAAGTCCGACTAACCATCTCGAGTTTCTGATCCTTTTCCAGATTTGTTACAAGTCAAAAAAAAAAAAAAAAAAAAGTCGGGGCTGGGGGTGGTGAATAATAAGAAAAGCCCAGAACACATTTTGGAAAATCGTAAAATTAGGCATTCCAGTCTTTAATATCCCCATGATCTGACGCAAGGCCCTAAGAAAAACTGGGCTGGCTTCTTGATGAAAGCAGCTCCTGGTCTCGTTCACATTCCTCTCCATCTTCGTCACAATCTAAAGAAATTCCAAAGCAAGGATCCAAACTTCAGGTCAATCATGATAAATGGATGGAGTCTCTGTGTTTATTTTGGTTATGATTTGGTTTCTCTCTTTTTATTATCCAAGTCATGTTTGGCTTGCACGGTTGGAGAATGAATCTTCGGACGAGGTGAATCTACTGCTCAACTCCAGAAAATATATGTTGTGGGGTCAATTATATTGCAACTCTCCTGGCCCCAAATGACTCTCTTGGAGAACAAGGAAGTTCTTCCTGATTCTGACCACCCAGTACAGACTTGCATGGTGAAAAACCCAGTTCTCTGTATTTTTCTAGATGTTTTTGATAAAGTGGCTTTAGTGATGAATCTGGAACACAGATTTTAAGGCACAGAAGTATGGCTCTGAGGTTCACTGGCTATTTGGCCATGGTTGAACCACTGGACCATTCCAACCTCAATTCCTGACAGTAAATGGGGATAATGCCTGAGCTTCTTGTGAGGTTTAATTGAGATAATACTTAGGCTAATGTAGTTTCTGTCTGTCTTCCTTGCACAAGAAGTCAGCACAGAACTTTGATATCTCTTGCATGTTCAAATAACCCAGTTTTACTCCTTTATCCTCTTTCCCCTCTTGGAAGACTGGTTCTCAGAAGGTCAGCCACTACCTGGAGGTATCTGGGCAGATTCCAGAGCTGAAAATTCACAAAGCTGCTTTTAAATCACTAATCCCACTGAGCGGATGTGGTTACAGTGCCCGAGTAGGGCACTCCCCTTCCTGATCAGGCTCATTCACATGAAAGACCTTCGTGGGTCCTCACAACATCTGCAATTCAAGATTTCTGACTCACAAAACAGTGCTCTTCCTGACAGATTGCCCTGGGTTTTCTATCTTCATGCAACTCAGCATGAACAGCAGCCATCCTGAACCCCGATTGATGAGTGGGGGAATGGAATGATGGATGGACAGGTGGATGGATGGGTAGATGGATGGACAGGTGAATGGATGGATGGATGGATGGACAGGCAGATGGCTGGCTGGCTGGCTGGCTGGATGGATGGATGGATGGATGGACAGGTGAATGGATGGGTAGATAGATGGACAGATGGATGGATGGATGGATGGCTGGCTGGCTGGCTGGATGGATGGATGGATGGATGGATGAACAGGCAGATGGTTGGATGAAGAGTGAGCTGTGTGTGTGCATGTGCTCTCATGCTCTTAGCACTTAGGTTAAAATGAAAAGGATTAGAGTGGTACCATAGGAAAATCCTCCACTAATAATCCAAAGACTCCAGTCCAAATGTCACCTTGTCACCATCTGAAGTCATTCCATTCATTTGTTGGCTTAGTAACTCTCTCCCCCAGTGAGAATACAAGTTTCCTGAGAACAGGGCCCTTTCTTCTGGTCCTCTTCTTATTGCAAGCACCGGGCATCGTGCCCAGTACATAGTAAGTGCTCAATAAATACTCACTTGGTGAATTTCTATCCCAGATCTGCCTCTCATCCACCACATGACCCTAGAATCTAACCCTGGCTCTCAGTCCTCTTGTTTGGCCCCTGTAAAATGGGGGTGAGAGCATTCGCTCTAGCTCAGAGGCTACGTAAGGATCCAGTGAAGGAATGGATGTGGAAAGGCTTTTTTTTAAAGACATGCTTCCCTGAGACAATGGACACAGCAAAACCCTCTCCATCTCTCAATCACTGGCTTCCCTTTGAATATCCACTGTGGTCATTGGCTGCGCTACAATCTTTAGTAGGGTTGCTTTGGGTTGCTAATGGGAGGAGGCCAAGAATCAGGGTGGGAGCGGGAAAGACCAGCGCTCTCCCAGGCCCAGGCCCTGGATTTGTTTGAATGGCATTGATATAAGACCTTCCCATCTTTTCTTTCTTTTTTCTTTTCTTTTTTTCACTCAACCCATCAGGAGAGATAGTTTGGAGACAGCTGGGTCCACACACACAAGGGTGGCCTCTGGCCCGGCGGGCCCTTTGACATTTCGCTGGGCCTGGCTCCTGGGCTGGTTGGAAAGGAGACAGACAATGAGGGGAAGTCAGATAGCGGGCCGGCGGGGCCGGGGGAGCCACCCAGGGAGTTATCACTTAACGGGAATCCCAAACTGGAAGGAAACCTCCGCTGATTCCTTATCACGGGACCATGTGGAAGCTGATGATGAATTGCTATTTGTTGTCTCCCAGGCAGGACAGACAGAGTTCGTCTGGAATGTTCCCTGTCACCAGGAGCTCCATTTTAGGGGTAGAGGTGGGTGAGAGGGCAGAGGTTTCTAGAAAGGTGAAGGGGCCCCTCCAGGGTGCATACCCCACGCATTCCGAGTCCACAGGCCTTGGTGGGGATTGCGGGCCGGGTCCCTCACTAGCTAAGTGACTTTGGGCAAGTTCTCTGAGCTTCAGATTCCAAATCCGTGGACAGGGGACAATCCTTCACCAATGTCATCTCCAGCCAGTCACTGAAGCCTGACTCCGCCCACACCCTGCTGAGCTACCATCTCACGCCTCTGAGCCCGCCCGCAGCAGCCTCTCAACAGGTCCCTGGTGTAAGCTCTTGTTCCCTGCTATCACTGAAAAGTGACTGCTTCCGAACACAGAGAAGACCCTAGTCACGGCTCTCATGGGCCACGTACCCGCCGATGGTGTCCCGCTTCTGGCCTTCATTCAAATGGCCCGTGAGTCCAGCACAGAGCTGGCGCCTGCCCTGCCTCCCTGGTCCTCATTTCCCACCACCTCCTCCAGCATCTCAGACTTTAAGTCACTCCCCAGAGAGGGCAGGCAACCCGCCCAAGGGGCTTTGCTCATGCTTTTCCCTACCTGGGGACACCCACTCCACCTGCTCCCAGCCCAGCCCCTCCGAGCTTGCCCTCCACTCTCCCCTGATCGTCCTCCCTGGCATGACACTCTCGTCTGACATCCATTAGCACCGAGGGCATCTCCTTGATTGCACCCGATAACAACTTTAATTCTCAAGCCACATGTACCCATGTGAACCCGGGGATAGCAGAACAGTGGCTAAACAATGGTGACTGAGTGCCTGGCACTTTCCTGGGTGCTTTACATCAATTATCTCATTTCAGGCCATCCGGGCCCCGTCCTCATCTTGCACCCAGGGAGGTACAGGCCCAGAAAGGTGAAGCAACTTGTCCTCAGATGCACAGCTGCAAAGGGTCAGCTACCGCGATTATTCCTGCAATGAACCAACTGGCCACACTAAGGGGACCTTGGTTTATCTGAGGCGCCTGCAAATACCCCAGGAAAATCAAATGCTGCCATAATCAAAGAGGCCTATGGGCCTTGCTTACAGGCCTCTGGCTGTACTCTCCAGGATGCATCCATAAGGATGCTGCTGTAAATATTGAATCTAAAATGGGCATCGATTCTTTTTAATTTCTTCCTCCTCTTCCTCTGGTCTGGCATTAATTTAATCGATAGAACTTCCTAATTCAAACCTGGTGAGCTTGAATCAGCGCCTTGGACCCAGTGTCCAGAGCAGGCCTCCTCCGGTAGAAGGGGAAATGTTGAAAATGGTAAGAGAGGGTGGAGCAGTGGCAAAGCACACAGGCTGCAGATTTCAGTCCAGGTCTGAGTTCGAATTCTGCCTTTGAGAACCGGCCGGCACACCTTTCAACCTTCCTGACCTGAGTCTCAGGTTCCCACCCATCAGGTGAGCTAATAGCAGCACCTGCAGCGTAGTGTCAAAAGGCTTGTCCTGGGATCAAGACAGGACGCCCTTCAATATAACAGAACAGGACCTCTGTGCAGATCCCACGTTCATGAGACATTCTGAACCCCCACCCTGTGTCTTGAGAGGCAGAGACATCTGCAGGCATCTGGGCTCCAGTCCATCCAGCGGTGGATATGCTGGGAATTGGGCCAGGGGGCTGTTGGGGTGATATTGTTCAGGCCTTCGAGATGCAAGGATATGGAATGGATTCAGGTAAGTCTGGAAGGCAGGCCTCCCCTAGGTCAACTCCTCAGGCCCACACTAGGACCCACGGCTGCTCTTCCCTCCTTCCAAATGCAAGAAGGGTAAATGTCATAAGCTTGCTACTTTCCAAATGGAATCGCGGCTGCAGGGACATCTGCCAAAGCATCCATTTCTACTGGTGCTCGTAAGTGAATTGTTTTGCTTTTTCCCTAAAAGCCCAGGCCCTGGTTGCTGAGCTTCCAAAGGTGTTATGTTGGCTGCTGAGGCTGTGGGGTACCATAGGCCATGCGAAGGACTAAGCACTGGGCTTTTTAGAGCAAAACGGCTGCTACTGAGTCAACTGTGAGCCCACACATAAGACACGCACGATTTTATGACGTCTTCATATTAAGCCAATTGGACAAGCCCTTCCATGAGCTCTACAGACAATCTCATTTTTTTAAAAAAAGAGAGATTCCTTAAGTAGGTCTATATGCACATAAATTTCCAAATACCAAATGTGGGGTTCACGCCGATTGCTTCTGAAGACCACAGATTGCAAGCTCTAGTGTGCACTGTCCCTCCGTGTCCCTCCCTCATGCTGTCACCTCAGTGGTCACCATTTCTTGGCTTCCTCCTGGGACTCAATTTCTGGAGTGATTATCTGCCCTTAGGTCATGGTTACCGTCTACTGGGTGCTTGTCACCATTCACAAAGTGGGAAACTCAGGCTCAGAGAGATTAAGACACCTTCCTGAAGTCACACAAGAAACCAGCCGCAGAAGGGAGATTCAAACCCGCGTCTGTCTGGCCTCACCGCCTGCACCTCCCCGCTGCACCTGTCTGTATAACTCGAGCAAATGTTTACATGAGCCTAATGCAGCCATGCTCCCGTGTGGGCTACTTCAATTCTGCCTCCCAAGAGATTTTCTCTTTTGATGTGGCCCCTTTGGACTCAGATGACTCAGGGAGAGGACATCCATTGCTCACATAACAAAGAAAACCATGGAGGGCTTCAGACACCAGCTGAGAAGTCAGCTGTGGCTGCATGTGAGAAAGAGAGAGAGAAAGTCCCCTCCGGAGAAAGCCAGGCACACACACAGGAGGCCTGCGGAACGACTGGAAGGTTCCCGGGAGCACAGCTGGGAACACATCCAGGGAACACTGGAAACAAGCCCTCTGCCCACAGGTGGGGAAGGCAGACACAACCTGCTCGCCCCTTCCAGACCACACCTCTTCAGCGGTTCACAGAACAGGCGGGTCTAGGACCGTGAGAGGATATCTGAAGCACAACCTAGGGACAGGGACACAGCTCAGTGGCAGAAAGGGTCCTTATCATGCACCAGGCCCTGGAGTGTTGCTTACATCTTTTTAAATAAATCAATGTTATTGTGCACGTGCCCACCTTCCCACCCCCCAAAAAAAAGAAGTGGCAGGGGAGGGGTGCCCTGGTCATGGGGGTGTTGTGCTCACCTTTCCTCTTGGTACAATGGTAAATTTGGCTGTGCTCCTGGGGCAGCGGGTACGGGTTGGGTGGGGGCAGAAGGTCCTGGGAGGGGCCGGAGACGCCATTCTCACACTGGTACTGGGACCCTAAGTTGGATGAAGTGGAGAGAGCTCGAGGCTCACTGGTGAAAGGACTATGGTTGGAAGCCACTTTCTGCCTCACTGTGCTCCTGGGAACCACGGGGTATTCTTTACTGAAAGAGAGAAGACGAGAAATAGTGTTTATCAGTGCCCGGTACAGATTCCTCTGCTGGCTGAGCCATAGATTAAAGAATCCACCTGAAAAGTCACAGAAAAAGAAGCACAAGGGTCTCTCATAGCAAAGCAGCCCAGTTATGCTCACATGCATTGTATTCTGTGGATCTGGGCATTAATTTTTCATGCCTTATACATTCGGCAAGTAGATTTGAAAGAAGTTCTCTATCACAAAGGCAAGTGGGCACCCCCAGGTAAGAACCCCTCTTCACCACCAATGAACACACAAAGCTTTTTGAAATATTCTAACCTAGTCTACATGTCTTTGAATTCCCCGATTCAAGAGTCAGATGAACTGGGCTGTTCCCTACCCTTAACCTCGAGGTGTCCATCTTTAAAATGGGACTGAGGTCTTTCTTTGCCCCTAAGTGAGTTAAGAATGGTAGCAGATCACCTAGCATGGCCAGGTGTGATCTTAGGTCACTCTAATCTGGACACAGTCGTGCTTGCATCTTGGAATTTCCTTCTGAGTGGCTGTCCCCTGTCACCTCTGATGTGCCAAACCTTTCTGCGGCATCTATAAAGTAGGGGAAATAAGCATCCCTGATTCAAAGGGTGGTTGAAGGAAGAAATGAGTTAAAAGCAAAAAAGATTTGGAAGTGCGACAGCATGAGGAGGAGCTGAGCAAGGGGCCACCCTTGTTGTAATGGTTGCCTTTGTTTTAAGTGGAAAGAGGAGAGGGTGAGAGAAAAGAGAGGAAGATGAAAAACGGCATGGGATCCAGGATGACATGGAGCCAAATCCAGGCGTCTTCTGAATCACTCACAGACCGGGCACCCTGCGGGACACAGCCCTGCTCAGCACCAGCGTCCACAGGAAGCCGAGTGTCATAAGAACTCAGTGGCATTGTACGTACAGCATCCTGTGAGGTATTCGAGACATGGTCCTGCACCTTCCCCGACCTTCAGCCTTCCAATCAGGCATGTCCATAGGAAACTTCAATGAACATCCCCTCTGGAAAGGAAGAGGGGGTGCCAAGCAAGGCCAGGAGCTAGGCAGGTGGGGGATGGACTGAAAAGGGAAGGGGTTGCAGGAGAGGTGAGAGGAGGGGGCAGCTCAAGACAATCACAGATCGTTCTGATGCTGCTTTTCTAGCTATTTTGAAATATATCATACTGTACCCTGTACATTCATATAAATGTGTGTCAAATAAAATTTTTTAAAATTAAGTTTAAAAGACAATGGAGAACATGTCTGTAATCCCAGTGGCTCGGGAGGCTGAGGCAGGAGGATTGCAAGTTCAAAGCCAGCCTCAGCAACTTAGCGAGTCCCTAAGCTACTCAGCGAGACCCTGTCTCTAAATAAAATATTTTTTAAAGGGCTGGAGATGTGGCTCAGTGGTTAAGCACAAAAACACAAAAGAAAAAGATAATGGACAGACTCATCCAAGTATGTTAAAAGAAAACATTCTGAGCCTGGATATCCTCACACTTGTCAGGGACAGGGATCTCCTGGCGCTTAGGCAGAGCATTTATAATGTGCAAATATTCCTCTATCAACATTCAAAAATATTTTGATAGCTGTATTTCAACATAATTGGCTTCCTTTGTGACACCTGTGTTTTATTCTGTGTCCTTAATTGTATCATCCTAAGAAGGCATCCTCAAGGTCTGGGGTGCTGAGCAGGTTCAGAAGCCTGCCCCAGGAGGCACGCGCACCAGGAAACCCCAGTCTTCAGTCAATCACGACCTTTGCCATGGCCTCAAACCAAATACTGTTTAACTCAAACATTTTTAAGATAATTTCTGCTGGGTGCAGTGGCACATGCCTGTTATCCCGGTGATGCGAGAGGCTAAGGTAGGAGGATTACAAGTTTGAGGCCAGCCTCAGCAATTTAGCAGGACTCTGTCTCAAAATAAAAAAAATAAAAAAGGGACTGGGGTTGTGGCTCAGTGGGGGAGCGCTTGCCTTACACACGCGAGGCACTGGGTTCGATCCTTAGCACCACATACAAAATACATAAATAAATAAAAAGATTTTTTAAAAAAAATAAAATAAAAAAGGCTGACATGTAGCTTAGTGGTAGCTCTGGGTTCAATCTCCAGTACCCCCGCCCAAAAAATCCTTAATTCAATTTGTATTCAGTTTAGACTTATCATAAGCAATAATATCTGTGAAATTATGGGCTTATGGTACTTACAGTTCCTCTAATGCAATTATAACAAATGCTTACTTTAATTAAAATTAAAGAGCACACTTGACATGGTCTCATGTGCAAAGAGCTACATGTAAAACATTCTAAAGGATGGTACGGGACCCATTTCATCCTTTCTGCGACCCTGTGAAGTTGGTCTCATTTCACAGATTAGAAAACAGAGGCCCAGGAAAATCAGACACTTTGTCCAAGGTCACAGAACTAACAGCAGACAGAACCGGAATTCCAACCCAGTCATCCCCTAATTATTTCTATATGGTGTCCTAATTATTTCTTTCAATATTTAAAGCCTTTTGGGAGGAGTTCAGGGCTCAAGGCTCCCTTATTCTACCCCTGGAGGCTGTAAGCACGCCTGCCCGGTGCCCATGCCTTTGTTTGTTATGGGAAAGCATCTCAGAGCATCCAGGCAGGGGACGTGGGGTGTCTTCCAAGTTTCCATGAGACAGAAGGCTCCTCACGACACCCAGGGGTCTCCTAGCCAAGCTTCCCGGGGGCTTATGCCATCGCAGACCCAAAGCTGAAGCCACTCTGAGTGGCCACTAGTCAGAATCCAACCCTGGGGCCAAGTGGCTGGAAAGGAATGGAATTAGCTTTATAGCTCTGGCTTTGCGGGTTCGAGCTACGTAATGGAAAAAGAAGAAGAAGAAGAAGAAAAATTACGATCATAATAAGACACTGCAAAAGCTGTCAGATCTTGCCGGCAATTCTATTTGGGTGAGCTGAGGTCAAGGGCTGGGCTGTCAAGAGGAAGGAGGGAAATCTCTTTGGATTTTATATTTTTAATGAGGATTGTTTTTTTTTAATTAAAGAAAATAACCCCTGGAGGGGAAAAATATGTTGGCTGAGGGAATTTACAAGACAGCGTATCAATGGACTCTGTGGAATTCTCCAATCCGATGCTGCCAAATTGCAAATTTACTCCCTGGAATGGCCAAACCCTGCTCTTGATTACTAACACACGCAGAAGTGGGGAAATGACCTTGCCGGGCAACCATTTGCCCTTGCAGCCTGCATCTCTCGAAGCTTGAAACATCACCCTGTCCATCCATCAAGAGCATCTTTCTTAAATGCCTAAGATAGAGTTGTTCCAAGTTCACCTGACAGATGTCAAAATAGGAGCGTTAGAGGGTGCAGACACGGCTCCACCTGTGTGAGATGATAGAGGCCAAGGACAGAGAACATCAGAAGGGACAGGAGCAAGGAGATTTTGACCAGGTTCATCGATGGACCAGTCCCGGATACAATGACCAGAAGGGACCACGTTAGTATCAAAACAATGGAAACTTCTCAAGACCTTAGGATGCAAGGTAAACCATGTGCCTCTACAGCTTAGGAGCGTCCGTGCAGAAAGAAAGAACCTCATTCCATGCATATGATGAGGCTGACTTCAGAGATAAGGACCTTCAAGCTCAGAGAGGTTAAGCAACCCATCCCAATCACACAGCTGAGGGGAGGTTAATGCTGAACATCACCCAGCGTCCGTCTTATTCCAAAGCTCCTGCCAACTCGCTCACACTTGATAATAAAGAAGCCGGGCTTGCACACACCAACTGTGTGCCAAACACAACCATCCTGCTGTGTGAAGCCCTGGGTGATAAGGGCGCGGGAGACGGGCTCCGCCCGGAGGAGGTCAAAGTCTGCTGGTCCATCCTGCTGGGAGTGGAAACTAGGGTTCACCCCGTGTCACATCCCAGGCCCTCTGCGTATCAACCAGCTCTGATCGGGGTCCCAAGCCCCTCCCTGGACCCTCCCTGGGTGTCGCCCTCCTGCAGACCCGCCTCTCCCCCCTCACCTTCTGCTGCACATGAGCCCGTGCCCTGAATGACGCCACTGTCGCCGGGTCTGGGTCGTAAAACGTTACAAGGGAATATTGAAATCAGCGGCCAAAAGGCCCCCTCCGGCCGCCGCGCTAACGAACACCCCCAGGACCTTCCACCACTCAATCGGCCTTTTCACGGGAGCAGGTGGCGGGGAGGTGGCGGGCGCTGGCGGGCTGGGGTTCGTTTTGTTTTGCTTTTCCCTGTCGATGCTCACCCACCTTCTGGCAGCCGTGTTCAAACAAGGAGAGCGTGAGGACTGTGAAGCCCTGTTCTCCTGCGGCCAGTCCCACGTCCGTCCCCTGCGCTTTCATCCATGGCTCCAATTAAAAGGGGCAGGGCCTGCAGGCCCCTGGAGCCTCCCCAGGGGACACCGCAGGGACCCGAGAGGGTGCAGGACTGAGCCCAGTGCAAAGGCTGGCTCAGTTCCAATCGCCCAACCCCTCAGTTCACAGCGCCCCCCAAGGCTGCGCAGGGCAGGGTGCCATCTGGCCCCCCAAGAACAGGGCGGCACCAAGCCAGCCGTCACATATATTTCCCCAGCCTTGATTCCACCGGGGGTGTATTTTGTGAGGGTCGCCAGGCAACTCCAAGGCACCCCTCTCCCACCACCGGTTGTGACTACTTTGGTTGGGGGGCTCTGTTGTCAAATCTCTAAATGACATCAATCAGGGTGGCAGCCTCAAGTTCATACTCTGAAGTCACACTGTGTGGATGTCCTTTACAGGAGCACTCGGCCACAGATGTGGCCACTGGCTGGCTAGAGTGTTTCTCTCCAAGCCTCAGTCTTCTGTCTGTAAGTGACCCGATGTGCTGGAAGGCTCAGCTCAACAAGGACACCAGCTTGTAAAGCACGTCGCTCCCCGCCAACACAGTGGCTCTTACCCCTCGAGGACTTCAAATGTTCTACAGAGACCCTCAAAGAGCAAATATGGACAGATTGTCGGTTTTTTGACAGAGGGGTCTGTTCTTGCGTCCACTATACAAAGGGGGTTCGCGATTCCAAAAATGATTTCAGTGAGCACTACCCAGGCAGCTGTGAGATCAGGGGGAAAAAATTCCGGACCAGCCGTTTGGATGGTCCATGACATCTCCCTTGGTCTCAACATCTGCATTTGCAGAATGGAGAAAACAAGGGCCGTCCCACAGAACAGTGACGAGCCCCCAAGATACAAGCTGGACTGAACTACTCAGTACTTTAGCTCAGTCTTGAAAAATGAACAATTTTAGCCAGTTTAACTGTCTCTTCATTTTGTTCCTTTTTTGGTATTTTTATGGTTTTGGAGGGATGGTCAGACGGTGCTGGAGAGGCACTTTCTAGAAGCTAGAAGACTGGAACAGCCTGCACTAAATGACCTTTCCCAAACTCCTTGTACCCAAAAGGAGTGGGGGAATCACATGGGGGCCCCTTGGTCATGCAGAGGGAAGTCAGGGAACTCTACTTCAAAAGATGACTTTGGAAACAAACCCCGAAGCAACCACTTTGGACTAATGTCAAATGTTCTGCAGACTAATCCAGAAATCCATCACTCCCTCAAAAGAAAAGATCCTACAGGGGAACAGATCTCTTGGAAAATAAAATTTTAATGTGAAGATGGTGACTGGTGGGGTGGGGTAGTTGGGAGGTAGGGCTGAGAGCTGGGAAGGATGAAATGGGAAACTCTTTCCAGGAGATTATGTCTCAAGTATCTCAAACTTGGCTGCACTTGGCAATCACCTAGGGAATTAAAAACACTGACACCCAAGCCTCCCCCCAAAGGGTCTGAGTAAAGGGTCTACAGTAAAGCCTGGACATCACATTTTGGAACTCCCCAGGAGAAAAAAAAAAAAAAGTATGCACTTTGTATGACTCTGTGCATATGAAATTCTGTAACAGACAAAACTACCCTGTCACGCATAAAGGTCAGAACACGACCTTGATGAGGAGGAGCAGCGAGGGGTGCCTGGGAAGGAAAGGAAGGAACATTCTGGAGTGTCGGGAGGGGTCTATATTCTGATTGAGCCTTGGGTTTCACAAGGATGTGCATTCGTCACAAAGTGAAGAGTGTACTTAAGATTTGTGTGTGTGACCCTCTATGTCAACTTAACCTAAAATAAAGAATCATGAATAAAGGCCAAATCCTAGTTAATGAGGTCCATGCTGAAGGGTTTAGGGGCGAGATGAACTCATGCCTGCAACTCAGCTTGGAAATGCATCAATCAAAATCATAAGGATGGGTGGACAGATGGACAGAGGGATAGATGGGTGAATGGGTGGGTGGATATGTGACCAGCAGATATATAACAAAATGTTAATTGTAGAATCTAAGGAGCACATATAAGGTGTTTGCTGTACGATTTCCCCATGTTTTCTAGATGTCTTAAATGTTGCATAATAAAACATCAGAACGGACTTGTTGAAGGACAGCTTCCGACCCATCCCCAGAGCCACTGGTGCAGCACCAAAAGTTTGAAAAACACTGCTCAAATGTGGATGAGTGAAATTCACACACCTCAATAGAAAAGAAGAAGAAGAATCCAATTTTTTTTTTTGGTACTGGAGATTGAACTCAGGGGCACTTGACCACTGAGCCACATCCCCAGACCTA
This sequence comes from Xerus rutilus, assembly GCA_028644305.1. NCBI lineage: Eukaryota > Metazoa > Chordata > Mammalia > Rodentia > Sciuridae > Xerus > Xerus rutilus. Next base: position 118,061,967 of record CM053407.1, on the reverse strand, counting down.
TTTTGTGTTTTATGTAGAGACAAATCCAATTTTTAAAATGGGTGGGCTTGGGGTGTAGCTCACTGGTAGAGTACGTGTTTAGCATGCTCAAGGGCCTGGGATCAATCCCCAGCACTGCAAAAGGTAATAATAATAACAACAACAATAATGTCAAATGGGCAAGGACCTTTTCAAAAGAAGATATACAAACAGTCAACAGATACGTGAACAAAATGCTCGGTTCACTACTCATCAGGGAAACGCAGATCAAACTCTCAAGGAGCTATCAGCTCACACCTGTTAGGATAGCTACTGTCAAGACAACGGAAGATAACGAGGGTTGGCAAGGAAGTGGGGAAAAGGGAACCCTTGTGCACTGTTGGTGGGAATGTTAGTTTGGCATGGCCATTATGGAAAACATCATGGTGGTTCCTCAAAAATCTAAAAATAGAGCTACCATGGGATCAAGTAATCTCTCTGCTGGGTCTGCATCCAGAGGAAATGGAATCAGTGGGCTGAAGTGACCTCTCCACCTCCCACATTCATTGCAATGCCATTCAAATAGCCAAGAAGAGGAAACAGCCTTGATGCCCATCATCAGATGAGCAGAGAAGGAAAATGTGGTGTGCATACGGGAAGGAACACTATACAGCCTTGAAAAAGAAAGAAATCCCCTCACTGAGACAACATGAGCGAACGAGCCAGACCCAGAAAGATCTACATTGTGTGATCTCACTCCCATGTGGAATGTAAAACAGCCCAACTCCGAGCAGTAAAGAGGAGGATGGTAGTTTCCAGGGGCTAAGGGAAGAGGAAAATGGAGAGAAGTTGGTCGAGAGGCACCAAGTTCCAGCTGTGCAAGAGGAATACATCCTGGAGGTCTAGGGCACAGCGTGTGAATATAGTTAACAACATTGTCCTACGCTTGAAATGTGCTAGTGGGGTAGATCTTAAGTGTTCCCACCACAAAAAAAAAAAAAATGAGAGTGCTAACTAGGTGAGTGATGGGGTGATAATTAGCTGGACTGCAGTGATTTTTTTTTTCTGTATATCAAATCGTATACCTTAAATATATGCCATTTTGTTAGTTATGTCTCAATAAAGGCGGAAGACATGCGGCTGTGTGAGTCTAGTGTGCCAGGGTCGCTAGGCATGGGTGAGGAAGCGAAGGGGGACCCTGCTACGGGGGCGCTATTCTGAGTATCCTTGCCCTTGACACTCAAGCATGGTGGAATCCCTTCAGACAAACCCCAGCTGCCCAATGTCCCTTACTCAGGCCGGACTTTTCTTGCACTGCATGACTGCACACCTCCCAGGAAGGAGCCACACGCCTCAGCAAAATCACAGCCACTGTGGGGCGTGAATGACGTCTCCAGAGCTCTGCCCTGGAGATGGCTTCACATGACGGGGACACTTGGATCGCTCGTAACCACAAGCAAGAGAATGCCCAGGCGCAAAGCCTTCAACTGGGAAACTGATCCTTTGTGGTGATGACCTGAACATTTAGATCAGGAAGGAAGGGATTGAGCAGGGAAGGTTCCCAGGGAAGGATTTTGGGGGCCCTGGGCCCATGGATCCCTGGAAATCATTTGAAATTTCTTTTCCTATTAGGAGTCTTATATCCAGACCAGGAAGCCACCCCAGAGGAACCAGAGAGGGAGGGACAGGGCCTCCCAGGGGTGGGTGAGGAGGGTCAGTTTCCAAGGAGGCTGTGCAGACCCCCTCCAGGGTCTGGAAGCTGGCCTGAGCAACAGGGCATTTGTTTAGCTAAGAGGTTCTGGACTCCAAATTTCCCCATGCACTTTCTGATTGGCTGGCTCAAAATCCAACAAGCTAAAGTGGAACCTCTAGGTACCCCAGCTTTCGGGACTGTTCCCCCCAGTGCATCAATTGCTCAGGGAAAGAGTAAGGAGGTACAGGTAACTTCATTCCTTCCATGAAGATCTGAGGCCATCAATGTTCCTGAAGTATGATTAGCCGGGTGCAGTGGCACACGCCTGTAATCCCAGCACTTAGGGAGGCTGAGGCAGGAGAATCGTGAGTTCAAAGCCAGCCTCAGCAATGGTGAGGCACTAAGCAACTCAGTGAGACCCTGTCTCTACATAAAACACAAAATAGGGCTGGGGATGTGGCTCAGTGGTCCAGTGCCCCTGAGTTCAATCCCTGGTGCCAAAAAATAAATAAATAAAGTGTGATATAGCCACAGTGGGATCCCCCCTCCAGTAATGCTCCAAAAGCACAGGATGAACGCTCTAACCCAAAATGCCCACATACTCCAAAACCCAGAACTTTTTTTTTGGTACTGGGAGTTGAACTCAGGGTTGCTCTACCACTCAGCTACATCCCCAGATCTTTATATTTTTTTTATTTTGAGACAGGGTCTTAGTTGCTGAGGCCGGCCTTGAACGTGCAATCCTCCTACCTCAGCCTCTCAAGTCACGGGGATTATAAGTGAGCACTACTTACTGCCCCTGCCTCAAAATCCAGCACTGTTTGATCCAACACTGACATGATCCAGTGGAAAATTCCACACCTGGCTGGCTGTAGTCAAAGCAAGGTGCAGGGCTGGGATATGGCTAGTGGCAGAGCATTGCCCTATCCTGTGCCAGTGCCTGGCTTCCATCCCAGCACTGAAAAAACAAAGCCACAGGAGCACCTAAATACTGCATAAAATTAGCATCAGGCAGATGGGCGCGGTGGCGCACGCCTGTAATCCCAGCACTTTGGGAGGCTGAGACAGGAGAATCACAAGTTCAAAGCCAGCCTCAGCAACGACAAGGGGCTAAGCAACTCAGTGAGACCCTGTCTCTACATAAAACACAAAATAGGGCTGGGGATGTGGCTCAGTGGGTCGAGTGCCCCTGAGTTCAATCCCCAGTACCAAAAAAAACAAAACAAAACAAAAAAAACAGCATCAGGCTCTGCAGAGAAGACGTGTATGAAATATAAATGAAGATCACGTTGAGACCTGTCCTCATCCCCAGGTAGCTCATTATGCAAATGCAAATATTCCAAAATCCAACAAAACCCCAAAGCTGAGTACTTCTGGTCCTCGGCACCATGGGAAAGGGAAACTAAGCTGTACTGCTGGAGGTGCAAAGCCAGTCATTGCTCATGGCCACTGTGCAGACAGCGAGGAGGACCCAGGGGAAGCACTTTGGGTCTGGTTTGTCACTGAGAGGACCTAAGTGGCCCCTG
>CM053407.1:117984311-118058290 GCA_028644305.1 Xerus rutilus | reverse complement strand
AAGGGTAGGATGATTAGGTAGAACACAGAGAATTTTTAGGGCAGTGAAGATACTCTGTGGGATGCTACCCTGGTGGGTACCTGTTACTATACGTTTGCCCAGCACCACGTGACAGCTATGGGTGCTGAGGTCAACGCGGGCTTTGGGTAATAAATGATGTGTCAATGTGGGGTCATCCATGTAACGGGGGGACCACTCTGGTGGGGGATATTGACAGTGGGGAAGGCTGAGCCTGTGTCAGGAGGTGTGTGGGAAATCTATACATTGCTGGAACCAAAAAGTGCTCTCTTACGTCCATTTAAAAATAATTTTGAAGCCAGGTGCGGTGGCACACGCCTGTCATCCCAGAGGCTCAGGAGGCTGAGGCAGGAGGATCACGAATTCAAAGCCAGCCTCAGCAAAGGCGAGGCGCTGAGCAACTCAGTGAGACCCTGTCTCTACATAAAACACAAAATAGGGCTGGGGATGTGGCTCAGTGGCCAGGTGCCCCTGAGCTCAATCGCTGGTACCCCAAAAGAAAAAAATAATATTTTTGAAATACGTGTATATACACACATCTGTGTACATACATTCCCTTCCACCCTCTTTTATTTATTTATTTGTTTGTTTGTTTAGGTTCTGGGAATGGAACCTCACTTTGCCACTGAGCTACGTCCTGGCCTTTTTATTAATTTTTTTATTTTGACATAGGGTTGCCATAAGATGCCCAGGCTGGCCTGGAACTTGTGACACTCCTACTCAGCCTCCTGAGTCACTGGGATTATAGGCATGTGCCACCCCACCTGGCTTCATTTTTTTTTTTAAACTGGGCCATTCCTGCAGCTTTCTGATTTTGTCCTGACTCTGTGAGTTAAAAAAAAAAAAATCTCTACAAAATCCTTTCAGAAAATAATCTTCAACATGTATACTCCTGAACAGCTCATTTTAAGAGTCTAAGATTCCATCACCTATGGGGTTTTCTTTTCCACTCAGATTTCATCACAATAAATTGCAACTCAATGAATAATAAACCATTGTTTTAAAAAAGTAAACCCATAAAAAGTGAAATTAGATCATTTAAACAGAGAAGGATCTCAGTGGCGTGGGAGGCTGAGGTAGAAGGATGGCAAGTTGGAGGCCAGCCTCAGCAATTTAGCAAGGCCTTAAGTAACTGAGTGAGACCCCTGTCTCAAAATTTAAAAATAAAAAGGGCTGAGGATGTGGCTCAGTGGTAAAGTGCCCCCGGTTCAATCCCTAGTAGAGAGAAGGAGAGAAAGAAAGAGAGAAAAAGAAAGAGAGAGAGAGATGGATGGATGGAGGGAAGGGGACAAGAAAAAAGGAGGAATGAAGAAAAAGAAAACCGGAGGAAGAAGGAATCCTTTCCCCCAGCCCAACTCACCCCAGCCACAGGAAACTGGTCCCTGCAAATGCTGCACAGTGAGGATGGAGACCAGAGCTGCATCCGTGTGGCCAAACCATAAAGTTACTGCTCACCAAGAATTCAGAGCCAAAAGTTGCCCCAAGCAAATCCATTCCTTATACCCCAAACAAGGTCACTACTCCCTAATTCTTACGCTTTATCACCATAGCTTAAGAGAAAGATAGACAGCATAGGATAGCACAATTTGCTAAATATACACTTTTGGAGACTGAGTGTAGATGCCTTCAGGACGTAAGCATGGCCTTTGAGAAATGTTTACAGATGAGCCTGTTTGCAAGTGAAAATATCTGTCTCAGCAAATCTACGTCCACTTGAACTACAGCCCTGTCTGTAAAGTGCCCTTCGAAAGAGGCTGTGTGTGCTCGCTTGTGGTACCCAAGCCCATCCACTTGGATGCTCCAGTTCTGCCAAAAGGCTTCCCTGAAACCCACATCTATTTGCCATACAAGTGTACTCCCTCCAAAATCAGCATAAAACCAGATATCCGGGGGAGGGGTAGGGGGGGGGGAGCACAAATATAAATACCAGCTCCAACTGGTGAGACAGAGGTTGTAAAAATTAATGAGAATAATTGTTGTGAATTCTTGCTTTTGAAAAAAAAGGAAAAAAAAAAACTCATGAGGGCCAAAAATCTTAATTATGTCTCTCTATTAGGGGTTCATTTCCTGGTCCCAACCAGAAAGCTCATACCTCATAAATATGGGCTGCATACACAATGATTTAAGCAGGAGGAAAATGCTTTTTGATGGAAAAGTAAGTTAATATTGAGGGATAGAACTGCTTGCATACACAGCCATTGTCACAAGAGCAGGGAAATGAAATGCCCACATGACCTTTTTTAACACCTAAATATTTCTAGGGATTGCTCTGGGAGCTGCTGAAAACCGTAGTGAAAACCTTACAAAAACATGTTTCACAGAGTGAACGTCGCTGGGGAAGATTCAAGTGTTTAAATATCTTTCTCAAGCTGTCAACCATCTGGGGAAATAATTCCCAAATCCAGCTTGGGATCACAGCTGGGCTGAGGAAATACGTCTCGTCATTAGGAGGCACGAGAGCCATGAGACTGCAGCCTAAGAAATGAACCCTTGTTACATGCCTACCCCACCTGGTATCTGCGCCCACGTGAAGAAAGATCATCCCCAAAGCACTGAGCCCTTGGACCAAACAAAAAGTGACTTGTATTTTCCCAAAGTGTCCTTGCAATCAAATCGCATGGATCGCTTTTCTTTCCCTGCTCATTTATCCAAAGCAAAATCCTAGACGAAGAGTCCTTGAATTGACGACACGATCAGGGAATGAACCAAGGAAACCACAAAGACTAACATTTGTAGTTGTTTTTTTCAACCGCAGTAATAAGAACTTATTCAAAATCTCAGTCTTTCAGATTTTAAAATAGCCAGGGAGTGACTCGGAGTAGGCAGAGTTTTCCAGAATCTATGTTTGGAATGGAGTTACCCTCCTAACACATCAGCAAAGTCTTCCACCAACGGCTGGATCGCCGTGATGGACAATGAGAGCTAATCTGCACATCTCCAGAATCTATCTCAGGTCATGATGATCCTATAGGGCAGAGGTTCTTATTATCCCCATTTTACAGGTAGGAAAAATGGATTAAGTCCATTGTCCAGGGTTGAATGGATTTGAATCTAAGCAGTCTGCCCCCAGAGTTCCCCCAGCAGCAGCCTACACGGCGTAAGAGCCCAGCTGGATTCCACCCATGAAGTCAGAATTCTCAATACCCATTCCAGGTGGGACAATAAAGTAATGAGAACGAGTCCACAAATCACATGCAACCCTGGCCCGCTTATTTAAATCACACATCGTATATCCATGGGGGAAATGTTTGCAGGGTCTTGGACTTGACTGGAAATATGCATTGCTGTGGACCTGCTCCTCACAGAGCAAATGGATGCCTTGAGACTTTGAGAGTAAGGGGGAGACCGAAGAGGCCAGACCAATAGGCCAGGGTGACAGAAAGCTGTCCCCTACAAAATCCCTCTTCTGCCTGCCAAGGAATATGTCAGGCTGGCTAAAAAGACGTCTATGTGCTGTTCAACTAGGCTCCCTGATGCAGATAAACGGGGGGGAAAAGCATTCCTGTATGCAAACCCTGTGTGATCATCAAATACACATATATCTAAATGCACAGTTGAAGGTGCACATTTTAGACCTATGAGCATTTAGACAGACGGTGCTCAAAATCCACACGTATGCACCCCCCAGTCAGGCACTCATTCACATACACAGATCACTAAATATATCCGTGGGGGAAGAAAATGTTTAAAAAGAAATTTGGGAGGCATTGGATATATTCATGAGTTCCACTGATAGTTTTACTGGCATGCACATACGTCAAGTGTGAAGTCGTATGCTTCGAGGGCCTGGGGTGTAGCTTGGTGCAAGAGTGTGTGCTTAGCTTTGTCTAAGGCCCTGAGTTCAATCCCCAGCTTCCCCCCCAAATAAATAAATAAATGTGTACTTCAAATATTGCATGTTGCTATGATATAAATAATGCTGCAGGGAAGAGGAGACAGAGACAATGAGCTCTCCAAGACCTACCCACAGCTGATGGGTCCTAAGATCATAACTATACAGAATTTGGCCGGGCACAGTGGCACAGGCCTGTAATCCCAGCACTCTGGGAGGCTGAGACAGGAGAATCGCGAGTTCCAAGCCAGCCTCAGCAATGGCGAGGTGCTAAGCAACTCAGTGAGACCCTGTCTCTACATAAAACACAAAATAGGGCTGGGGATGTGGCTCAGTGGTCAAGTGACCCTGAGTTCAATCCTTGGTGCCAACAAATAAATAAATAAATAACTATACAGAATTTGGAATTTTTCCCCCAATGACCTGAGCTCTGATGTGGTTTTTAGCAGGTCACTTTCTTTAAGTGTCCTTTTTCCTTTATGAACCTGGGCTTTTTTCAGAGAGAGAGAGAGAGAAAGACCTGATATATTCCCAGACGCTGTGTCAGATCTGGGAGCCTCTGAGCATCTACACATGTGGCCCTCAGCTTCCTGGTTGCTATTTTTCCCATGACCACCACAAGGTTAAACATAGGTTTGCGACAGCCAGAGAGAAAACAGTTTTCTAGGAGCCAGATTCAAACTGATCTGAAATAGTTCTGCCACTTCCGGGGCTTCCTATTTCACTGTTTCTCACTCTTGCTGGTTCAACAACAGGGGAGGACTCAGAAAAATCTTCCTTCTCCTTTAAAAAGCAATAGCTTTTTCGAGGGAAGGAGGCTCTCCCAAGATCTGGAAGGAGCCATCCATCACAGCTTGGCCTAGTCACTGACAACCTGAATTTGGAGATTACCCAAAGCCTGTTCTAACAGCCCTGGCCTCAGTGTGGGGATTATCTGCCACCCAGCCTGTTCTGGAATGACCTTCATGGGGTGACTGGAGGCTTCAGGGTGCTGACCTTCCCCTGGCCTCCCTTGCCAGGCTCCACAGCCTTTGTGGTTTCCTCCAACCCTTGTGTTGAAGGGGGGCACAGGGGCTACAGGAGGGGGAGGGTCATGACCATCCCCACATCCATCCAGGTAAGTGGCCCTGTGACCTGCCCTCGCTGATCCCACATGGACTGCCCCCTTCACCCTCCAACCTGCCCATCTTCACTTGAAATGCCTCTAAAGGGAGGACACTGGCCCTAACAGAAAAGGTCATCCCAGGAAGGTAGTGCCAGCCACTCTCCCCATGATGCAACAAAACGAATGGCATTTGAGTGAGTGGCCATCTAAATCATGACAAGCTCACTTCCAACAGGTGTGTGTGCCTGACAGCAGCATCAAGCCTGTAGATATGTAGAAACCACTGCCACCCTTAGGCTGCAATCCAGCCCTGCCCAGCACCCTGGGGTAGAAGTTGTACAGGCACACAGGGCACACCACACCGGTAGGGAGCCTGCCTCAAAGCACAAAGTTGCGGTGGGGACCAGACCGCATATTCAGGAAGACAGCAGGCAGCCCCAGGTGCGGGCTGCTGGGAGCCCGGGCTCACCTTGTGATTCTGATAGGAAGTCACCGCAATAAATGCCGTCTCAGGGAAGACGTGGGTGCAGAATGCCGTATTTTTTGAACCGAATCCATTATTTTCATCTGCTTTCACGATGTGTAATCTGGGCTGGTATTTGTGCATGGAATTTAGAATAATCTAAAAATAATAAAGAGAATGAGATTGTAAGAAAATCAAAACTCCCTTTGTTTCCAGATAAATCCTTACTCCGCCCGCCCCCCCACCGCAATTAGCCTCCCCCTATAGACTCTCAAAAAAATAGTCATTTTTTTCCCTTCTGTTTTGAAAAGGGGCCAATGATTTCATTAAAAAGAAACATTTCAAAAATGACAATTTCCAACCAAAAAAGCCAAGGTAATATTCCAGGAATCTACCCAAGGCACACACAGCAGTAAATCAGAATTCTTAATAAAGTTTGCTTAATAAATTAACTCTCTGCATAGGGCACTTCCCGCCCCCAACGGGAGCCTAGCGAGTCTGCTGTGGGGAACAGATGCATCTGGGGAAGGCTGGGCAGCAATTTTGGAATAACTAGGGTTAAGAAACAAACATACAAATACCACCCCCTCTTCCCGCCACCAAAACCCTCTAGGGGTGCAAAGGAAGATGCTAAATTTTTGCAAAACCGGAATAAAAATCAGACTTTTTCTGAGTCTTGGACCTCAAATCTTGGCCCTTTGTGAAACATGCAAACTAGTGTCAATAAAAAGAGACATTTAGAGGTGAGGAGGGTGGCCTGGCCCTTAAGGAGAGCGAGATATGGGCAGGAAGCACCCCGCAACCCACCCCATCAAAGCTAGGGCCGACTGCCCTGGAGGTTCCCTTCAACTTTATAGCCATCTCACCATCCACAGCCCAAATCACCTCCAGGCTTGGAGCTGGTGCATCTGCTTTTTGGGGGTGGGGGTTATGTTTTTCTCTCTCCTTCCCACCTTCCCTATCTTCAGGTGCTGCCAGGAAAAGTGAGATCTCTCTGCTGCAGCTGTTGTGGATAGCAGGAGGGACCTCCAGGGTGCACATTCTTGCGGAGCCAGGACTATTCACAAGAGACGAGCATCGCTTCTAATAAAGCCCAGTTTGTTGTCTTGATGACGCCTGGATTTTGATGCTCCCGGACCATTAACACTAATATTTACCAAAACTGTCCTGATACATACCCACCCAATGAGCGAATCACTGGCTTTTCACAGTCCCCAAATCTGGCCTGCTTTTTCCCCAGGACCGCAATATGGAGCGACGGGGATTGTCTCAATGTCTTTGATTATTTGCATTGATGACCCTGGGGCAGGATTTTCGGACAAACCCAGGAGACCGCCAGCCGGAGGGGGAGGGGCGGCGCTCGCGGCCCTGCGCTCGCGACCCGGCCCGGGGCTCTAATCTCCGGCCGCCCGGCCCGGCTGCCTCCCTGGCCGATAGCGACGCCGGCCGACCGGGGCAGCGTGGCGACAGAGAGACGCAGCTGCCCCCGCGGGCCGCCACAGCCCCCGGCCCGGCGCGGCCATCCTCTCGGCTTAGCCAAATTGCCTTGACGGCTGGGGACAGTGTGGAAACATCAACGCCAGGGCGATCTAATGGCTCCTAACTTCATTAGGGAGGCTATGGATTAAAAAGTCCAGAGTTTGGAAGAGAGCGCCTCTCCTCCCTCCCCTGGCCACTGAGCATGCCGCAAACTCCGTGGCAGGGCTGTGCACCTTCCCCAGGTGTCCACCCCAGAGCAACCCCAAAAGCACAGAAAAGCAGAGGAGGAAAGCTAGGCGCTGAAGTGCGGCTGGGGACACTGTCACTTCCCAGCATGACTCCATCCCCTCCCCTGACCAAGCCCCCTGACCAGGCCAGCCAGGAGATGCACCCAGGACCTTTACAAAATGGTCCCCTTCCTGGCGACCCCTTGAAATCCAAAATGTCTGTTGGGAACCTGCAGACAGTCCCTTACCGGGCCGGCCGTCCCCACCCAGGAAAGCTGGAGATGATTTCTGCACTGGGTACAGCAGCAAGAAGGCCTCAGCTCCCAGGCTGACACGGAAAGGAGGCTCTAGGTTTGGGCTGGACCCCTCCCTGGAGCGCAGGAAGTGCAAGGGCCTTTCTCCTCCCCGTCCAGCTGTTCAGTCTCTTCCTACCCCAGACCCTGGCGGGTTTGTGATGAGCCCTGAGACCAGGCCCGAGGAGGAGGAGATTCCTCATCGGAACCTTCCCTACGGTGCTTGCTCACGGCCGAATTCATTCTCGCCGGCTCCCTCCTTCCCCTAATCTGGAGACCATGGGTCCCTTCTGGAGGGACAACCTGGTGGGACAAAGAGTCTGTTTGGAGGTAGAGCTAGTCTCAAGTCTCTGTTACCAAATGCAAGCTGTATGACCTTGGGCAAGTCACCTCCCCTCCCCAGTGCTTTTTGTCCTCCTCTTGAAGCTGTTGTGAGAATTAAATGCCCCGGGGTGAAGGAGCCCACTATGAAATCATCAAACTGAGTCCTCAAGACTGACTTCCTAGACTGTTCTATCTAATGATTATTTCCTACAACGAGATTGAGGGACATTTTCCCCTTCCAAAAAAAAAAATCAGTGTTTTGTTCTTTGTTTTCTTTTGAGAAAGAGGGGTGACACTGATGAGAATTCTCTAAAAGCTACGCACCTCTGGGCGTCGGGGCTGAGGGGGTGGGGCTGGGGCTGCACACTCAATATCCAGCATATGCCGTCAGGGAATTCACCAGGTCCCGGTCTAGGGACCAACCCAGACTCCTCTTGGGGCGTCTGGGCCACCTGTAGAGAAGGGGCGGGCAACCTGGGATCTCCCTCTCACCCAGGACATTTCAAAAATGAGGCAGGACCTGGAAGCGGACAGGGAAGATATACGGCTCCCCTATGTGGCCTCCCCTGTACTGGGTCCCTGCTGGGACCCAGCACCCATGTTGTTTGCAGGACTGAAAGCCCCCACCTCTCACCATGCATGGGACTAAGGCACAGACTGACGTCTCGGGCCCCACTGACCAGGCTTGGAATAACCCTCAGCAAAGGCAGAAGGTCGGGAATTGGTGGCATAGACACAGCCCCAGGCCAGGAGAATCGGGAGCCCTGTCTCTCCAGCCACCAGACCTCCAATCAGACCCAGAACTGGCTCGCAGGAAGGACAGCAGAGGGTCGGTCTTCTAAGCAGGAGGGCGGTGGAGACAGAGGAGGAAGTAGCCACAAGGAAAAGAAAGCAAAGGGAAATCTGAATGAAGAGGTGAGAACTGCAGAAGGAAAGAGAGGAGAGAGGGAGGAGAAAGGGAGAGGAAAGCCAGATCAAAAAGGGATCTGGGAGGGGGGAAACAGGAAAGAAATGGAGAAAAGTGGACACAGAAGCTGAGAAGAAGCCAGGCGTGGTGGTGCGTGCCTGTTATCCCATCACTTTAGGAGGCTGAGACAGGAGGATCGTGAGTTCAAAGCCAGCCTCAGCCTCAGCCTTAGCCTCCGGCACTAAGCAACTCAGTGAGACCCTGTCTCTACATAAAACACAAAATAGGGCTGGGGATGTGGCTCAGTGGTTGAGCGCCCGAGTTCAATCCCCAGTACCAAAAAAAAAAAAAAAAAATGCTGAGAAGAGTGGGGAGGGACAGAGAGGACAGAGAGACCTGTCCCTGGGACTGGGTACTTACGTGTCCAAATGGGTCCAGGTGGTTGTTGGTGAGCTTGAGTTTCTGGAAGGAGACGAGCTGTCGCATCCAATGCGCCCCGGTGGCTGGCGAGTCGGGGTGAACGTAGAGGCGGCCCGGCATGGCAGGCTCTGCTTTGCCAGTCACAGACCTAAACCAAGGAGGGGCGCGATCTGAGGGCCTGCAGGTACTGCACCAGGCAGGGGCTGCCAAACACTAGCCAGGGGAGATCTGGGAACGTCCTGACCCTCCAGTCTCCTTTAGGCTCCCAGGTGCCCCAGAGCGCCTGGCACCAGCGTCCAGGTCAGTCCCCTGGCCCAACTCTTTCTTCTTCCACCCCGATCTTCCCCTAGCGCACCAAGCATGCCTCTGGAAGTCTGAACGTGCAAAAAATCTTGAGCACTCCTTAAGTGCTTTCAAAGAGAGCTTCCTCTTCAAACCCCTGCACTACTGGCAGCCAGGGAGCAATCGACCCAAGGAATGGGCCTCTCCTCTCTTGCCTTTTTAACTCAAATGCCAGGGGCTGATTTTGTAATTTCATAAAAAAGGCATGTTCAAAGCAGGTAACTCATAAAAAATAACTGTAAATGGTTTTATGCCCCCAGAAATACGTCCAGGGCTTGGTAACAATACTCTTTTTAAAAATCCAGAGCCCATGTGTGTGCAGCGATAGATTGAGGGTCCCTTTCTTCTGAGCCTCAGTTTTCTGGTCTATAAAATGGGAACTAATGGCTGCCATTCTCTTTCGGGGTGGTCAGCAGGATGCGATGGACTAGTCACACAAGCCTGGAGCCCACAGTAGGAACTAAAAAAATGTTTACTTGTTCAGGTTGGGGGATTCCGATTCCCTCCCTGCCCTCCCCTTCTCCCTACCTACCATTTATTATCTGCGAACTTGTATCTGTGGTCATCGGCAGGAACGATGTCCATGAGGAGGATATACTTCGTTTTGGGATTAAGCCCGGTCACCTTGACTTTGTAACTGGGAAACATCCGCCTGGGGAGGGGGAGAGAATTGATGTCAATCATCTGAGAAGCATGTCTGCAAATTTTAATGGAAAATGCAAGTCCTTGAAACAAGTAGAACAGAGGAAAACCTGGCTCCACTCCACTCTCCCTGAGGTCCATCCCGGGTTTCCCTTGAAGTTCTGGTGTGGGGAGGAGGAAAGCCAAGGGATGGGAAAGGGGGAGGCACCTGGGTACCTGTGGGGACTTCGGAGAAATAGCAACCAGAGGCTGCTTCTGGGGAACTGGTTTTAAAGAAGGCTTCAAAGGGACCCCCTTTCGAATCCTACTAAATGCTCCTCGCAGAGCCAGCCACCTACTCTGGAGGAAGAGACTCGTTCTGGGGACAAAGCTAGCCCCCTTCTCAGGGTATCCAGGTGCCCTGGCCCTGTCCTTGCATTACTGCAGTGCCAGTAGACACCAAGGTGTGCGCCCTAGGGACACACAATGTGTGGGTGTGCATCTGCTTCGGGTCCTGGCTTTGGTAGTGGCCCCCAGGGGCGGGGATTAGCAGCGGTTCCTAGTTTAACTGGGTTGGTGACCCAACGGGGTGTCCAGCAAGGAATCCACTGAGAATGCCCCACTTCTCCAGGGCGCCGGCCCTCTTCCTTGGCCCTCAGCAAAGTAATTCCAAATCCATCCAGATTTGGTTTCAGCAAGAGCTGGGGCCTGACCTGGGGTCGGTGGACACACGGCCCGCACGCGCAGCAGCGTGGGGCCGGGCACCTCTGGCGCGGGGTGCTCTCCACGCTTGCGGCCCGCTTGGTGAGGGCTACACCCCAGAAGGCAAGGAATCTCCAGGCTGTACTGGGGCGAAAGGACCAGATGCTGGACCTGGGCTGGCTCCGCACTGGCGGGCAGGGTGAGCCGAGGCCTCTCCCTAAGCCTGGTGGTGTTTATCTGGCCGCGCTGCGCGCCTGGCTGGAGGCGGAGGCGCAGGAGACTTCGCAGGCCTTTTATAGTTACATCCTCGGCTCAGGCGAGGGGGGAAGAGGATCCCAGCCTAGGCCTTCCTTCCCCAGCGGACTGGGAAGAGGACCTCAGTCCATTGGTATAAACAGATCACCCGCCTCCCGGTTCACTCAGGCCTTGGGCCGAGCGGGGGAGCCGACATTGTTTAATTTCAAATAATAATAAATGTCACTGTTGTCAGTTTATTGCGGGAGGCTTGGGCAGGAGAACCGGAGCGTCTGGAGAGTCGGCTCCACCCTCTGCCTTCGCACACTCGGCGGCCTGGGCCTCCCGGCCTCCCGCACTCCACGCGCGCCCTCTGGCCTTCTGCCCTTCCCGGCGTGGAGCACCAGCCCAGCACCGGGAAGCATATGGCCAGGATGTCCTCGGGCCTGGGCAGGAGCCCTCTCACACACTGAGGCACAGCTAGCTGCACAACTCTGCCGTCCCCTCCCCCACAAGTCTCGCCTTTCTAGCTCCAACTCCTCGAGCGCTGAAGGGGAACTCTGGGGCCAGTCTTGGCCAAGATGCCGTGTTTATCGGCGTCTGCTTATAGAGCACCACCGAGCCCCGGTTCAGTTTCAAAGGCTTCTCCTGTCTTCTATAAACAGTGAAAGAGGTAGCCAGTACATTCAACAATTCAGAGTTTGGCAATCGGGTGGGACCCTGGAACTACTCCAAGGTCAGGGAGGGTGGGAATGCGGGTGGGGGCGAGGGATCAAGTCCGAGACCTATGAAACCCAAAGCCTTTCTATTTTCCCTTTCCGTCTTCTCTCCCTTCTCCCTTTTCTCTCTCTTTTTCCCACTACTAATCCATCCAGAGAGCACAGCTTCCATGCTTTTTATTTATTCTCCCTAAATATGAGATGGAAGAATGCCCAGTGTCCAGAGTTGAGTGTTTGGGATGGACCCTCATGTTCCCGAGGACCAGCGGCAGGATTCTCACTGTGCCTCTTTAACCAGAATTGAGTCAAACAAATATTCCGGCTGCCCCCAACTTATTCTTTCTCTGCACCTCCGGCTCTTTTCCCCCCCGTCTCCATTCCCTCTTGCTCCCTGGCCACGATTTCCTCTTCTTCTCTCCCTCAGCTTCCCCGAGCTCCCTCTGGACCCCCAGCCCCGCTCACCTTCCAGCCTTTGTTATGATCATTTCTGTGCCCACTTCGTGAAATTTCAGCCACAGCTCTCTTTCATGGAGAAACACCTTGATTCCTTCCATGCCCTGCAAGCATGAGAAAAAGAATGCAGTGAGAAGCCGTGGCTAGTGGATACTCCTTCCCAAACTCCAACACGGCTTCTCCCACCGCCTTGGAGCCTGTGGACTCAGAGGGTGAAAAGTGCCTCAGCCAACTGCAGAGTTATCTGGGCTCTGGAGCACCCTACAGCCTCTGCCCAGCAATCCCTGTGCCGGCTCAGTTGGGAGGGGACTCTCAACATCCATTTGTTATACAGTCCCCCTAATGCCATCAACACAAAGTTCGAGAGTCATCATCAATATTAGGGATCTCCAGGACTGTGGGGAGGACCCACGGACCAATCTTAATTCACTTGAGCTGGGAAACCGGGAGCCTCAATCTAGGAAAAAAAAAAAAAAACACTGAGGACGTTCTTTGTAGACACCCAGATGTTCATTCACAGAACATACGAATATGCCAATCGTGTGCTTGCGAACGCTTATTCTCAATCATGGTAGAACATACAAGGAATTTTAGATATAAAAATGTATTATATTATGATTATATGATAATGTTGCCACGGTCCAGAACAAAAATTCTCAATGTCTATATTAATAACCTTCCCAGGTCCCCCTGCAGTACTAGCTCCGTCTACTTCCAGCAATGTTGAACATGGGGAGCAGCTAAAACCAATGTTTTCACTTTCAACGAAAAGTTATTTTACAAACTCAATGCAAAAAAATAGCGATGAAGTCTTTATTTAGAAATAATTGGTAATTGTCTAAAAAGTGGATTTGCTTTTCCACAAAAGAAAAAATGCTGAGCCCAGAGCCTGCAGTATACATCCACAATCCCAGCTTCTCAGAGTGGCAATTTCCAGGCCAGTCTAGGCAATTTAGCGAGACCCTGTCCCGATTTTTTTTACAAATTAAAAAGCCCATGTAATGCCCTGGGTTCAATCGTCAGTACCAAAATAATAATGATGATGATAATTCTGTAAGTTTCCCAAACTGAGCCGGCAGGCTGCTTCTATATAAATATTGCACATATTTTTCTGAAATATGAAGACAAAAGAGAAAGTCTATGAAAAGGCCAGCAAGGACATTGAAATCTAAGGAAGGCTGTAGCGGTGTGTCCCAAATGTCTTCTGGTCAAGTCAACCGCCTCGTGGTCTGTGACACCTATTTTAAAATCATAATCGGTCTTGTGGCCGCCTTGTGCGCGCAGCGAGCCGGGGTTAGGGCGCAGAGCACAAGGCAGGGCTCCTCCCTCCTCTGGGGCCCAGTTTCAAGCCAGGCGAGCCCGAGACTTCCTGTGCCCTCTTGGGCCAGCCTCCTGCGCTCCCCTCGGCCTACGAGGGCGCGCTGGCCCGCCAGGCCCCGACCGCAAGACAAATGGTGCGACGCGCGGGTCTAGGCGGCGGCGCGCAGGAGACTGGCGGAGGCGAAGGCTACGGAAGATCTAAAGAAGGGTCAAGCCATCGCTCATGCCGGCCTGAAGCAGCCGCTGACCCGGCACTTAATAAGACGCTCAGGGCCGATTCTACACCTAATGCAGCAGGAAAGGAATTCTCTAGGCCATTGTTTGCTGACCTCAAATAGCCGGATAATTGAGATTTCTCTAACAATTTAACTAGGTTTCAAAAATCCTCAGGCCATAAAGATAATCGGCACAATAAAGTGCATTGGAATACACTGGTATTTGGGGGAGACAGGGCAGAGAACGGCGAAACTGAATGGAAACTACAAGTAAAGGGGACAATAATGAGCCTTAGGCTCCCCGCCCCTCCCCTGCGGCCTCCGAAGGAATCCAGCAGGGAAAGCGGGACTCCTCCCGGTTTTGGTGTCTGCAAAGGGCCTCCTGGTGCGAGGTCTGCTTACCTGCTGGGTGAAAGCGGCCTGCGGAGAAGACGGGGACTTGCTGGGGGCCCCTAGTGTGCTCTCGGGTTTTGAATCGCAGGACAGGTCTTTAGAGTCAGGCTCCAGAGGTGTGTGTGCCAGTCCAAAGCCCTCGTCTGCGTCGGCCATGGTGCACCCAGGGCCCTGTGCCCGTGCGAGGCTCTGCTCTGAGAGAGAGTTGGAGAATGGAGAGTACAGATCCAGCGACAGGAGGGAGCAGTTTGACCCAGTTTCCAGCTACCAGCCCCTCGGTTCCCAGCTGAAGGACACTGCAGAAAGTCCTGTTATTATTATTACTATTACTTTCTGACCAGGCACAACCTCTTGCGAAAGACCCGTGTCAGACCCGGACGAGGAGAGGCCCCCCATCTCCCCTGAGCAGGCTCTCCACGATAAGCCAGCTGCCCGTCAAATTTGTCTGAACTCCTGAAAGAGCCAATAAAGATAAGAGTCGGTATTTTTGGAAGCCATTGGGTACCAACCAAAAACAAAACAAAACAAAAACCCAGTATCCTTTTGGGAATTTCTTTTCTTTGTCAAATTGCAGGAGGCCATCGGAATTTTTTTATTAAACTTGGAGAGAGGAATAGTTGTCTGCAGCAGTCAGAATGCCTGCAATAACCCGCCTCTAGCAAAACCCAAAACCTTGAAGGACGTGCAGATTGAGAGACCAGGTTCAAAAGAGAATTCGTGTATGTATTTGATCAACTATAAGCCATAAGACGAAAAGGCCTTTTTTTAAAAAAAAGCATCCTTTAGCTCCAACCGTAAGCAAGACT
The DNA here is from genome assembly GCA_028644305.1 of Xerus rutilus. Classification (NCBI taxonomy): domain Eukaryota; kingdom Metazoa; phylum Chordata; class Mammalia; order Rodentia; family Sciuridae; genus Xerus; species Xerus rutilus. The sequence goes on along the minus strand of CM053407.1, from coordinate 118,043,417 downwards.
TATTTAAAAATAAAAAGTAGGCGTGCGGAAGGCCCCAGAAAGAAAGCAGCCGCTCAGCAAGTCAGAGAGAGAGGAGCACCGAGTGCCGGCCGCCAGCTCTCTGCCGCCGGCTGGGGATGCGCGGTCTCCCTGCTTGCTCGGCTTTCTGCTCTGGGTATTTTTTCGAGCGTCCAGGCCGAGGGAGCTTCTCCAAGCTTCAGCCGGGCCTGGCTCGCTGAAATGGCAGACAAGACTGGCTTGGGGGTGGAGGGGATAAAATCAGTCTTGCATAAATCCCGGGTTACAGGCGTTGAATTTTTGACTTGGTCTCACTTTCTGCCGCGGAGGGGAGAGCGGCCCGGAGTTGCAGGACCGAACCCGCAAAATCGCAGCGGCAAGGCCGTTGGAGCCGGGATGAGTCTGTCTCCTGCTCTCTGATCTCCTTCCAATCTGCTCCACATTTCCAAGTAGGGATTCCCACCACCATCACCACCACCCCGCCTCAAAGCCCAGCAAAGATTTAGGGAAGGGGGTGCAAACGATGGTCCCCGCAATCTTAGCGTATGCGGTTGTATTTCCCTGGTCCGTAATGGCCCGAGATCTAAAAATGGGACCGAGAAGGGCAACTTCCGAGGCCCGACCTCCAAGCAGTTTCCTACTCCTCGGCCTTGGGGATTTGGGGGAGGCAGTGATAGGAGCTCGGGCAGCCTGCTTGCAACAAAAGAAAGCAGGGCTGGCGCCCCCCGCCCCCACGCTCCCAGTCACTGCCGATCCCGGAGAGGATCCCACCGCGCGCCCCTGCCAGGGTCTGGGGAGCTCGGGGCTGGCGAAGACGAACAAGATGCGCTTTGACAGAACCAGGCCGCGCGCCTGCAAGCCGCAGCGCCGCTCCCCCAGCCGCGGCCGCCTCGCCGGCTGCACTGGCCCGGGATCTCCGGCCGCGCAAAGCCTCTGCGCGCCGGGCGCTGCAGGACGCAGGAAAGCTGGAGTCCGCCATTCGCGCCTCCGCGAGCGGACTCCGCGCCAGCAGGCTCCCTCCCGAGCCTCCCGGGCCATCTGCGGGGACAATTACCTCGCTCGGTGAAGCCGGTGTGTTCACCGCATCCCCTCTGGCTCCTAGCACGGAAGCCGGCGGCGAGGTGGGGGTGCAGGCATGGTGACTCCGGGGTTCACGCTGGGGACTGCTTGCCCAGCTAGCGCCTACTGCTGCCTACAAAGGAGCACCCACCGCGGGAGTCGGCGGCCACTGCCCACCTCCAACACACACCTCCTCGGTGCGCGATCGCTCTCCTAAATGGTTCCGACTTGTCAGGCGCCAGAAGGGCTCCCCAAACCACAAAACAGCAGCTCCGGGAGTGCCCACGACCATATAACCTCAGTGTCGGAGACCTCCCTGGCATCCCCAGGGAGGGAAAGTTGGGAGACAAGAGAGAGCCATGGGGAATTGTCCTAGTCCTTCTCGGAGCACCGCTTTCAGGGTTAAAGTTCTGGAATTCGAGGTAAGAGTCTCTCTCTCTCTCTCTCTCTCTCTCTCTCTCTCTCTCTCAGACGTACAAGCCAACTTTGCTGAATGCAGTGACGTTGGATTGCCTTGATGCTTACAAAGTACTGAAATTGCCTATCCAACTAGCTCCCACCACACACTGCCAGCCCCTTCTCTCTCTCTCTCTCTCTCTCCCTCTCTCTCTCTCTCCCCCTTCCCCCTCCCCCACCACCTTTTCACTTTTCCACTAGATTTCCCGAACATTCAAATCACAACAGGACTCCCAAACCCAGACCTGGCAATGGACCCCTCCTCTCTGCCCCCTCCCCAATCTTCATCCATCTTGGCTGCTCTAGACCAGCACTGGCTGCTGCAGAAGAAAAAAAAAGAAGAAAGAAAGAAATCCTTCACAGATCATAGTAAACCCAGCCGGTCTCTACCGGGGAAGTACAGTAATCTCAGCGACTGGCCCTGCAGAGAACTAATTCTGAACACAACAGGAGTGTACACACACACACACACACACACACACACACACACACGCACCATGGATGGCTCTCTGAAGCCTGCATCCTCTCTCCAGAGTTGACCTCAGAGGGAGAACTGTGTGACCCCACCTGGCTGGACAGAGCCAGCGTGACAGCCCTGACATCTCTTCCCCACCCCCCTCCCACTCCTCACCCCCATTCTAAATGACTGTGGGTGAGTCCGAGTGAAGGTGCTTTGGGGTGGAGGCCAAGATCACAGATGCCAAGAAACCACCATCGGTCCCCAGCCTCCAACCTCCATCTGCTGGGGTCACCAGACGGCCCAGGCTGGACATGTACACAAGGTAGTATATCCAGTTTTATGAAAATAATCAAGCAGTCATTAGAAACTGGCTGGGGTCTTCATCTCTGTGTGCTCCTCTCCCTGCCCCTCTCTGAAATGTATTATTTTGAGGTTCAGTTGAAGAGGTCAATGGAAGCGTAAACACAAGAGGTCTCTGTGTGAGCAGACCCAGATTGGGACACCAAGTATTGGTGCTTGGAATAAATGTCACCATGTTTACTGTTTTCCCTTCCATTTCCCACTCATCTCCTGTGCCCTTGGTCTTGTCTGGGGCTCTAATCAGGGTCTCCAGAAAGTCAAGGTCTGGAGAGAAGGATGCAGGCAGCAGAAACAACCAAGAGACCAGCAGTGCTGTGGGTCCCTGTGACTGCTCTGCCCAATTCCCAGGCCAGGTCACCAAAGTGGACTGTCCAGCCCTAGATGTGGGGCAACTTGGGAGTGAAGCAACTCTTCACCTTCCGGTTTTGTTTTGCCTAAGGCAGTTTCTTCATTTGTGAAAACACCTTCACTTTCCCAAAATGTCAGCTCAGAGGCTGAGGAGGCAACCCCAGGCCAAGGGTGGACACCAGTTATGGTATCAGAACGAGTCTGATTTTCCCCATCTCTGCTAGAAGGAAGGGGAAATCCAGAAAGATCTCTCCAATCCCTTTAAATTCGTGGAGATTTGCGGATGAAATTAATTCCCATAAATAATCTGTAGGCTCTTCCCAAGAGGGAAAATCTGTACTCCCCCAAGTAATAGCCCAGCCAGATTCACTTGGTTCCTGGAGTTCAGATAGTGCTTGCGGCCCTGCCATCAAGCAAAATCGGGATTTTTTTCTTGCCAGGTAACACACAGAAGGCCAGATGCCTGAGAGTGCATTCCCATTTTGCTCTGGAAGAGCAGCAGAGCTGGGTGGGGGTATCCAGCTAGGTGGAATTGGGGTGGAAAGCGAAGATCCGCCAGCAGAGGAAATGCGGAGAGAAATCCATTCCCCGCCTTAGGTCTCCCGGGTCCACACTCACCTCCAAAAATCCCACCTCTTCTTTCCAGCGCAGAAGCCAGGAGTGACGCCTCCCTGAGGCAGGGGCTTGGGTGAAGAACTTTGAAAGGACCCCCGAAAAAGACTCCTTTTAGGCCAGGCCTTCTCCTGGGGTTTGTCAAGAGGAACACGGTACCTCCCAGCTCGTAGTTGGTTTGTGGTCTCCGACAAATTAAATATTACTGTTTATTACCAGGCATACCCCAATAAAATAAAGAGGCAACCAGGCGATACGGACTATCTCACCAGCCGCTGCACCTATAGGACTCGGAGACGTCACGAGTCACGCAACCGGCCCGCGCACTGTCACGCTTGACTGGGGGGCAGCGGCGGGAGGTTAATTTCTCTCCATCTTCGTCTATCAGTCCCGGGTCTGTGCGGCCACAAGTCCTGGACGCCTCGGCCCCGGGGAATAAATAAAGAAATAAACAAATCCTGTGCTCTCCGGGGAAATGGGGGTGGTGACCATAAGCCACGAACAGAGCCAAGATCGATTTTCTTAGGGGGAGAGGAGGGGATGGCGAAGCGAGGTGGAAGCCCACCTCGGCCCCCAATGGAAAGAAATCGAGTTGTTTTGGGAGAAATGAGGTCTTTCGCAGGAGGCAAGGGATTCTTATTATTTAAAAGTATTTATTTTATTTTATTTTTTTCAGAGGAGAAGCTGTTGTCAAAACGAACGTCCAGGCGCTGCTCGAGCTGAGCGCCCAGTTGCAGACCCTGCCTAGAAGTAATGACTGGGTTATCACCAAGGGGGGACCCGGCAGAGAAGTTCCCAGACAGAAAGGGGTTGCCCGCATTGTGACTTGCAGGGAGAAAGGCCATTCTGCGAAAGCTCCTTTAGCCAGGTCTGCGGATGCAATTCGTCCCAGAGTGGCCCGGCGGGGGCGGGGTGCGAGGGGGTGGTGGGGTGGGGGTGGGGTGGAGAGGGGTGATTTCTGCAGAGAAAAATAATAGCGCCAGGTCCCGCGGAGGGACGAGACACCCTATTTTGTTGTGTAATAACAATTATTTCTAATGTGATCAATGGGCATAATTGCTCAGACGCGTGGATGTGTGCAAGCTTTTGCACGCATTTGGAAACCCTCTGCGTTGGGTTGCGAAACGTACGGTGTAGACGCCCCTGGCGGCGCCGAGCGAGGAGCTAGGCCTGCCCGGCGGAGCCCGCGAGCGCCAGGCCTTCCGCAAGGGTAAGTTCCCGCCCTGGGACCCCCGAGGGAGCCGGACGTCTGCATTTCGACTTGGCCCCAGCTTCGGGGTTCGATCCTGGGGTTTGCGCGTCCCTAACCCCCAGGGTTTTGGGAAGCATGGCCTGGCTCCAGGTCCGGTCTACCCCAGATTGGAGCGGCAGCCAAATGTGCAGGACGCAGTCCGCGGAGCAGGGAGCAGCGGCAGGAGCCAAGGTCAGGCCCTCGGGGAGAGCGGGCAGTGGCTTCTGCCCGCGCCTAGACCTCTGCTGCTTCCAGCGAGCCCAATCCCTCCTCTCGGCCAGGCCATAGTGGCTTCGCTGAACTTCGCTTTCGTTTCCAAAGTTAGTAACTTTCCCCCAAGCCCAGGCCTGGCGTGTACAACGTTTTCTCCCGGATGCCAAGAATGGGACCCGAAATCCTTAGCTCAAACCCTAAGTCCGATGAGTTCCTAGTCGACCTCTGGGCCGATGTGGGCCAGCAGCCGAGGCCTAGGCCCCGCTGGCGCGGAAAGGGGAAGGCCAACTCCGATTGGGGCGAGCTTCTCTGCATTTGGCTCCTTTCTCTTTGATTTCGGACACAACCACCTGGACCAGCACGAAAAGTCTCTAGGAGGCCAGCATCACAGCCCCAGATGTTCAGAGCCCGCATCGCAGAGAGAGCCAAGGAAAGGCTTCACGGAAATTTTAGTCCCCATTCTTTCCCCGGCCACTGGAGCAGTCCGCTCAGGATCCCTGCGCAACACACACCTCCTCCGCAGACCTGCTCCCGTCTTCTTTTCAGAAGTATGTTGTCTGTCCTCCTTTTTTGCAAACTTCTTGCCCTGATTTTAATATCGCATGGATAGGAAAGCCTAGCATCCGATTTAAAAATAAAACACAAAACCAAATACAAGGAGCGATTGCTGTTGATCTTTTCCATTTTCCCCCCATTTCAAAGGAAGTCGCACTCAAAATGACCACATTGCTTTTGTCTCAAAAGTGAATACACTTAAGAATACAGTCCCTTCCATTTCTCTCCCCACGGTGTCCCTGTCTTGGCCTCTCAGGGGTCTCTAAAGTAGACAGAAGTGCAGATGGAGCTGGGAAAATTATAACAATAGAAACGAGAACAAAACTCAACTTTGACCAACTCATTTTGCAAGGAAAGGGTCAGGCTGAGTCTGGGAAATTCTCTTTTCTCCAAAGGTCATTTCCCTCTCCCCTACTAAAATCTGGCGCTATTATATTTTTTTCCAGGACCACGGTCTCTTTCCAATATTTCATTCAGCTCTTAGTTTCCCCCGTTTTGACCCAAAATCAGTGGGAAGAGTACCGACTGTTGTTCTTATTCAATATGCAATATTCCCCTCCAGTATTTCCACCAAGAAATATTGTTGCTGCTTTCCCTATTTGTGTGCTTAAGAATATTCCTCTGTTCCCCGAGTTTGGTGGGGTTTTCCTTCCTGTTAAGGTGTAACAACATGAAAAATGGAAGCAGAAACTCATTTTCCAAGACCCAGCAGAGAAAACACAAATGCTGGGAATTTGCACGCTCACCAAGAGCAAGTGGTTCTTGATAGTGATGGATCTCCCTGTTTTTGACCCAATTTGGGGGGTCACCAGTGGAGAAGAGTTAGGATCTAAGATGAGAGAATCTAGAAACTCTGTGAGCTGCAGTGAGCCCGAAAACTTCAACCATTTCTGCAGCCAGAACCTGCTGCAAGTTCTGTTGAGTGTAGGCATCTTGTCTACACCCTTAGCAGCCCCCAAAATGTGGGAGAAAATATACTGAATCCCAAGACTCTGAGTCTGTAAGATGGAGACTTAAGCTAATACATCGTGTTCTAGGATGCAGGCGGGGGTCTATCTGGATACCTCCTCCCTCCACTGAAGGGTGCGATGGAAACTTGGGAGCCCACCGTTCTCAGGGGCTCTGGAAAGACAAATTTTCTTTGGCAAACAGAACAGTGTCGCGCTGTCGACTCGGCAGACTATTTTTCTTGTTCCCTTACAGGGTGGGAGGGGGGAGACAAGAAAGGCAGAAAGAAAGGGAAATTAAAGCCACACGTGTGAAACTTGCTCAAAGGGCTGGATTCAAAACCAGAGATGAAGCTGGAGCGCCAATACCGGCGGCCTGCGGGCCTCTTTCCAGCCAACCTGGCCCCAAAGAGCGGAACATCCCCACTGGAGAGAATTCGATCCCAAGTTTCATAAAGCACTGTCTTTAAGGGGTGGGAGTGTGGATACCTCTCTGAGTCTTTCCTGCAGAGGTCCACAACTTATATGGGACAAAAGAAACGAGGGAGATAGCAATCATGGAACAATCATCCCCTTTATAAAAGCTCAGCTTGCTAACTCCACCTAGATTCAAAGGCCAAGACAGCCAGGCCAGTGATGTCGAAAATTCCCGAAGTCTGATCAGGTTTTCGAATTTGAGCCTGCCTGGGTCAAGAGAACCCCAAAAGCTGCTTCACTGGCTCTGGCCTGGCGGGCTCAATCTGCAAGGCTCATCTTTGCGGCCCTTGCTCCTCTTTTTCTGGAAGAAATATGCCAAACAGGAGGGTACTGGCCCCACTGCTACAGAGCTGGCCACCCTGCCTGGAGCTGCGAGTGAAAACTGTAGTAATGACCTTGGGGAGGTGAAGAGAGGTGGGTGGGTGTGCGGGTGACCAAACCCCAAAGTAGAAGAATCCGTCACCAAAGGAATTGCTCGGTCGAGACCTCTAATATTTCTTCCCCATCAGCCCCTGCCTCCAGCGCCCCAGCTGGTCCTCTCTGGCTTCCTGGTGCTGGGTTTCTGGCCTTCGAAATCATCCCGGATAGAAGGATCCGGAAGTGGGAACGGGAGAGGCCTCCCTTCTCCCAAATCACACCCGGAAAACACTGGGGTGAAGCTGACCTCGCCGCGGGGTGCAAGTGAGCGGGGTTCCTGGTGGAAAAGTTCCTGGTGATTGTTTCCGCCAGGGCACTGGGTTTCCTGGTCACCATGGCAACCCCGGAGTCACTTCGAGTGCTCTCAACAATGGGGCGCCGCGCTCAATCACGCACTTCGCGGCGGGTCCTGGGGCCTGAAGGCGCTTCTGCCGGTGGCTGTTGCCTGTCCGGAGCTTCCTCGGTGGATGCCACGGAATCGTTTTAAACTCTCTTTTTTCAACAGGAGAGAAAATCGAAGCTTAGCGCCTCTTTGGTTTAGATCTTGATCAGAAGCCGCCCTTGAGTTAAGAGCGAGGACCTATAGATACCTTAGTGGGAACCCAAGGCCAGGACCCTCACTCAGCCAGGGACCTGGGACTTGAGGAGTGGCGAGGAGTCTCTTTACATCCGCACCAAGGCCCGCCTCTTGCGTTGGACTCCCTGTATCTGTCCAAGTCACTCTAAACGCTGGCCTGGGGCACTGTTCGCAGGATCTCAGGGGAAGATTAAATGCCACTCCTTTTCCTTTTAAAGAAAAGAATTTCCATTGTGGACGTAAGAGAAATAACACGAAAATAATATATTGTGGTGCATTCCTTCTTAAATCTAATGGGGAAGGAGGGAAAAGTGGCTTGCTTTCTTTTGTAGAGGGACAGAAGACAATACAGGCCAAATCTGTGTCCTGCGTGGAGGTGGCAAAAACCAAGGTGTCGCCCAGCTCTGACTGCCGGACTTGGCAGGGATTAAGGAAGGGAAAGAGCCAGGAGAAGGGATCCAGGCCTCAGGCCAGGGTGCATCGCCTCTGCTGGGTACCCACAGCCTTGTCCCATTTCACTATGGCCGCCTGCCTCTCAGCACTGGCCGGGAAAGACATCTACTGTCGCCCAAGCCCCTGCCTGGCCTGGTAGTGCCCCCAGCACGGTCCTTTCCATTCTGGAGGCAGTCTGCAGAGGTCCCCCTCCCTAACCCAGGACCCCTGTCTTCTTTCTTCCCCAGCATTTAGCATTTATGTTTTCAGAAGAATCCTGCTTTGTCTACGCAAGGACATGAGATTCTGTAGGCTCCTGAATCTGTTAGCACTTGAGGGGCCATAATAGCTAAGGTTTATAGCAGGCCAGCAAGAGCTGTTAGAACATGGACTTCGCTCGCTCATTTAGCTCTAAATAGCTCTGCAAGAAGAGGCTCCTCGCCTCCCTAACTTCACTGAGAGATTTCTGGAGCTCTTGCCACCCCTAGTCTGGTGGGATATGAACCCAGGCAGTCTGACTCTGGAGCCAGAAGTGCCTCTTTAATAAGACAGGGCTCCTGTACCAGCCAGGGAAGGGAGTGGGGAGAGGTCTGGGCATTAGTGAGGGCAAAGGGCACTTATTTTTCTGTTTGGTCCAAAGTTGAAGACAGTTACTCCCTGAGTCCTGGGTGAGAGGCTCCGGTTCCTCGCATCTCTTCTGTCTGGACCACTTCATTCCACCCCCACTGAGGAGCAGAAGAACCCAGAAGAGGGCCCGTAGGCAAGGAGCCCAGGCTGGTGGGCATTTTGCAGGATGAGATTTTTTTAAAAAAAAAAAAAAAAAAAAAGGAAGATGTTTTTCTTTCCAAACCTTGGTACTCTGTCCCCAAGTCCCGTCCTGTATTCATCACAGCCTCTAAGCCAGTACACAGTGTCCCCTGGAAGGAGGGAGGGAGATAGAATGGGTGGCTGAGATGGAGAGGGAAAAGGAGAAAATGTGCTTGACTTCGTATTTTTTTAAGTAAATAATTAGGCTAAGGCAGGAAGAAGACTTGCCCAAGGTCACACAGCCCCCACTGGAAATGTACCCCGCCCGTTTTTTGTTTTTTTTTTGGTGCTGGGGATTGAACTCAGGGGCACTCGACCACTGAGCCACATCCCCAGCCCTATTTTGTGTTTTATGTAGAGACAGGGTCTCACTGAGTTGCTTAGCACCTCGCCATTGCTGAGGCTGGCTTTGAACTCACAATTCTCCTGTCTCAGCCTCCCTATGTGCTGGGATTACAGGCTTGAGCCACCGCCTGGAAGGGAACCCCGGCCGCTTCCCAAGCACACACAAGAGCCGCACTGTATTGTGCTCGGTTGCCCCGGGAGGCTCCCTGGGATGGGCTGCCTGGCCTCGTTCCCATGCGCTTGAGGTGGAAAGACTGCTCCCGGCTGGCCCTCCTCTCTGTGCTCTGCTGGCTTTCTGGGGCTGAGCTGCCTCAAGGCCCCAGTAGGGGGTCACGGGAGGGTTCCTGGCCTCCCCAGAGGGACCGACTATTCACGCCAGTTCTAGAGCCCCCGGGCCATGCCCTTGGGGTCCCTGTTTTGTACTCTTCTTCTTTCTGCTGCTGGTCGTAGGCAGAGGCTGCTCAGTGATTAGGCTTGGAAGACCTTCTTTAGAAGATGGGGGACTCTGATCTGGGGAGCAGAACCTCAAAGGGAAATGCAAAGGAGACCTGGCTCTGCCTCGTCCTATCTCACTTTTCCTCGGTCACCGTCCCTTCCTGACCTGTGACTCCTTCTTCCAGGGACAGTCTTTCCTCTGAGGCTGCTGCACCCCCAGAATTCAAGGCCACTCCCCATGCAAGAAGGCAGACACCAAGCTCTGTGTTTGGGGGGTGTCTCCAGATTTCTTACACTGCCCAGATCCTCACCACCAAGAGCTCCCCCAAGGCCCAATATACTTGGCCCCTGACTTTGAGTCCTGCTGAATGCCCAGCACCCAGGAGCCAGCACCCCAGGAGCAAGGCCCACCCGACTTCATTCCTGCCTGTAGCAAGTTCTATCCTGCAGCATGGCCGTGGGTTCCAGAATGCTCTGAGAGGGGTCTCTCCTTCCATGCCGCTGAGTCTGACATGGTCCTTGGGTCTCTGCGTATGGCTGCAGGTCATTGAGAAGGGACTCCATGTGCCTCTGTGCTGTGGCGTTTGTGGGTTGTGGAGTGCATGCTTCCTTGAGAGGGGACATGTAAATACATATCTCTGTGACTTTCTTCTGTGTACCTCCTTATGTGAAAATCCTATGAGCTCCCAGCATAAGGGGTCCCGGGGGTGAGTTTGCGTGGGTCTGTGTCGCGGGAGTTATCCCAGGGGGCACCTACCACCCTAATGTCAGGCTGTGTCAGATGTGCCCTGGGCTCGTCACCCGGTGCTCAGCCCCACTCCATGGTCACTGGCCACTTGGGTGGTTATTATTTGTGCCAGCAGCTCCATACAGAGGCCTGCTGGCCGGGGCCTCTGGGAAGGCAGTTACCGGGCTGCCCTGCAGCTCTAGAGGCCAAGGGGGCTGTCCATCGGCAGCCGGGGCCACCAGAGTCTATATTTGGAAACAGATTCCACAGCCACCTCCTGGGAACTGGGCAAAAGGTGCCTGCGAGTGGAGGGGATGGTATTGTCAACGCAACTCTGTTCTCCCCCGCCCGGGAAGCCCCACACTGCTGGCAGGTTGCAGGTATCAGGTGCAGGATCTGAAGGGGGTCACAGGCAGATGCCCACGCCCAGGTTGAGGGTGTGGGGGGCGCAGCCGCCTCCTGCTTCACACCGGCACCGCTGCTCTGGCCTCCGCTCTACTCTAAAGCCTGGCCAGATGCATTTCCTGGGAGTTGGTTCCAAGAGATCTGATGCACCAGCCTGGCCACCCCCAAGTGCTCGCCCCAGGCAGCCTTTGACCTTGCCCCCCACTTGTGCATTGCTGTGCATCTGCCGAGGGTGCCTCCTCTGCTGCTCTGTAGACGCCAGGGCCAGAGCCACCTGGAGCAAGCCTTTCCGGGGCTAGAGAGTCCTTCCCTGGGCTGCTCCTCCCATCCCCCACCTTCTGTCCTTGACCACCTCTGCCTGGGTGGTGCTGGGAGGAAAGTGGCTTCTCCTGCTCCTAGAGGACAGGCCCCCACACCCATGCTACTGCCCCAGCCTCCGTTCCTGAGGGGTCCAGCAACAGGAGGCCCCAGACCCAGCCACGTGGGAGTCACTTATGGCACACACAGCCATGGGCAGCCACTCAGGGCGTCCCCGAGCTCAGTGACCGCGTCTCATGCTCACGTAGCACTCACATCAGGCAGGGTCGCCACATGTCCCAGCACAGCCATCTTCCTGAACGAAGCGGGCGCTGTGCTCTTCAGAGCGTGTCACATGCATACACCCAGGAAACAGTCAAATGCGTGCACACACGTGTATTCATACGTGCAACACGTAAGTCACACGCACATTCCCGTCACAAAGTCACACACAGCCACACACACACGCCATGGCCCCATCACAAACAGGTCCCCACTTGCCGTCATCGTGCATAGCGCATGTCACAGAGAAACACACGCACACTCCCACGCTCCCCACGCAGTACCCACACCCGCCAGTCACATGCTCTCCAACTCACTGTCACACAGACGCACACCCGTTGAGACACAATGATGACCACCCACGGGCTCACACCTGTGAGCATGTGGACGTTGATTCAGTCTCACACACACCCCGGCAGTGACACTGACAGTCACACTTGATCGCACGCTATCGGCCACACCCTGGGACACACTCTACACTGTCAGGCACACGTGGCACAGCCAGGTCACAGGCACACTCACAGTGGCTCACACACAGAGCTATGTGCACTCACGCCTAGCAGTGTGCACAGATGTGTGCGTGTGACATGACCCTCAGCCACGCACAGGCGCGTGCACACGGCCACGGTCCTGCTCACAGCCACACTCCGCGGCCGTGCGCCTGGCCCTCCACACCTCGGCCTGGAGCCCGGCCTCTCCTCTCACATGGCTACACATGGGTCCGCAGGGTGCTGGGTGGCCCCCTCCCAGCCTGGCACGGGTAGCTGGTGGGACAATCACGGATCATTCCTGACTGCGTGGGCATGGTGGGATCCCCTTGAGTCAGCAGGCACCATTGGTGTGAGGAGCCTCCCATTAGGAGGAGGAAGGATGCAGGGGTTGGGGGCAGCTGCATCCTCAAGCTTCAGCCCACCCCCTCCCAAGCCACCTGTCAATCCCCACAGAGGCCTCAGTCTTTGACAGAGTCCTATTCCCAAGGCTGAGAGCCATGTGGGCCCTTAATGATCACTTGTCCACCCTTTCATTTGACAGATGAAGGAGCTCCTGCCTGTCCCACCCACCACCTACCCTGCCTACGGCCTGCCTCTCCAATTCCACCTACCTCCTCCTCTGACCTTCATTTGCACTAACCTTTATTCTGACCTCAGGGCCTTTGCACATACCATTCCATCTGCTCCCAGCTCTCCTCCGTGAGGCCATCCTCTCTCTCCACTCTCAATCACACTGCCTACCCCATTTCCCTATTTTATTTTCCTCATAGCGCTGGTGGCCACTAGCAGAAAATTCTTTTGCTTTGTTATTTGTTTGTTTCCTCATCCATAAAAGGGATCTAACAGCAATTGTCCCACAGGGCTTTTGTGATGATTAAGTGCATCACTCCATCCGGCCAAGACTGGGAGCACCCAGCTGTCTACTAAAACAGATGCATTAGCTGCCGTTTTTGTTACATGCTTGTTTATTTATTTACTGTGCCTTTTACACAATTGACACTAAATAAATATGTGTTAAATCAAATATACGGTGTCGCAGTAGACCCAGGGATGCGGGGATATACAAAACATATAGAAAGGATCAATAAAATGCACTGGACTGTAGAATCCTCCCCTTCTCTGCAATAAAAATAAGAATGCAAGTCTGAATGGTGATAAGTTTGGAGGGGAAAATAAACCTCTGCAGTGGAGCTGGGGTTTCCTGGCCCTTGCTCCAGAGCCGCCGCCCCCCTACCCCCGCTGCCCCAAGTGCCCCTGGTCCCTGTGCATCCCTCCCTGGTCCTCAGCCCTCTGCTGTCCACCCTTCTGTCTCGTCCCAGGAGCCTGCAGAAGAAGCCAGCAGATAAGTGAAAGTGGTATTTTTATAGGCTGATAAACCCCCTGCTTATCTGGAAAGCACTGTCCCATCTCCCCAACTGTCCCTAATTGGCCATTTGCCCAGTGCCCTCTCCACAAGGGTTGCAGACACCCTGGGAAAGGTGACTTCAGCCATCCCCCTGGCCCTCTTACCTCTGCTCAGTTCCCTGCTGCCCTTCCCCCTGGGGAAGGCTGCCCCAGGAACTCTCCGCCAGGAGGCTTCGTGGAGTCGGGGGCGGTGGTGAGTTAGCTGTGCCACTATTTAATGATGCCAACTATATTAAATCCTATACTCTAGCAGCCTCTTAAATCCGTTTATGGCCCATACTGGACCCTGAGCTATAATAATAATAAAAATAAAATAAAGGATTTATGCATCCAGGGTGTGGACCCGTCACCGGCAGAAAAGAAAGAACCATTTCTAGCTGATCGTGCATTGCTGTGGCCCATGGTCTGCCCTGCTGCTTTCCCCAGGGTGGACCGGAAGAGGAGCTGGGTTCCTGCTGGGAGGGGAGGTGTAAATAGCCAAGAGGGAAGCCCACCTCACAGGGCCATTTTTTTGGGCTGTCCCAAACACATGTTTCTAAACTAGTCTCTCCATTTCCCTCTCTGGGGATTATGAGCAAGGGTTTTGTTGCAGGGTCACCTGGGGAGCTCTAAAGCTCAATGGTGCCTGGGAATCAGAGAGAGCAGATAGCTAGGGCAGGAAGCACCCACAGAGGGAGCTCGTAGGCAGGGCTGTGAGTTCAAATCCTGACCCCACTTCCTCATTGTGTGCTCTGAGCAAATCTCGTCACCATTGCCAGCCTCAGTTTCTCCACCTGTGCAATGGGTCTCATAAGAATAGCAGACTCGGGTGGTTATCATGAGAGAAGAAGGCCTCACGTGTGCACAGCACGTCACTGGGCTGGGCGTGGGTCTTGAGAAATGCTGTGAAGAGTGTTGGTGCTCCTGAGAAAAGCAGAGGCAGGATCGGGGCTCAGCAGCCATAGACATGGCTGGCACCCCAGGGGAGTGAGTTGGTACCAATTTCCAGTATCTGCAAGGAGAAGCTGGCCAAGGTTTCTGGAGAATGAGAGGCCAGGCAAGGACAGAAGGAGGAAGCCAGAACTATTCGTGGCCTGGTCTGAAGGGCCCAGGCAGCCCTGGCCCCAGTTTCAGGGTGGGAGGAGAGGAGGGGAGTGGCTATTCTTTTGTTATCGTGGACAGGGCCCTTCCTGAGCCACTGCAGCTCTGTGACCCTATCTCTGCTCAGCACTTAACAAGCCAGGTTGCAACCATTGACACCCAGGCCTGTGTCCATGCAGGAGACACCCCATCAGGGCAAGACGATGTCACTGTTGTCTCCCAGCTCCCAGACCAGCCAGAAATACTCATCAAGTAGATAGCTGAAAGACTGCAGGGGACAGACGGGGACCTCTGGCCTTGGGGTCCTAGTATTCAGTGTTGATGAGCCAGCGCCAGGGGCTGGGAGCCACAGCATGAGTCTTTCTTCCAGATTACTCCCTAACCAGAAAACAGAGGACATTTGAGGTCCATGGAAGGTCAATTGCATTTAGTGGTCCAGTTTGGCTTGCCATCTTACACCTGAGCTCTTGGATTGTCCTCTCTCATACTAAGGCTGGAAGTGGCCTCCATGACTTGCTTTGCTAATGGGGTGGTGACAAACTTGACACCTTGTGTCTCAGCTCCACTGTCCCTCCACCTTCTCTTTGTGGATGACTCTAGGCTGGCCTGCTGGAGGAGGAGGGCCGTGACTGAGTCTACCCGGTTTCTCAAAGTCCAGCCCAAATCAGCAAAGCCCTTTGGTCCACTGCAGCTGAGCCACAGCTGGCCATAAACATCCCAACCCCAACTGGTTGACCCATCCTGCTACCCCACAGACTCCTAAGCAAAAATAAATACTTATTGTCATAAGCTCTGAGTAGTTGTCACTGAGCATTATTGTAGCAATAGGTGACTAATAGAAGGCCCTGAGCTGAATCCAGCCATGACTAGCTCCATATTCTGGCTTTTGGTGAGTTGCAAAATTTCAGGACCTGGATGTAATTTCAAGGGCTAATTATTAAAACATAGGACATAGGTTGGTGCTTCTGATTTCAAGCATGATAACTAGAGTTGACAAGAAGTCCAGTAGGGCCAGGTCAGGGAAACAATTTCAGAGTTCATTCAAGTCGCACGGACCTACGTTTAGTGAGGCAGGATGACTGGAAGCCCCTTCAGAGAAAATGGATGGTGCGGTTTCCATAGCACCAGGTGGGCGGCCCTAGTGAACAGCATCTATTTCTCCCTCTGACTGCTCCCTCTCATTACTTAGCAGGTGTCCTATTAGCATATTCCATCCCCCAGCTGCAGTGATTGGTCCAACAGTAGGGGTGTGTCCAAGTTCTGTCCAATCAGAGGTTGTTGTGGGACTTTGGCCAGAAATACTGGGAAGAGAAGGTCTCTCTCTCTATTGGATTTGTAACCTTAAGGATGTCAATCTTAACACTACTGGTCACCATCTTGTTACCACTGGTTACCAGGTGGCCTGGCAGCCCTAGTTTTTTCATCTGCCAAAGGAAGATAATAACTGTATCTCCTTATTGTTGTGAAAACGCAAATGAGAAAATAAATGAAAAGTACCAGGGATGTATGAATGTTAGCTATTGTAATTAATTTGGTGCAACTGTTGACCTAGAATAGTATCTGATATGGAACTTGTAACGAAAAACAAGGTGCGTGTGTGAGAGAGAAAGAGAAAGGTGTTTACTGTTTTCCCCCGGGTGCTGGAAAGCAAATGAACATGCTTCGAGATGCACTGCTCAGAGTCAAGTGGTCCTGAGCAGGTAGAGTTCTGATGCTGATCAGGTTTGCTCTCTGACTTGCCAAGTGAGCATAGGCTTGAAATGGGCCACCCCCAACTCTCCCTGGACACCTAGTCACCAAACCCACTGACGTGGCCACTGCAGGAGTGATTGCCTACAATGAGGGTCACCCTCAGGACCGTGGGGGCATCATCTTGCCCTGCCGAGAGCTATATCAGTTTCCCAGGGCTGTCTTAATAAAGTGGTTTAAACAAGAGAAACTTATTTTCTCACATGTATGGAGGCCAAAGTCCAGAATCTGGGTGCTGGCAGGCTTTTTTCCTGAGAGTCAGGACAAGGACCTATTCCCCCTCTCCCCTGACTCCTGTGGTTGCTGGCACTCCTTGGCATTCCTTGGTGCCTGGCTCCAGTCTCTACCTCCATCTTGACATGGTCGTCTCCCTGGGTGCCTGTCTGTGCCCACATTTTCCCTTTTTATAGGAGTATAAGTCATATTGGATTAGAGCCTATCCTAATGACTTCATTTTAGCTTAATTACCTCTATAAAGTCCTTGTTTCCAAATGAGGTCACATTCTGAAATCCTCAGGGGAGTCGGGACTCCAGCAGATGAATTTGGGAGGAGACAGGATTCGACCCATAACAAGGGGGTCTTGCCATCAGTACCGGCCCAGGGAGCGCGTCCAGACACGTGGCATTTTGCCAGCATCTGGATAATGGAAATCCACAGCCACGGACCAGAGGGACCTCAGCGTGTCAATGCCTGCCTTTTGAAAACAGATGGTAGAAGAAAACCACCAGAGCAGACGCTCCAACCTGGATCTTGCCCTCACTGTGGACCCGACTCTCTCTGAGCTTGAGCTTCCTCCACTGTAACACAGGCCGGGTGGGAGAAGAAACGTGTTTCAAGGATGGAATCAAATCCTGTGGGGGAAACCAGGGTGCCTGGCACAAAGCCATGAACAGTACAGTGGGCTATGGAGTCTGAAGATCTGGGTTTGAGTCCCAGCTGTGACAGTTGGTGGGCTAAAGTTCTCTGAGCCTTCGTTTCCTTGTATCTAAAATCAAGATAATTACAGGACGCTTGTGGTCTGTCAGGGAGATAGCCAAAGGACAATAACACGTGCCAGACACAAGGCGGCTTTGTGCCTTTCATCCTGAGTTTAAAGAATAGAAAACCAAGCTGGGCGCAGTGGCGCACGCCTATCATCCCAGCACTTAGGGAGGCTGAGGCAGGAGGATCACGAGTTCAAAGCCAGCCTCAGCAATGGCGAGGCGCTAAGCAACTCATTGAGACCTTGTCTCTACATAAAACACAAAATAGGGCTGGGGATGTGGCTCAGTGGTCGAGTGCCCCTGGGTTCAATCCCCAGGACCAAAAAAAAAAAGAGTAGAAAACCAGGACAGACCATGAGATGTCCTCCAGAGCTGAGGCTGGTTGAATAGGACCAACCACTCAAGGTTCCTGCTGTAGAGAACTTGGGTCTCTGGGGGCAAGTGGGCAGCCTGTTGCCCCACAGCTCCTAAAGTGGCCATTGTCCACGTATGTGAATAGACAATGGATGGACGCACTTTGGCTCATGTCCTGGGAGCGTGCTCAGCCGTTTACCTGGAACAACTTACATTCTGGTCAAAGAAGCCATCAGCACAGCCCACACCAACCCAGGACGGCATCCTCCTCCCCATCTATTTATGCCAACCCTCTTTTCCCCTCCCACACCCCTAAATCCAACAGTGCAAGGGTGCAGTATTCAGTAACAGAGGTCGGTCCTGCCCAGAGCTCACCTACGGTTCCTTCTCTGCATTATGGAGGGGGTTCCAAGAGTGGCCCAAGCCTGAGGGCTGGGCAATGTGAACACAGGCCTTTCATCTCAGGGTCCACATTCTAGCTCCATGTCATTATCACCTGCGAGGAGCTGGGCAGAGCTGGGTGGTCCTTCACCCCAGGGGCAGCTCAGCCTGCAGGGCCCAGGAGTCGGGAGAGTGGCAAGGTGCCTGCGGGGAGCCTGTGTTCGGAATCCAACCCGCATCACTCCTGGCCTTTGCACTGGGTGTTGCTGCGTTTCATGGACAGGCAGAGAAAGGAATGGCGATTCTCTAGCAAGCTCCAGCCCCACAGAGAAACAACCCAGGGCAGGCGGTGCAGCCCGGTGGTGAGCGCTCGCTTGCCTAGCCTAGACCAGGGCTGGTTCCACCCCAGCACCGAAACAACAGCAGGAGCCTAATGGCTCTTGGTCTTCTGGGGGCTTAGGGAAGGAGAGGTGGCCAAGGGGACATAGAATGGAGTTTTGTGCCGGCCATTATTAGGTCATGGCTGAGCACATAGCCAAGGCTTAGTAATCATGGGTAAATTATGAAACCTCTCTGCTCCTGGTTTCCTCTTCTGTACAACAGACATAATAGTACCTGCCTCCTAGGATTATGGAGAGGATTAAATAAGATGCTCATGGGTAACAACACTTAATGCATCCCTGACAGAAGGTTAGCAGATGTGGTGAAATTGCTATTCTTCTTTTATGTGGCCCATGTGCAGAATAAGAAAACCACACACACACACACACACACACACACACACACACACACACACGCGTCTTCAGGACGTTTAAGAGAGAAAGAGACCAGTTCCTAAGAGGTTGCTTCTCAGTCACTGCAACACGATCAGAAAAGGCACAGCTGCAGTTTTTCAGAGCCTGAATGCTCCCCAGGGAGAGACCCAACAACTGAGCCCCATCACAACTGGGGGCTCGATCAAGGAGCCCGGGGGACGGAGCGTGCCCAGCTTCAGTGCACTGCGACCCTTTGACTTCCCCCTTCAGCTGGAAGATTAGCACTTGGTTGATGCCCCACTAGTGTATGGCTGAAAGCATCTTTTCCACACGGTTTTGGGGACCAACTGAAAGAAATTCAGCAGAGACCTGAGCTGTCCGTGAATTTAATTTATACTGTAACCCCATCTTATTCCAGAATCAACCTCCAGGGCTCATAATTTAGACAAATATTGACTGTCTACTATATGCCCAGACCTTCTTTTTTTTTTTTCCTGATGATGGGGATTAAATAGAAAGTCTCGGGCATGTTGGGAGATGGCTCCCCCACCCAGCCACATCCCCAGTCTCTCTGGAACTATTCTTGGTGCTGAAGTTAGAGCAGTAACCAAAGCAAACAAACCCCTGTGCCCTCAAGAGGCTCATATTCTATGGGTTGGGGTGCAGCTCAGGGGTAGAGCACCTGACTGGCATGCCCCAGACTCCGCATTCCATCCTCAGCACCACCCACGTGAAAAGAGGAACCCCATATTCTAAGGTCATGCTGACCAACCGCCAATGAATGAGATGTGCACGACTCTGTAACAACTGCACCGTGCTTAGTTTTTCTATGCATATCTTTGTTTGCAATGCATAGACCAGAATCTGCCTATATTGGGAACCAGAGATACATGTCTATGAATACATAGCTCAAGAGACAGATTTGAGCCGGGCGTGGTGGCACCCACCTGTAATCCCAGCACTTAGGGAGGCTGAGACAGGAGGATCGCGAGTTCAAAGCCAGCCTCAGCAATGGCGAGGTGCTAAGCAACTCAGTGAGACCCTGTCTCTACATAAAACACAAAATAGGGCTGGGGATGTGGCTCAGTGGTCGAATGCCTCTGAGTTCAATCTCGGTACCAAAAAAAAAAAAAAAGAGACAGATTTGAACATAGACACTGGATCAAGCATTCGACTAAATGCTGAGCTTACCTTAACTCAGATCTAAACCTCACCACAAGCCTAGGAGATAGGTACTATGGTTATCTTCTGTTTACAGATAGATACACTCAAAACTCAGAGCATAAAAGAGTCTTGATTTAATAAAAAAAATATATTTTTCAGGACTCCACACACTTGGGGTAAGTAAATGTACCTCGTGAGTAAAACCTCGATTACCAGAATGATTAGAGGGCGTGAAGCTCCCCAGGTGAGCTGGTATGTGGAGGGCGAGAAATGGTGTAAGTGTAAGTGTCAGATGGAGGAGAGCAGGGCCTGGCGTCATTGCAGGAAGGCTGTGTTCCGGAATAAACTTGTTGAAAACAGGGACCCAAATCCGTAAGCAGATTTACGGAAACACATCTTGCTAAACATGCCCTGAAATGGACCACAGTCTTGAGGTAGCTCCAAAAACGACATGACCTTGAAAACCCAGCAGTCCTAGAGACTTGGCCAGTGAATCCCAGGACACCCCGAGCCTGTGGGCCCTGGAACTGGAGAAGCCTCCTCCAAGGACCACGCCCGCTGACCACATGGAGGCCAAAGGCAAGAAGCCGACCCATATCAGGTGTCTGGAGACACAGCTGTCACCTTTACCGATTCAGTATTTTCCCCACAAAAATGCACATGGGAACATCACACAAATTCAAATAAGGGAACATTTTCCCAAACAACTGGTGTGTACTCTTCAAAACAAAAAAAATCAAGGTCCAGAAAGACAAAGAAGAGCTTCCAGAGTCAAGGAGGCTAACTTGTCAACCCTGCATGATGCTGCACTGGTGGGGTAGAGGTGGCAGGAGGGCCAGCCAGCCCATGGCTGGGCACTGGATGGTGACGGAGTGTGAACTACAGAGTGTGGACAGCATGGAGTCCACAGTGGATTTTCTGATTTGGGTCACTGTGCCGTGATCATGTAAGGTAACATCTTTGGTCTTCATAAATGCTTCCGGCTATATTTAGAGAAAAAAAAAAAGAGTAATATCTTTACCTTAGATGGTTCGTGAAAAATTATATATATATATGGGGTGGCGGGGTAGGGAGATCCGGTCTGATGAATCCAGCAGAGACAGAAACAGGGCCAAAAGATGAAGCTGCTTCGCTGGAGTCCTTTGATCCCAATATGCCTGAGACCAACAATCCCTTTAAACTTCTCCATTTCATAAGCCTATAAAATCCTCTCCTTCAATTTTTTTTTTTCCTTACGCCAGTTAGAGCTGTGTTTCTGTTGGTGAAGTCAGTTGAGAGCGTTGCCAGGTACTTTCATGTCCTGGTGAGTGGCCATTGGGTCACAGGCACTGTGTCAGGCAACAGATGTGTGGAGACCAGCAAGCCCAGCTCTCTTGACCAGTTCGCCAGGTCGAAGGAGGAGATGGATGGACCAGCAAACTACTACAAAGAGACGGTGGCGCACGCCTGTTATCCCAGCGGCTCGGGAGGCTGAGGCAGGAGGATCGTGAGTTCAAAGCCAGCCTCAGCAACAGCGAGGTGCTGAGCAACTCAGTGAGACCCTGTCTCTACATAAAACACAAACTAGGGCTGGGAGGTGGCTCAGTGGTCAAGTGCCCCTGAGTTCAATCCCTGGTACCAAAAAAAAGAAAAGAGGATGGCATCTGAGTTTTCTCAGCCTCTCCTCCTGCTTGAAATAGACTCTCCCCTTTTCTCCACCTGTCTAAAGTCTTGTCTGTCCATCCAGGTCCAGCCCAGCCCCACCCTCCTCCGCAAGCCTCTGTTGCCTGCTCTCTCCATAGTGAGGGGGGAGCTGCATGGAAGAGCTCAAGCTTGACCCTGCCAACTGCATCCATGGCTTTTGGGGAAAGAAAGCAGACAGAGAATGGATATGATGTTAAATGAATGTGTTTGGGATTCACCAAGCCTAGCTGGTTCCTGGGTGGAAGGTGTGGGTGGGCCTGTGGCAGGGAGATGGGAGGTTGACGACATTTTCCAAGAGAGGGAGTAGCTGAGGATAGATTCCTAGATGCGTAAGCATTTCTCAGCCCTGATAAGTCCCTGGACACACCTGACGATGTTAACGGCGTCTTGAACCATGAACTGGGGCCAAAAGTTCTTTGGAACATTTTAGTGACATTAAAAAAATGACTGCAGAGCTGGGGATGTAGCTCAGTGGTCGAGCACTTGCATGAGACCCTGGGTTAAACCCCTAGTACCACGAGAAAGGAAGGGAGGGAGGGAGGGAGAGAGGGAGGTGCAGGGATGGAGGGAAGGAGAGAGGGAGGGAGGAAGAAAAGATTGGCATCATCACCCCCATCAACTGATGCTCCAAGGGGCTAAATAACTTGATACAATTAAACTGCTGCTAAATGTGAACAGTGAGACTTGAGTTAGGTCTGATGAACACCTAACCCTTCGTTCTCAACCATAACGCTAGCCAAGCTCAAAATGACTTGAGCTGGAACCCACCAACACTAGGAGAAAGTGTCAGCCTTTGTATATTCCTTAATGTGCCTATAGACATGGATATAAAGACTACTCAGTGCTGGGTGTGGTAGCATAAGCCTGTCATCCCAGCACTTTGGGAGGCCAAGACAGGAGGATCGCAAGTTCAAAGCCAGCCTCAGCAATGGCGAGGCACTAAGCAACTCAGTGAGACCCTGTCTCTACATAAAACACAAAATAGGGCTGGGGACGTGGCTCAGTGGTCGAGTGCCCCTGAGTTCAATCCCTGGTGCCAAAAAAAAAGACTAACCAGCAAACTCACAGCGGCTTCAGGTGAAGGCCCATGAAGGGATGCTGAGGCTTAGGTTTGGTAAAGTGAATGAAAAGGAAAACAGAGTAACAGGTGGTGCTTGGCTGTGGCAAAGTCACGGAGCAAGTTCACCGTGGACTGGGTTTTGAGAACTCATGACTTCTGCGATGCACAGACTCAGGCAAAGGCAGGACAAGGCCACCACAGTCCATCTTTTGTCACCCTGACATCCACGCACAACTCCTCAAACTCTTTAACCGCCCACTGAAGACAGTAGCAAAGTCGTGGCTCTGCCAGGCAAGGCACGCACCAGCACACCACCGTTACCAGTGACAAGCGCGCCAGCCTCTCCCCACACCAGACGGCCAGCCTTCTGAATCCTGCAGCTGATTTCTACAAATACAGAGCACCGATGTTGTCCGTCACCTCTCCTCCAGCCTCCCCACCACCACCTTCCCAGCCCTAGTCTTCCCGCACCGCCAACTCTGGGAGCGTAAAGCACCCATTATACCATTAGGACTTGGCTTTCGCAGCAGGTCTGAACCACGGCTTTGGGTTTCAGTCCCACTTTCTCCCTCCCCGCCCCAGGGATGGGATGCATTGTCTCCCTGCCACCAACGGCAGCCAGCATCTTTCATCAGGTCCTCACCAGAGATTCTGGGGCTTTATTAGCAAATGAAAATGAGCCCAAGTCCAGCTGACATCAATGGGGTCTCCGCGAAGAGCAAGCCCCAGCGCTTCCTGTGGAGCCCAGCCTCAGACGGTCTGGCTTGAACAGCAGCCAGTTGGCTGAGCTCGAGCTACCAGGGAGCTATTTTTGACTTAAAAAGAAGTTGAATTTAGCTGATAACTGATTAAAGAAATTTTAAACCCAACCAGTTGAGGTTTTAATATCTTGGCAGAGGATGGACAAAGGAAAGACCCTGAGCTCGGTCAGGCGAGTCATTTTGAAAACAACTAATTGGACCCCAGCAAGTCACCAACTGTTTTTAAAACAAAGGTTTGATCGCGTTGCCTCTGTCTGGGTTCCCCTTTCGCATTTTACTCCACCCCAAATCCATTTATGCAGGAAACAAAGCCCTCCTATATTCGCGAGAGTGAAGTAGGCAGAAATTCCATCCATACACTGATATAGCCTGTTCCCTTCCTCTCTTAATTTCAGAAGTTGAGATAAAATTTTCTGAAATGTTTCGCATATGTGTGCAACAGAAAAAAATTGTTACTGATGTGCAGCCAAATTTAAGGTATAAACAATAGCATCTTTATATCGACTTTAGGGCTTTTGTTTATTTGTGAATTTAATTTTAATTTATTTATTTACTGATTGGAGTTTGGTGCTGAGGATAGAACTCAGGAGCCTGTACATGCTAAGGATGTGCTCCACCCACTGAGCTACACCCCCAGCTCCTGGTCTGGTCTTGTCTTTCCTCTTTCTTCCTGAAGAGCTGGGGATTGAGACCAGGGTGTCACACATGCTAAACAAAGCACTGTCCCCCTGAGCTACATCCCTAATCCTTTAAATTTTTTATTTCAAGATAAGGTCTTGCTAAGTTGCCAAGGCTGGCCTTAAACTTGTGAGCCTCCTGCCTCAGCCTCCCAACTAGCTGGGATTACAGGGGTGTGCCACCACACCCCACTTGGTCTTTGATTTTCAATAATTCATAAAGAATCAGTCCCCATCTATGTTTCTTCCAAACAGCCCAATATTGCAAAGCAAATGATTCTCTTTATTTTGCCTTGAGACCTCCAGAATGAGACATCAGAGAACCTAAGGGAATCTGTATGGGGTCAACAGTCCTCAGCTGGTCCAAAAGAGGCCAGCTTTATATTTTAAGTGTCCACCTCTTTCGCTTTCTCTGTGTGTTCTGCAATTGATTCGATATAAAAACTTAACTGAAGTTCCTGTTGCTGATTTTCAAGCGTAGGGAATGAGACAATGAGGAATTGTTCCATTCAGTCCTAAAGACCATTTTTTCAACTCTGGAGGTTTTTTGTTTTTGTTTTTTTCCTTGATAAGCGGGTCTGGCTAATATCACTACAGTATAATGCTTCCATAATGTTCTTAGTATCACACAGAATGGCTGCTAGTTATGATGTGTTTAACACATAGGATCTTTTCCTCTCCACTTCAACCTTTATAAGTTGGTCTATATGTTCCCATTTTACAGGAGGAAAACTGAGGCTGACTCACAAAGGTGGAAGGTGTCCAAGATCATGCACAAAAACTGAAAATACTTGGGAAATGTCCGCTGGGTGCAGGACCCAGGTCCTATTTGTTCTACTCTTGGCTATTTGCTCAAAAGAAATTCTCGTGCATAGAATAATAATAACTGGCCTGGATAAAGAAATAGATGTCCTGTGTATCATTATTAATAGTGATTTTTTAAAAAGGTAATAATCTAAGAATCCATCATCAGGGAAACGTTGAGGTTGATTGCTTATGGAGAAATGGATATTTCATAAAATATAAAGAAAGTCAATTGCAGGTAATTTACCAACATCACGAGAGCTGTTACCTCTAAGAAGAGAAAGAGAAAGGAATGATGTCAGAAAGAGGGAAACACCTCAACTTGATCATATTCTGCTTCTGTTATTAAAAAAAAAGATCTGCGCATGACCACATGTTATATGTGTTTTTTTCTGGGTGTGAGTATGTAGATATTTGACATATTAATCTGTGTACTTTTCCATATTTAAACAATTTTTCAAGTAGAAAGAAAAAAACCCACAAAGTTTGTTTATGTGGCTCTGAGAAGCTCACTCGTGGCATATTTGTGATCTTGCTGTTCTCCTATTTTTTGGCTTCTTTCCTGGTACCAAGGAGGGATACATTTTATTTGCTAATGGCCAAAAAAAAAAAAAAAAAAAAAAATTAAAAGCATCATTTACCTCCCAACTGTACAATGATTGTTTGCAAAGAGCTACAAAGATGTTTTCTAAGGACATTTCCAGGCAGGAGCTGAGCATTCGTGGCATGCCCATAAGGTACAGAGACCTTCCACCACGCCCGAGTGTCGGCTTCAGAGGGTTCACTGTTTCCGGGGAGCCATGAGTGAACTCTGGGGAATCTCCTTTTCCTGTGGCCTTTTGCTGATATTTTACACACAGTAAGGATTTCATTGAAGGGAATAGTGCTTGGACTCACTTTTAAAAGGGAGTGCCTATTTATCTAGAACACATTTCAAAAACCAATAGATTATAGTTTGTGCAGAGCCTTAAATGTGTAAATGGCACCCAACTTTTTAGCAGGACCACAAACTTTTTCAACTTTAATGCAGATTCCCTGAGGTCTACCCACACACCAAGTGGCCAGGTCATGGGGTCCAGGCATTTGTTCAAATGCTAATGTAACACACCATGCAAGCATGTGTGTTTGCGCATGCACACACACACACACACACACACACATATACACACACAAGCAGTAACAAAAACTCCAATTCTACACATAGAGCTCCACCTCTAATCTCTCCATCTGGTAGAAGGCAGGATTAGAGAATTTTAACATCTTTCCCCTTTTCCAATATTTTGAGCTGTAAGATACACCTGCTGGGAGAAACTTAGCTATTCAATGATTTTCCTAGCAATGAGTCTAAGACACTGTCCACCTACATAGCATCAGGGAAAATGAGCCAGCTACATAAAGAACTGCTCCAATAATATCAGATAAGATTCATTTAGTGTTTTCTCTATGCCAGACAGAACTGTAGATACCTCACGTGTTTTGACACATTTCACTGTGGTCGGTCCTATCTAAGGCACATACCAGGCTCATCCCCATTTGACAGATGAGAAAAGCAAGGCAGAGATTTGGGGCACTCACTCAAGGTCACAGAGCCAAATCTCACGGACCAGTATGTGCATCCAGGCACCTGGGCTCTTACACACTAGGCCATGGCTATATAATGAATCTGAGGACTTAAAAATCAAGTAAGATGGAATTAACTGTGGGTAAGATCAGATCCAGAAAATACACTAGCGAGGAGCCCCAGCTGGAGCTGCCTTGGAAGGAGGAAATTAGAAGACTGGGGGAAGGGTCGAGATGGAGATGTGTTTTCAATGGACAGCGTCTCAAAATAGAATTTGAAGCTGATTTTTACGGTGCAGAGGTGTATATGAAACTAGCGCTCGGTTTGGCCGCCTTGGATGTGCAATGCCGCAGACATCCTCAGTGTTCACGAGATATCTGCCGACTTTCTGTGACTTAGTTCCATCTGCCCAAGAAACACAATTCCTAGTGTGTTTTCCTGGGTGGCTGCTCTAGTAACAAAGGAATGTATTTGAAGTTTGACGGCATCACCTGCAGAAGCGAAATCCCCAGATAAGAGGAAATTTGGTACCCGCCCCAGCGTCTATGTTTAAGGACTCCCCACAGGAATCTTGGCCTCACATCCGGATCCTAACGGAACATTTTTTCCAAAGCCAAATCCTCACACCCCATTAGCTTTCAAGGCTCGATGTTGGCTCGGGGGATGAAGACCTGCTAGGATTTATGGGAACTGCAGGAGGCGCTGGAGAAGGGGATAGGACTAGGGACCTAATTCCCCTATGAGTACTGAGCCCTGGTGGGTTGCCTATGAACAGCTAAAGGACGAGCTGGCCTCTGTCTGTGTCCCACAGAGCCACCCTTCTCTGCAAAACGTATTCCAACAACTTATTTTTGGATGGTTCGTTAGGACCAGTTGGCCCGCTTTGGCCTGGATTTACCTGTTGTCTCCACAGCATTTACGTTCACCTGTGAGTGGTGGGAGATGGGGTGGAAAAGTTGAGAGATTAAAGGAAACAGGAAGGCGAGTGGTCAGGATATTTGCTTCAGAGAGCCTCGGTTTACATGCCTAGGAAATGGGGCCAAAGATGCCTCTCCGGAGGAGCTGGTATAAAGGTGAATGGGTGGATTTTAAAACAGTTGGTGACATCTCTGCACCTGGTGGGTATTCATCAGATGGCAGAAGATAAAGAAGAGGGAAAGAAGAAGGTGAAAGACCATGACCACTGCAACCAGTTTCCATTCTTTTTTTCTTTTTAAAAATTCATCGAAAAGTGTGTTTGAAGGGGCCTGGGGGTGTGGCTTGGTGGTAGAGCACCAGTCTAGCATGTACAGCCTCGGGTTCCATCTCCAGGGCCACAAACAAAAAATACATAAAATTATGTATAACATAAGTTTGAGAAGAAAAAGGCAAACAAGGGAGCCCCTGAGAAAGTACAAAAATATACTCAGTGCAAGTGAAATTTCCTCCCCAAAACCATTCACTTAGTCCTTTTCAGAGGTAATCATGGTAACAGGGAACAGCACCTTGTATACCCTTTTGGAGAGTCTACACACACACACAGACACACACACACACATGGTTGCCTGCTATATAAACTTATCCGCCCTTTGCTTTTAATTTTACCATCCTTCACATACAGCCTAGAAATCTCCCATATCGGTACATGCAGAAAACTCTCCATCTTTTTGACAGCTGCATAATATTTCACTGCTCCTTCCCCCACCATTAGGTGAACCAGCTTCCCATAAATATCCATCAAGTCGTTTGCAAACTTGGGCTATTACAGTGGTGCTGCACTGAAGGTCCTCTTACACACGTCATTTTGCAAATGAACGGTCACATCTGTAGGATTAACACCTAGGATGAAAAGGTGCCCTGTCAAAGGGTTTTGCTCTCTCCATTTTGATAGCTATACCACACTGCCCACCCCCCTCACCGTAGAGCTGTAACCATTTATCCATTGGAGAATGCCTGTTTCCCACCCCCACCTCAGTGCTGTGTGTTTAATTAAATATTTCCATCTGTACCTATTATTATTTTTTTAAACCAAGTTCTAAGCTCCAAAAGAATTAGACCATCAATGGCTAAAAAACAGGGCTCAGTAGCTGGCTGGAACAGAAAGCCAGACTTCAAGAGCGGGTGCTCAGGGAAATGAGCTGTAAGACTGCTACCAGGATTTCTTTCCTGAAGTCATTTATCCCTGGGATTGCCCCCCAGGAGCGCCTGCTTCTCCCTGTCTTGGGAAGCACAGGTCCCCAGCCTGGCTCCCCAGGAAGGCTCCCTCCTCCCTGAGGATGAGGATCTGACTGATCTTGCTATGACTCAGGTATACCAGCATTTTCTCCCTGTCTGGTCTGAATTGCAGGCTGTGCTTCAAGCCTGGGAGGAAATGACCTCTTATTAATAAGGAAGCTTTGGAAAGGGGGACAAGGGTGGAGGCTACCCCTGAGGGCAGAGTGGTCAGATGTTAATA
The DNA here is from genome assembly GCA_028644305.1 of Xerus rutilus. Classification (NCBI taxonomy): domain Eukaryota; kingdom Metazoa; phylum Chordata; class Mammalia; order Rodentia; family Sciuridae; genus Xerus; species Xerus rutilus. Next base: position 118,014,636 of record CM053407.1, on the reverse strand, counting down.
TTCTCAAGTTGGAACTCCTACCCTCTTGGTCAAACCGAAGACGCCGAACCATTGGAAGATGAATGTTGGTGGCTCTGAGCAGTGTATTATGGAACCTGAGGCTTTTCCTTCCTGTGTATTTATGGGTTTATATTTACCTAATAAATATAACAATGGATGGACAGCTTTTGAGAAGGGAGACCTGGGCTCCAAGAGGAGGAAGGAAAAAAAAAGTAGAAAAGAAAAAGAAATCTGTCATCCAGTGAGCTAGGTGGTCTCTGAAGGATTTTAGTCTTGGGTGGTTTGTTTGTCTTCTAAGATTCTTGCTAACTCTTGGCAAGGTTTTCTCCTGGGCTCCCAGAACAAAGATAGGAATCAAACGCGCAGCTGATACTTGCGGACACTGGTATGCACATGGGTGATACTGCGGGGGGGTGGGCGCTGATAACTGGACATTTCGCCTGTTACAAATGGACCATTTCCTTGACCATGGAAAGTTTGGGTTCTTATTCATCTTTGAACCCTCTCTTCTCCCCAGAACATCCAGGCTGGGGGAGGATGGTGCTAACACAATGCAGGGTGGCTTGAAGTGGTCATCATCCAAACTTTTCTCCTCCCTTTTCAGAGTTCCACCAGACCAACACAATCTTTTTCTTTCTTTTCTTGGATTTACAGTAATCAGGAAAGTTTGTGTTCAACTGCAGCCCCTTCTGGGCCAAGAAGGGAAGAAATAATAGTGGAATAGGAAAGAGAAAGAGAAAAAAAGGAGGGCATGGGAAATAGTGTAAATAAAGTAAGAAAAAGACACTAGAAAGAAAGGGGACTTTTAATTATGGCAAATATGAGGAAATAGGAAAGAAATAAATTGGAAATAACATGGGGAAAAACAAGGAGGGAAGGGGGAGGAAAAAAGGAAGAGAGATGGGGAAGGAAGCCAGGAAAAGAAAAACAAATAAAAAAGGAAGGGGGGGAAGGTGGTAAGGAAGTTATGGAAGAAAGAGAACCCCACAAAATCACCACCACCAAAAAAAGGTTAAACGATAAAAGATGCCGTCAAGAGAAGTTTCTGAACTGAAAAGCTTCTTAAATGTTTTCCAGCATGGCGCTTTTGGGGCTGCACACACTTTTAACTTCTTCAACAAGCTTCAGTTCTTGGCTATGCACATAAAAGCATTTTCGATTAAACCTAATTAGCAAGTGGCCCGAGGTCGAGGCTAGGAGGTTGCCCAGCCTCTGTGCAGCAGGGGCTCGTAGACTCAGCCTGATTCTTTTTCTCTCTGCTGGCGGAGCCCTAGGCCTAGTCCGGGTCCCTGCTGCCCAGCGTCCTAGCACCGAGGCTGCCCAAGCTGGAGAAGCAGCAGCTAGTGCTCAGGGCGCACTGGCGCACAAGGCTCCCCGCGCTCAGTTTGGAAACCCACAACCCATCTTTCTCCAACGGCTGGCCTTAGACCTTTTTATAACACAAGTCTTTAATTTACACATTTTGATTTGGCTTGTGATTTTGCCCTCCCAGGTCTGATGCCATAAAATCTGTGGGACCTGGCAAAGAGACCCCCACCTCAGCCCCTAAGGCCCCAGCTCTCCCTGGAGTTCCCTACGCTGCTACAAATAATCTCGTGGAAGATAGCCAAGAATAACTAGAAAATAAACACAGCGCCTCAGCCCGCGGGGCTGAGTCAGCCCAACTTAGGCCGCGGTTCCTCCCAGCCCCACCTGGCTCTCCAGCCCGGGGCGGCGCCGAGGTTGCGCTGCAGGCTCTGCGCTCATTGTACTCCCGGCGCTGCTGGTAACCCCAGAATTGTCCCCGGCCCGCTGGTCTTAGTCCCAGTTGCCTTTCCTAGTAGGAAAATGGTTCAGTTTTCGACCTCGATCAAAACCAAAACCAAAAACAAAAACAAAAACAAAGCAAACACCCCAAACTCCAACAGCAACAACCACCAAACGCAGACGGGAGAAAGTTTTCTCCACTAAATTCGGGAACTTTCCAGGTCTGCACGTGTGCGTTTGTGTCAAAGGCTGTTACAGTAGCGCAATAGCCGCGAAAGTGCCCTTAACTTGCATGTGTGAGATGAAGTAGATGCGTGCTAACGCGCGTGCAAATAAGCGTGTGCACGCAAAGACGATTCTGTCTACAGATAATTATGCATACATTATCCGTGGCTCAGAAGGTGCAAACACCACGTGGAAATGATTATCGATTTGCAAATTATTCCATGCCCACGTGCCGACGATTTGGGGTTCGCAAGGACTTCTGTGTGCGTGTAATTCTGTGGGCGAATCGTTGCCTACGCAAGTGATTTGGAGCGCGCGCCCCTGGTTCTACTGCGGCCAACAATTGCACGGATGTGTTGATTCGTCTGGAAAAGGCTGAATGGAGAAAGGAGTCCAGGAGTCCTTCCGCATGGCTGGGCAGCGCGCGCAACCTGGGAAGCCGCGCACGAGCGCGTACAATGACTTGCCTCCGACCCTGCTGTTTCCTGCAGGGCTCGCCCGCTCCCCGCGCTAAAGGAAAAGCAGAGGGTGAATGGACGGTGGGCTTCAGGTCCTCCCCTCGCCTTCCCCAAGCTTCTTACTTCGGGAGGTCCGCCGCGTTCTGGTTGCTGCGTAGGTTCTCACTGCGCTGCGCTCAGTTCCCAATTTCCCCAAGACGCACGATCTCCAGGGTGCCCTGGGGGCTGTCCGCTGCGGCTACGGAATCAGCCGGACGCTGCCAAAGTCTCCCGGTGCTGGGGAGCTTCCAAGAATCTCCCCTGATCGTTCAACCGACCTTGAGCCCCGGCACCCGGAGAAAGCGAAAGCTCTGGCGTTTTGGTCCGCGCTCCTCCGCGCTGCGAAGCTCAAGTCCGCGACCGCCAGGGAAAAGGGGCGATGGCGAGACCGTGCGTCCCCTACGGGCACTAAAATGGCGCAACGTGTCCCGGCCAAGGCAATCGGTCTCTCCCAGCGCGCACACACGTGTGCCCAGAATTATAATACAATATAACACATCGTAATAGCGGGTATTATACCGCGTTCACCTTTCATTAGGAGGTGTATGTTGTGCTGGGCTGTGTGTTACGACGTGTCGCGATGCTGTATCTCTCCATCTCGCTACTTTGAGCAGCGCACCCACTTTCTTCCCAACGACCCCCTTCGAGGCAGGACTCATTTCTCCTACTGTGCACTCAGGCAGGGACGAGGGGAAGGCACTTGTCCAAGTTACCCAGCTAGAGAGGGGAAGAGCTTGGATTGGAACCCTCAGCCTGGGGACTGTCCTGGAGGTGCAAAGCAGACCTCCACCCACACAGCTCGGACAGGAAGCTATCCTATACCACACACCGCTGCTTCTGGACTCGCAGGATAATATATATTTATTTTATTACATTCTCACCATCTGGCTGAGGGGAGAGGCTGCCAGCCAGCACTCCACAACCCGCTGGCTGAGAATTCAGTGTAGACAGGTCTCCAGCCCTAATGGAGGAGAACTGAACTCAAGCTTGGTCCAACCTTCCCCCTCCCGCTGCCCCCTTGGTTGGCGTCTCCTAAGAACCCTCGTTATCATCACCAGATGAGAACTAGGTTCAGAAAGGTTAAACTGCTTGCCCAGCATCACTCAGCAAGTAAGGAAGGAGGTTCTGATCTGGCATTTAGACTTCGGAGCCCTTGTTTGAAAAACTGTATTCCCAACCCCACCCAGAGTGTCACCCCATTTAATCAGATTTGGAAAGTCCTTGGAGAACTACTGCTGGTAACAGGTAATGGGGTATTCTTAACCTTTGGGAGTTAGGAACATCCAGGAGAGGCAATAAAAGGTCTGAATCTCCTCTCCGAGGGGGAGGGGGTTCATAAACACCGATTAAAGTATTCAGATCTGGATCACGGTCGAGGCACCACGTAACTTGGTTGGAGAGCCAGGCTTCCTTCCCGATAACAGAGCAAAGGATGCTCTCCTTACACCTTCCCGACTCCTTGTGTTCTGGAGGGGGAAGAAGGTGGGCTCCTGCTTGGACACAGCCACAGGACACTTGTTGAATCCCCTCCCCAGCTGCAAAAAGTCAGGGCTCACTGTGTGTCCTCAAAGATACCTCCAAGAACTGGGGGTTAATAGCCACTCACAACCCTTAAGGAGCTCCCAGGGAGGAGATTTGGGGTCTTCTCTCAGACTCTTCCCTCCTCCAAGCGGAGGGCTACCCTGGTCAATGAAGCACAAAAGAAAGCAATCCAGATCCAGCCTCCCATTCAGATTTCCACCCCAGGTGGCCATGAGTTTTCCTTTTCAAATATCCAAGCTGTTGGGAAAACTTTGTGAACAAATTCACTGGACTTTGTTATCATGGAATCAGTCTCTGTCTTTGAGCTCTGTCATAGGTGAAAAGATTTGGGAGAATCCCTCTTCCCTATTCAGGCCCTTATGGAACAAAATGGTTCAAAATCGGCGCCTGTCATTGAAAACAGTATGTGCTGGAGGTGACATCCAACAGACTTTCCCTAAACTGAAAAAGTGGGCCAAAACACCCTAAACCCTGTCTCTCTCTTCAGCTGCCCAGTGACCCTGGCCTAGTTGGAGGAACACGGCTGCTAAGTACCGGGAGAAAGTTTAAAACAAACATAGGTGGTTTTGTTTCTGTTTTTCTTTCTTTTTTCTTGTATTGCCTTTCAAGATAGAACTTGTACATCGGCACTTTTCGTAAGACAATGGAGATGAAAGAAAACGAGAAAATGATGTGAACAATTGGGCCTAGTTTCCCCTCTCCCTCCCACACTCAACTGCCTGTGTGGTTGGGGAACATTTAGAAATCCAGAGTCTGGAGTCATGGAGGCATAGCTTTAGTTTCTATTTCCCTGTGTATATTGGGGGGCTGTGGGGCACCTCCATTGGGGAAAACTGGTAGCTCTATTGCAGGCCCTGAAAGTTGCTTGAAGCCCACAGAGCTCTTGGAAGAGACTAAAGTGACTACCATACCTCCGTGGACTGGCCATCCCCCTGCCCATCTCTCCCTGTCTGTCTCCATCCCAGCTTCAGGGAATTGGGAAGTTTGACAAGGGGGAAATCTCAAAGTACCTGGAAAATTCAGGAGAGAGTGGATGCTTTGGGGTCATAGCTGGAGAACAGAACATTTCACATGTGCTAATGCAATCTGAACAGTAGTCCCTTATAAGAGCAGATTTGGACTCCGGAAAATTCTAGACCAGATAATTGACCATTTTCAACTGGGTAATGCAAGAGCTATATGAGGAGGGAATCAGCAACTAAGCAGCTAGTTCAAGTCACTGTAAAGGAATTAGTTTAGCTAAGCTTTTTTTGTTTTGTTTTAGTTCAAAATGCGCGGTTGGGGTTGGAATTTCCGCCAGGGCCACAGTCTGGAAGAGCTGAGAACTGCCCGGTGGTACTCACTTGTCTGGGCCAAGCCCCCAGAGCTAATCCCTGGGAGCTCGGCGGGGCCACAGCGGAGGGCCACTCGGAGGGGAGGGTCGCTGAGAGCGCGCAGAGCCAACTTGCCGGTGCGCACCCAGAAAAGATGACCTAAGTGACGCTGACAAGCTCAGCCCGGCCGAATCGCGACTAAATAAAGGGTCCGCCCGCAGCATGGGCCTCAGGGATTGCCTCACACTCCGGAATCGGGCCCAGACACGTTTGGAAATGTTTTGCTGGACGCCTGCCCCGCGAGGGCGACAGCGGCGGCAGCAGCCTGGGCGAAGCTGCGCTGCTGGTCACAGGCTGGCGCTCAGCGGCCGTCAGGGGAGTGTCCCTAGTGGAGAAGCCTGTCTCTGCCTTTGCCCTGTTGGGTGTTTCTTTTTCTTTTTGCTCCATCACGTTCGTGTGGGGGGGCGGGCAGGGTTCTGTGTGCAGCGTGCAGCTCCCCAGCTGTGCCCGGAGAGGCAGTAAGGAAACCAGGCAAGAATTTGGCACCGAATGAGGCACTATTGGTTTCAACGCGGGTCCATTCCACTGACTGGCGGGCTCCAAGTAGCAAAGGGCCATTGTGATCATAGCTGTGGAATATGTATGGAATCAATGGATGAATCCAGAAGTGAGGCTTTCGATCTTAACTTTATCATAATTCCCTAAGGGACACTGAGTCTCTCTCTGGCCCTTACTTCCTCTGCATAGGACAGTTTCCCCCTCCCTGCCAGGCTGTCATAATCAGTGACAACCACAGAAGCATTTGACATTGATTGATCACCTATATTTTTCTTTCTGAGCTTTAGGTTAATTTACTTTCCCAACACGCCTTCCTTGCAGGCTGGTTCTTATATCCCCATTTTACAGATGGGGCTTTGGAAGTGTCAAATTAAACAAGTCAACTCAGACCGCCTGGTTCACGAGGGCATATCATGATAGTACGTGAGTAGTTATCATTGGGCGAGTCACGGAGACTACGTGACTTCTGTGCCCAAGTTGCTCCAAGGCACGATCTCCGTGGCCCCAATTTTGCCAGACTTAACGAATCCTACAAACACCCTCCCAGCAGTAGAAAGAGAGTTTCCCCCCTAGCCATACATCTGAAGCCAAGCCGTCCAGGTAGACCAAACCGGGACACTTGAAGGAGTCTGTAACCAGCTCTGAACCAAAACATAGAGGCTCGGACCCGAAACCACCTGAGCGCGCTTGCTTTGGAGCTAGAGGAAAAAGTTTTGCCTGTGATCCTGCCCAAGACCATGCATAAAAAAACACTGTTTAGTAAATTCCTAAAACCCGGAACGTGTGCATAGGTAACAGAAGGGTCCAAAGAAACGTTACCCCAAGGGCGGATGTGATCGACTTAAGCCTGTGCGCCTCGGCGCCCTGCGCTCTACCTGCGTCTTTACGCGTAGGCTAATAGGGACCAGCGCGGTGGCGCAAACCTAGATCTTGCCTGCTGGGTCTAGTCCCGCCAGGCTTTGGCCACTGCTCACTAGTCAAGGTAATGAATGGAGAGAGAAAAGAGGGGGCGAGGAAGGAGGGGACGTTGCGATGAGGGTGAAATATCTTGGAAATAATACACGGAGAGAAGGAAACATGGACAACAGTTTATCAGCACCCCCGCCCCCATTGCCCGCATGTTTAAAACCCCTAAGTAATTTTAGATTGTGTCTTCAGTTAATATATCTCTCTCCCTTCCCCGCGGGCTGACAGGGAAGCGCCGTTGCTGCAAGATGTCCGCAGAAAAGGGTCTTTAAGAGTTTCCACATTGTTTGAGCTACACAAACGTGTTTGTGGTTCCCGAGGCCCTCCCCCTCCCCCAGCCGCCTCCGAATCTCATTTCACTTTATGACTCCAATTGTTTGAGGATGCCCGCGCCACATAAATCCTGCTTCGAGATTAATCTCCCTCCTCGCTCGCGCTGGGCGCAGTGATTTTTTTTTTTTTCTTTCCTTTTTGGACTTCTTTAAAAGAGGGCGCCGGGCGGAGATTTATTAACAAGGAAAAATAGTTTATTTTTATAGCTGACCTCGGAAAGGTGGGGGTGGAAGTGCACGGGGGAAGGGGAGCCGTTCACATGGGTAAACAGAGAGGCTGAGAGAGTTGGGGGTGTTAAAGACCCCTTAGACTGTCGACTTGAACTTTCCTCCTGGGTACCCTCAGTTGGGCTGTGGATGTCTAGGTAGCTTTTGGAGGGACCAAGCAATGGGTGCAGAGGTGTGTCTGTGTGCTTCTGTTGATGGTTGGTGTGCACACCTGGTGTAACTGAAGAGCCCACACACTTCTGGGGACAATCCTGCCTAGCGACTTGGAGCCAAGGCAGGATCCAGGATCCCCCAAACTGGCGACTCCCCCAAGGATTCTGCTCTTGAGTCTAAGTAGAGGTTCCACTCATAACTTGATGGCGGATGGCTGTCAAAGGTCTTCTTAGCCTTGAATACAGTATTTTCCAAATTGTATTTATTGGTGTGTTTTTGCCAGAGAAACTTTCCATCAGCCTCCCTATGGTATTTTGCCATCCAAAAGATTAAAAAAGCAGGTAATTAAGGAAAGAGCTAAGTTGGTCCTTTTCACCTTCCCCGGCCTCTAACAGCCTGCACACCCAAGTTTTTGTCTTTCAAACCAGTAACCAAACATGTGCCATTAGAGAAGAACAACAACCAAGAGCCTTAAATCTGGAGTAGTTTGGAGGCCAATTTGGGCCACATTTTGGACTCAGTGTACTCTCAGGATACCTAGGAGCATCAAGAACCAAGGGTTCTGAGCATTACTTTCAGCCTCTAACTGGCTGTTTAACCTTGAGCTAGTGGCAAGGCCTCTCTGGGCCTGTTTGCCTTCAAACTGTTAAAAGGTATGATTTGTGTTCCTTGTTCTTTTTGCAGTACTGGGGACTGGACCCAGGGCCTTCCTCTTCCTAGGCAAGTGCTCTACCACTGAGCTACATCCCTAGCCCAGAAGGGGAAGGAACATTTTTAAAAGTGGGCATTTGTTCTTGTGTGTCCCCCCTCTCCCCCTCTCTCCTTGGGAGTAGATGTAGGAGTCTGCAATGTCCCACCTTGCACCCAGGAAAACCCCCTGTGCTTCTGGAGAAGGGTAGATCTTCACTTTGTGGGGAATGTGGATCCCAATGGAAAACTAATTTTTAAAAGACGACCTTCTTAGAATTTAAAAAAAAAAAAAGCAATTTTGCAACGTCCCAAGGTCTCTGGACAGGTGAAGGGCCCCTGCTTAAAGCAAACTCATCCCAGTGCCTCATGAAGGTCCCCAGCAAGTCTCAGGGGCTTGGATCATGTGAGCTGGTTGGTCCAAGCTGGGCTCAGAGCTCCCCGGTAAGCAGAGCAGGGTGAGAGGGTGAGAAGTGCCTTCTTCCTTTGATTCGCAGACCGACATCCAGGCGTCTGTCTGTCTGCGCCTCTGCTCTGGGGTCGTGGGTTGAGGCTACGGGGAATGAACTGTACGTGCGTTCAGCTAGTGCGCGTCTCCACCAGTGCCTTAAGTCCAGACCCCTCGCTGGAAAGTAGGAGCTGGGGGCTTGCTCTGGCCGGGATCTCCAGGGCCCAGATCCCAGATCCGAACGGCTTATTTGGATTGAGGGTATTGGAGGCCTTGGGGAGGCACATGGTTGATAGCGCCAAGACTTGGGGAATCACCGACTCCAGCCGCTGGTCCTCCCAAATGTCTTTCATGCGTCTGAGGACACCTGCGCAGAGCAGAAGCTGGCCAAGGCTCAACTGTTTTGACCTCTCCCGGGACCCCTTCAGAGGAGAACACACAGCCCAGTCATCCAGACTGTCGGCTGACACTGTCTAGATGGTGCCAAAATTTTCTAAAAATAGTTGACCACAAAAAAAATAAGGTTCTTTCTGTTTTATAGCAACCTTTCAACTCATCATCTAACTAAACTTCAACAACTCACTTAGTTGCTCTTAGAATTTTCCCCTCCAAGATGAAGAGGCTGAGCCCAGAGAGGTTAAGCAACCGGACCAGGAGTGCACAGTAGCAAGGAGTGGAAAGCCTTAACCTCAACCTCAGGGCTTGAGACTCCCAATTCCTGTAATTTCCTCCTGCCCCACAAGCAGCTTTTTGCAACATGTCCACCCACCCCCAACGCAAGTCACCCCAATATGCACGCTGGCGTCGCCGTGGAAGGAGCGGAGCGCAGTACGCACGTTGTCCCTGAGTGCAGGCGGCTCAGGGAGCGTGACCAGGCACACGGAGGTCAGGCGCACATCGCAAGCGCACCCTTGCCGACTACTTGGGGTGCACGACCTGCCTGCCAGCATCTCCCCCTGCTTTCCTGTCATGCCACCCGAGGCCGTGGCACCGCGCGGTGAGGTGGCCCTAACCCTGGGCATCACGATCCCCACTCCCCTCTGCTCCCAGCATCCCATCTCCGTAAAATACCAGCCTTTCACCCGCCCGAAGCGAACCGAACCCAGGACAGAGGCGCGGCAGGCGCTCCCCGCCCACCTGGTGCCTTACCTGGCGGCGGGTGGATGGACCGAGGCCGCGCCTGAGCCTAAGCATCGGCCTGCGCGCACCGCGGCACCAGCTGCGCCATCCCGCAGCCGCTGGACTCTGGCCGCGTTTCCGGTTGTAGCACCAGGCGCCCCCGGAGTGGGCTCGATAAGCTATCGCCGGCCGGCCGGGGAGGGACGGCCAGCGGCGAGCTGGGGCACCTGGGGCGGCTCCCGCTCCCGGGGGCCGGCTGCCTGCCAGCGGCCGCTCAGGACAGCAGCGAGATGCCTGCCCAGGCGTTTCTGGTTACAATCACCTCACAGGGGCCTGCATTCCGCCCCCCACCCCCCAGTCCTTACCACTAAGTCTGAAGTCACACCTTCTCCCGGGCTGGGAGCTTGTCCGGGCGTGGGGGCGATGAGTGCCGGGCAGAGGTGGTTAATCTATAGCGCTCCAGCAGGTCCGTAAAAAGGAATATTTTTGGTGATCAGAAAAATCAACATTAAGTAGGTAACATCCACCCCCTCCCCTATCCACTAGGAGTTAAATTTTCTACCCAATTAACCACGACGACTGCTGTGTGTTCCTGATTATTTTCTGGAAGGGCTGGAGCATAGTTTCATACTTTCAAAAGATGTAGTTAAGGGATAGAAAAATGCTTATCTTGGCTCTTTTGTGGACTGAGAAAAGTTATCACATAGTAGCTTCCATGGCTTGAGTGCTTATGTGATTTAATTCTTCAGAAAAGTCTGTGAGGCAGGAAGTATAATTTCCCCATTTTGTGCATGAATGACCAGAGATCTGAAAGGTGAAATGACCTCAGAGTTACATGGTGGCAGGGCCATCAGCCCCAGAGAGTCCTCTGCTGCCTCACTGAGGTGCTGGGTGGGTCTGTGATAGTTTATGGGAAGTCTGACCTTGACAATGGAAAGAAAAGGTCCCCTGCCAGTTTATCTTGGGGAGCTTCTGCTACCCAAGGGACAAGACACTAGACCCCCAAAGTCACCATTTCTTTCCACCCTATGCTGGAGAAGAATCTGGAACAGAATGGCTTCTGACTGGTCCCAGGAGTAAGACTCAGTCAAGGACCTGGATAAGATGGAGTCTGGGGCTTTCTCCAGTTTTGGTAATCACCACAACCAACCATTTGTGTTTTCCTGCAAGCTCAGAGTCCCAGAGGCAAGAGCTTTGGCCCCAGCCCCCTTCCTCTCTCTGATGTCCTTCTTTAGCAAGGCCTAGGAGCCAGGGCTGTGCCTCTGGGGTCAGGGCTGCCTTGTTGAACCTCCCCCCATCTGGAGAACAGGGCTGCCCCCACCCCCGCCAGGATCCTCAGAGCAATTAACCTCACCCACCCTCTCTCTACCAGTTTCCTTAAAATAAATGTGCCAAACATGGTCCTAATGATCTGGAGGGGAAGATCTATATGCTTCAGGACTCTAACACATGGCTCCCTCCTCCCGGGTCGCGCCGGCAGCCCTGACTTCAAAGGACAGCCCGGTTGGTGCTGTTCAGGGTTTCCTGAGTTCCAGGAAACAAACAAACAATCCACCAAGTTATTTGGGTGAGCACATCAGCCACAGCCAGTGACGCTAACTGTGGTGACGATGATGAAGGTGATGATGGTGATGATGGTGGTGGTGGTGGTGACGCTGACGGTGGGTGCTTATTTATTGACCACACATGTCAAGTTCTGTTCTGAGACCCCTGCCCACGCTCGCTCACTCATCTCTCCCTTGCTACATCCCCAGGAGGCAGAAAATAGATCGCCTCCTTTTACAACCAACGAAAGCTGAAGTGTCAACGGGGCTTGTAGGTGGCAGAGCTGGATTTGAACCAGGTCCATCGGCTTCTAAAAATAATAGGATCTCAAAAAATAATCAATGCACGTGATTTTTAAAAAATCAAGCAAGAAAAAAATATACCGTGATCCCTGACCTCTACCCCTCCCCCCCTTTTTTTCTTACCAACACTGCTATCAAAGTTCGAGTTTGATGTCTATACAGGTGTGTATGACTACTGCCACGTGCGTGTGAACGCCTCCTTTCCAATCGCAAATGAAGCTCACCTTGCAACCTGATCTGCGCCCTCCATGTTAATGATGTGGTTCATTTGATGATGTACTTTCCAAGGTGGGGCTTTTAATCACTATCCCCTGTAGGGCTGGAGGAGATTTTGCCAGTCAAAAAAAGAAGTGGACCTCGGGGGCTACTGCTTTCTGGGGTGGGTGCACCGGTGAAGTTGTATGCTGGGTCATTCCAGCTGCTTTAGGGACACACATGGGATTGGGCGGGAGGGAGAGGGAGCGGTGGAGGGTGAGAGAAAGAGAAAGCTAGAGATTGGAGAGGAGAGGGATATCGGGAAGCTAGACATCTCTTGCATTCCAGTGGAGATAGGAGATGTCCCAGGAACACAGCATGCTCATCCGCTCTTGGCACGGGAGTGTCACCGGACTTGCATTTCAGAGCAGGAGCTTTTCAAAGCCTTAAATGGTCTCTCTCTGGGCGCAGGACAGGGCCATATTCATTTTCTGTTTTGCGCAGAGGGGCAGGCGAGCTTTTGGGTGGAGGATTGAGCAACACCAGGCCCCGGGGACAACAGGAACTGGGGACGCTGGGCTTTGCCTATTTTGGTCCTGATTTTCCATGCGTCCTTTCTGGCCAGGGTGGAGCAGAGTGTAAGGAGCTGTCCTGTTCCTTCCTGTCCTCACCCCAAGCCCACCACCACTTAATGGTTTCCAAAAAGTTCTCTTTTGCGTGTTTGGGTTCAACGGATTCCCACCAACTGCTTTCCCAAATGGCATTTGGGCTTTCGTTCGTATGTTTTTAAATTTTTTTATTTGTATGGGTGGATCGTGATCGTCCAGGGCGGGGGCATTCACCATGGCACATGGCTGTCTGCACAGGACATACTCTGGCCAATTTCACCTCCCAGGACCCTCCTCTTCCTCTCCCCATCCCTGTCCTTGGCCCTGCTGGTTTTTAAATACATCTTCTTAACAAACCTAGGAAGCTCCAAGTGAAAACTTCCAGGCTGCCACCCAAGTGACAAGTGGGACGAGCCAGTGTGGCTGTTCCTGGGGCCTGTGGGCTATTTGGAAAAGCCAGAGTGGCCGGAACACCCCAGGAAGGGCAGGGGCTTGGTGACCAGTGCCCGGGTCCACCCAGCCTCAGTCCTTGTGCAGATTGGTGGCCAGTGATGGTCTCTGGCTCTTGCCATCTCTGGGCTCCCCAACATCTCAGCCTCTAGCAAGGGGTCATGATGTCCCTGTCCCTTGGGCTCTTCCATTCCCCAGTTCTGTTATCTCTTTCTCTGCCTCTACCCTTCTTTCTCTCTCCTTCTTCCCTTCTCCCCCCTCCCCTCTGTAGTCCCCTCTCCCCTTTCTTATTCCCCTCTTTCTTCTTAGGACTCTATTATTTGGGGAAGGGAAAAATCATAATGAGAAATGCATGCTAAGTCTCTGGAGCCTTCCAATTCAAAGGCTTTTGGGAAAAGGACCTTAACTGAAACAGCAAGTCCCTTTTATAGCCCTGCGGGGGTGGGTGTAAATTGAAGCCATCTTACCGGAGGCATTTGGCAGTTTATTTTAAAGGTATATTTATGCCTGTTTCACTTCTTGAAAAGTTTTTAAAGAAATAATGAGAAGTGTGGGCAACTATTTCATCTGAAAGAATGTCTACAGCAGCATAATAGATAATTACAAAAAGAGTGGAGAACTTAGAGGTCCCAAAATAGGAAGTTGGTAAAATTATGCTTTATCTAGAGGTGGAATATTATGCAGCCATCAAAAATCCATTCTCACAAGAGAAGAGCAGGTTAAAGGTAGTATGCTTTTGTGATCACATTTTCTTTATATGTGTGTCTGCATGTGTGGGGGGGGCACATACCTTAACAAGATGTTGTGCTGGGAGGTAGGATAACAGTGTTTCAGAGGGTTTGTACCTTTCAATATCCTTTGCTCAGATGTCTGCATTTGAGGCTGAGTGATGGAACTGTGGGCTTTGTTACATTGGTTTTTCTTCTCCTGTATATGTTCCACAGTTTTCCGTAGTCACATACTTTCAACATCTACCATCACGGATGGTTTTTTGTAAATGTGGCTAAGTGGAAAAGACATCATTCAAGTTCCTTTCTGCTCTGGGGCTCGAGTAGCAAAACTTTCTTTCCCCAGTGTTTGCTTGGTTCTTGCAGCCTGGATGCTACTTTCCTGTTCCTAAGCCCAGGTCACACACCCTGCTAACCTGAGGGGGGTCCTGGGGCAGGGGGCGCTGCTTGCTTAGGCTTCTACTCCTGCTAATAAGCTGCTGGCAAGTCCTGCAAAGGACAGGATAGGGGGCGGAGCCAGGTGCTGTCCATCAGACGGGTTTGCAATGAGAGATTATTCTGAGAGGCCAGGAGTTAACAGAGAGACCTGCTTGTCGCCAAGGAGAAGGGTCTTTTAGGCCTGGGGGACATTTGTTTGCTATTATGAATGAACAAACCCAGCAATGCTAAAGCAGGAAAATGGCCAAGTTGGGCATCTCAGTGGGCTGGAGAGGGGCCCAATGACCCTGGGGCTAAGTAATTCCAAATGGTCTTTGAAACCTGCTGGTGAGGCCCCCGAGACTTGGGGGCGGGGAGGGAAGAGTGGGCAGCAGAGGGTTCCAGTACAGAGGCCAAGGTTCTAGGCACTGGGCCGTTTTAGAGCAGATGAAGTATATCCCTCTCTTCCCTTGAAGGAACCCCAGGAGATGCCCTCAGCCTCTAGGCTGCAGAAACTTTTATACGGGCTTTGAGAGGAGGGGGTGAGGTGGGGACAGTTCCCGCCTAGAGACGGGGCCTGTGACTCAGCTTCCAGAGCCGGGAAGCTCCCAGGAGTGACCAGGATCCATGGGGCCTTGGTAACTACTTGATGTAGAAACAAAGTCGTTTATTAATTTAATTACTTTTTTATTTTACTTCATGCAAAATGGCACCGCCTTCATGGCAGCACTTAGAAAAGAGCGTAGGCACCCTTTACTGAATTCCCCTTTTCCTGGGCCCCAGGCAACCTCATTGAATCAGGGTCTCTGATCTGAAGCAACTTTAAAAAAATTTTTTTTTTTGGCTGTTTGGGGATTGAACCCAGGGCTTCCTACCACACACTAGGCAAGTGCTCTGCGACCAAAATCTCTACTTAGTGCGTCCCTGGAAGTGACGTGGGAGCTCAGGCTGCTGTTGAGTGACAACCCAGGACTCTAACTGTCCTCGGGTGCAGCCTGACGTTCTTGCACCTTAGACTCTGCATTCGGCCTGATGCAATATGGAAATGGGAGCCAACGTCTCTAAGAAGACGGAACAAAAATGTCAGACTTAAATATCTATGGGGTCCTCTCCTACTCAGTTTATCCACCTTTTGAATGGGGAGAAGAGTCCCTGAGGGTGGCCCAGCAGGGGATGCACAGGAGACTCAGGAACCATGAAATGACCCACAGTCAAGAAAGTAGGGTCCTAATCCCAGAGCCAGCTCCTGCTCCCACTGTGTCTTTTTTTTTTTTTTTTTTTGGTACTGGGGATTGAACTCAGGGGCACTCGACCACTGAGCCACATCCCCAGCCCTATTTTGTGTTCTATGTAGAGACAGGGTCTCACTGAGTTGCTTAGCGCCTCGCCATTGCTGAGGCTGGCTTTGAACTTTCGATCCTCCTGTCTTA
Source organism: Xerus rutilus (assembly GCA_028644305.1). Taxonomy (NCBI): domain Eukaryota; kingdom Metazoa; phylum Chordata; class Mammalia; order Rodentia; family Sciuridae; genus Xerus; species Xerus rutilus. The sequence goes on along the minus strand of CM053407.1, from coordinate 117,999,147 downwards.
GCCTCCCTAAGTGCTGGGATGACAGGCGTGCGTCACCGCGCCCAGCTCATCCTGTGTCTTTGCAGTCTGGTCTTGGTTGGGCCTTAGTTTCCAACACGGCCTGACATTCTGAGACCCATTCCTGAATCCCATTTTCCATGACTTTCCAGGGCAGACCCTCCAGGAGCCTTTCCTGTTAGCTCAGCTCAGTTCTTATAGAAGGAACACATTAAGATTCATGGAGCAAATTTTCCAAAGTAAAAGTGGATTTGGAAAGTGCCCCCCCCCACCCTGTCATTAAGAAAGGAAAATCTGCCTCCCTAAGAAAACAAATTCTCTTCTCACTGTAAGTGCAGGAATTCTGATGACTCTGGGGCTGACAATTTTAACAACCCTTAAGTCTCACCCTGCGCCTTTTATCTGAGTGCTACACAAACATTGTTAAACACGCGAGCTGAGGCCAGGGCAATGGTATCGTCTGGGAGAGCAGAAGACCCAGGGATTGCGGTGTCCGGGGTCCACCTCCTCCCCTCGCCCCTCGCAGAGCTAATCAATGGCCTGGCTAAGCTTACAATTAATAAGTCTGGACTCCTGCACTTTTGACCTAGCTATTAGATAACAATTCCTTTAGTGAGGCCGTGGGTTATTAGGCATGAAGAGTCAATTTGATAAATAGATGACATTTTATTTATCTAAATTTCTGGAGGAATGGTGTTTATTTTAAAAGAGAGGAATGTAATTTATAAATTATTTATTTGCACAGGATGAGTTAAAACACTGGATCCTTATTGGGCGAAAAGAAGAGTTAAAAGAGTGCCCGGGGCTTCATTGATGGCAAAACCCTGACTCTTTATACCCGGATTTTTCTCATCTTTCTCAGGTTCCTCGATGCCTGAGGAGAGGCATTTTGATTCGCTGTTCCGAGAGCTCACAGGTCCAGTCTCATGGTTGCAATGTGAAATACTACATTTGCCCTGAGCTGTAGTAATTCTGGAGCAACTTGTATTTCTACAAAGATGGAAAGAGCCTAACCATTCCCAAATTAGGGATCAGTTGAATAAGAATTATACTTCTGCAAGATGGAGTGTTTTTTCTTTCTTTTATTGGTACCAGGGATTAAACCCAGGGGCGCTTAACCACGCAGCCACATGCCCTGCCCTTTTTTAAAGTTTTTTAAAAATTTTTAAATTTTAAAAAATTTAAAGGTTTGGCTAAATTGCTTAGGGCCTCACTAAACTTCTGAGGCTGGCTTTGAACTTGTGATTCTCCTGCCTCAGCCTCCCAAGCCACTGGGATTACAGGCATGCACCACCACGCTGGGTAAGATTGAATGTTTTTGAAATCCTTGCTGTCTCTCTTTTTGTCTCTCCACACACACACACAAACATTTTTTTTAAGTTTAAAAAAAGTTCAAAAGACTAATTTGATTGCATTTCCCCAAAATGTCCAGATGTCCCATCAAAATAACAAGTGTGCATGCCCTTCACCCCAGCGGTTCTGTTTCAGGACACACTTATACATTTGCACAATGGCGTGTGTACAAGGGTAGTTGTTGCTGCGGCATTTGGAATAACATATGGTTGAAAAGCTTTTAAATACCCAGCAGTGGAGCCTTTTAGAGAAGTCATAGTTTAAGCCCTGTGGTGGAGTACTATATAGCCATTAACAGAGGGAAAGAGCTGGCAACTCTGAGATACTATTTAGCAGTGTTGCTCCAGGTTGAGGGAACTGAGCTACAAGGACAGGGTTTTTGTTTTGTTTTTTGCTATACTTTTATAGCTTGCTTTTTTTTTTTTTTTTTGGTACTGGAGATTGAACTCAGGGGCGCTCGACCACTGAGCCACATCCCCAGCCCTATTTTGTGTTCTATGTAGAGACAGGGTCTCACTGAGTTGCTTAGCACCTCACTGTTTCTGAGGCTGGCTTTGAACTCGGGATCCTCCTGTCTCAGCCTCTCTAAGTGCTGGGATGACAGGCGTGCGCCACGTACCCGGCCACTTTTGTAGCTTTTGAAATTTGAACCATGTATTTTCTATGAGAAATAAATGAAATTAGAAACAAAGGGTATGGACTCTCATGAAAGAAGAATGTTTTAAAAACAGAAGAATCAGCTTTCTTTGGAAAGCGTGATCTTTGGACATTTTATATCCTCCTTCTTGCTTGGGCACATTTTCTCTGGTTCCTGAAATGGACGTGAAGAGGTTCTTTTGTAGTTTTGTTTTGTTTTTTTTTTTTAAGAAGGAAAATGAAAATGACTTTCCCTTCTCTGCCCCCGGCGGTATGGACTTCTTCGTGTGTGTCTTCGATATCTCTGAAGTTGTCATTGTGAAATGACGGGGGTGCTGGGAGGCAGGGGAAAAAAAACAATTAAAAAGAAAGGTTGGGGCTGGGCTGTGGCTCAGCGGCGGAGCTCTTGCCTCACGTGTGTGAGGCCCTGGGTTCGATCCTCAGCACCACATGCAAATAAATGAATAAAACAAAGGTCCATCAATAACTTAAAAATTTTTTTAAAAAAGGTTTATGGGCATCGGGTGGAAGGAGGACTTCCAGATGCAGATGTGCCAAGGTTTGAGAAGAGGGAGAGGCTCCTGCTGCAGGATGGGGGCGATGCGCTTCCAGAGTCCCTGACCGCTGCCTCCTGGGCCTCCCTGCAGGAGCCTCCCATCACCCAGCGCTCAGGACTAAGACCAGTGGGTAAAGGGGGAAAATAGGAGAAGCATCAAGGTCTCCTTTCAGGGATGAACAAAGTCAGACATTGAGTGAGGCCCTCAAGGTTCCCAGGGAGAGTCCTCCTCTAAGTCTCCCTTCTTGAAGAGAACCCTTCCTCTGAGGCAAGAGGAAGGTTTTATTGCAACCAAGTGCCTCCTTCACGCCAAACACTGGACAAATGCTCCGTGTGCCTCGTCCTGTTTAAATCTCATGGGTTTTTGTGAGGATTAAACAAAATTTTCTGTCCCTTGGGCAGTGGACAACTCTTGCAACCGACCATGGCTGCAGTTTCTATACGGGCCCATCAGTAGGTGAGATGTACGGCATCACCGTGGTCCTGCATGACAGGGGCACTCTTGGTGCCCGCTCGTATCTGTTCATATTTCCTATTCGACCACACCAGCCTGACTTCCAGCTGCCCCCACCTGAAATTCTTGGCCTGACCCCTTTCTCTAGGCACCGGAGCCTATTTCTGGAATGGCTGAGGAATGGATGCACCCCTTCCACCTGCAGGACAGCTCTGATGGGTGACCAACGCAGCATGCCCGTGGACACGGCAGCGTCTCTCCCGCCCGGGCGGTTAACGCGGAGTCTGCCGTCTGCACTGACTTTCACAGTTCCCAGCAGCCCATGGGGCTGACCTGCTTGATGGCTAACCCTGTGTGGACAACCTCACACCCTGTTTCCCTCCTCACCCCCTCCTGCGCCTCCTGCCTGCCCCGGGAACGTCACCTCAGGATCTGCTTGCGGGGACCCAACCCACGGCACCGACCGCATCCCCATCCTGAGCCCTCTTTAAAGATCCTAATTAGAATACGTCCCATGTACGTATAATAAGTCACAATGCACTCTGCTCTCGGGTTTATCTAAAAAGGACAAATAACAGACAACTACCCTAAAAAAACCTGTTTCTCTCTTTTGCTTGTTCTTGGTACCTGGGATTGAACTCAGGGGCACCGGACCACTGAGCCACATCCCCAGCCCTATTTTGTGTTCTATGTAGAGACAGGGTCTCACTGAGTTGCTTAGCACCTCGCCATTGCTGAGGCTGGCTTTGAACTCGCGATCCTCCTGCCTCAGCCTCCCAAAGTGCTGATATGACGGGCGCCCGGCTAGGCCTTGCATCTTGTATAAGGAGGAGTTAGTAAGGGTTTAGGTTTGAACTGGGCTGAGACTTCAGCTCCTGTCTCTGGAATGTCCTGGGGGAGATAAGAAGCTCTCTGGGCTTCTGAGGACCAACCACCGTGAATTCACAGGGGGCCAGGAGCAAGGGTGGGTCTGCCCCTGTGACTTCTCCTGATACTGTGCTGCCAAGCCTCAGGGGCGGGTAACTTCTGAGGCTGGACCCTAGGAAGCCTCGTTCCGCTGCCTGTACCCCGGGCATGTTTGCTCTAGGGCATGAGGTCGCCCTGGGTGCCCCGCTGCGTGGAGTCCAAGTTAGGCCCACAGTGAGAGCCCGCCTGGGAGGGGAGGTCTGGCAGCTGTCCCCAGCTGGCCTGGTCATCCCAGTGAAGGTGCCAGATAAGAAGCCATTTTGGATACTGAGTTCAGCTGACATTCAAATGCATGTGTCCCCAGCTGTCCCCCGAATGCCATCTCACGAGAGACCCCAAATGTGCCTTCCCAGTGGAACCCGGTGAACCCAAAGAACCAAGAAAAGGAAACTTCTGGAGAAACTTTCTTTGTTCTTAAGAGAGAGAGAGAGGGAGAGAGAGAGGGCTGAGCACGATGGCGCACGGCTGTAATCCCAGCAGCTTGAGAGGCTGAGGCAGGAGGATCGTGAGTTCAAAGCCAGCCTCAGCAATTTAGTGAGGCCCTAAACAGTTTAGTGAGGCTCTAAATAAAAAGCAAAATAGGGCTGGGATGTGCCTCAGAGGTCAAGTGGCCCTGAGTTCAATCCCTGGTACCAAAGAGAGAGGGAGGGAGGCAGGGAGGACACACTCTCCACCCCAACACACACACACACACAGGAAAGTTTCTTTCCTCTGGACACATCAGTTGCAGATGCAGTCTCCCTGGGCACAGGACATCCAGCTGAAAGCCAGGTCCAGCTGAGGACCTCAGGGCAAAAGAGACGGACAGCTCCTGGGTCCACGGGCACCGCAGTCCTGAGGGTTTCCCAGCCCTGGAGCACCTGGCCCGAGATTCCTGCAGGTGCCACACGCCTGTGCCCTCAGGGTGACCAGGACCTTCTGTTCCTGGGCCAAAGCCTTCCTAACTGAGTCATCCCAGGAGCCAAAGCCAAAGCCAAGGCGCTGAGTGACTTCCCTCTGAGCCTCGGCAAAGCATCCGTGGAAGGAAGGCACCCGATGACCTGCCACTGCCCGACCCTCACGGACACGCCCCCCGGAGCCAGGACGGCCACCAGGGCAGCTCCTTCCAGCTTCTGCAGCTCCGGGCCTCAGATGCCCCTCCAGAAAGAGGAGCAGCCTCACCAGCAGGCCCTGGGCTCTGTCGCTGCCCTCGAGGGTCTCGGGGACACTGTGGCTTGTCAGGACCCCAGGTGCCCATTCTCTGCACAACCGGCTCTCCGTCCACTGCGGGCAGCTTTCTCCTTGAAGTCGGGTGGCCACACCATCTGCTCCCAAGGGGTGTTTGAGCCCCGTGACCGTGGAGTCTATAAGAGTGGCCAAGGGAAAGGAGGGGAGAAAACTCCTAGGCCCCTGGGTGCCTGGTCAGGGAAGTGCATTGATGGCGGGAGGCCAGGCAGTGCGGCATCTGGGGAGGCTGAGGCAGGAGGATCACGAGTTGAAGGCCAGCCTCAGCAACTTAGCAGGACTCTGTCTCAAAATTGTAAAAAAAGGTGGGGAGGGGGTAGCTAAGAATGGAGCCGAGCAGTGAAGCAACTCTGAGTTCAGTCCCTGGTACTGTATCACCATCATCATCTTCTTCTGAGAAAGTTCTAGGTGTTCCCTGTACGTAAGCAATGCTTCCGATGGAACTGGATCCCTGGATTAAAGATCCAGGGCTGGGTAGCCAAAGGATATGTGCCAATAATCCTGTGCCTGCTATTATGGCGCAAGTCTGTTTGGATTTGTGGAGGTCCCTGCTGTACCTATTAATATTTTGAAAAGTGTCCATTAGAATAACTCTTCAAACTCACAAGCACTTTTTCATCTTTAGAAACGGAGGCTTCCCTGGAGAACCGGAAAGATGTTGGCCAGAGCACGCGGCCCCCCAGCTGGGAGAAGGGCGTTGGGGATCTCTGTTGTGCAACCTGTTTGCCTGGAGTGAATATTTATGTATTCTATTCTGGAAAATGGCTGAGGGCGTCGATTTTACATTTTCTCAATACCAAAATAAGTGTGCGAGGCAGGGTCTGTGTTCGTGAGCTTGCTCGAGCCATCGCACAACGGATAGATGTCTCAAAATAACACGCTGCGCGTGATAAATGTACACGATTTTTATGTATCCGTTAAAATCAAATAATAAATTTTAAAAATAGAGGGGGACATGGAGACTTTGGTTTGGCTCTGGGCTCTGAAGAAATCACCCAAGAGGCTGAGAAAATATGGATTGCCAAGCCTAGTGGAGCTGGGTTGCTCATGGAGGCGTTTGGTTCTAGAAGGAGATTGATTAATCCAGGCTGTGCCGTCCTCTGGTCGGTGGGGAAGGGCGTCTGAGGAGAGAGGGTGGCTTGAGAGCTGATGGAAAGGATGGGATGGGAGAGGAAAATCATCAGGATTGTCACGCTGTGATCACCAGCATGACTGTGGGGGACCCAGGTAATTCAGAGCTGGGACACAGGTCCCTATGCCTGCCCACCTACCACAGGACCTTGGTGAAGAAGAGCAAAGGCTACTCTCCCACTGGTCACCTTCCTGGGGCCATTGTAACAATGGTGACTTTGGCTCAGGACAGAGGATTTCTACCCAGGGAAAGTAACTGTGCATAGGTCTGTGTCTGTAGTAGACAAACTGATTGGTGAGCACATTTGAATCTCCTCTTTTGGTAATCTCAGCAATGCTCAGTGACTTGTATGTTTATCAACAGTTAGTGTGGTTGCAAGTGACAGAAACTGGACTCTAAGTGACTTAGCCAAAAAAGAACCTATCAGATGTTGAAAAGAGGGAATCCAGGAACAGGGATGGCTTCAGGCATGGCTTGATCCAGGGGCTCAAAGGAGACTGTTCACTTTCTCTTGTCTCTCCTTCAAACATCAACAGTAATGGAGAGGGAGCCATCTGTGGCTGAGACCATTAGATGAAAAGCTGGTCAAGAAAATTATAATGGAGAGATCAGGCTGTTCTCATGGAAGCCCTGGGGCTACTGAAATGGGCACAACCAGACACTGTGAGGCCTTCACAAAGGAGTCTCGTGAGAACATTTATCTGAATCTACTTAAACTTTGAGTTTGGGCTCCCTCCAAAGCAGCCCTGGGATTGCAGCTGATGAAGGGCGAGGGATCAAGCAACGTAGCACCAGGAGCAACCAGAGCCTGAGCCAGCTCAGGAACTCTGGGAGCCACACAAAGCACGTCTCAGACTCACCGACCGTTGGGAGGGTGCAGCTGCTGCAGCAGGGTTATTTTGCAGTGCTGGGACTTGAACCCAGGACCCACTGTGTACTTAGCGAGCACTCAGCCCCACTGTGTTCCCCAGCCACAGTGAGAGTATCTGTACAGCAAATATACAAACCACTGGCTCAGGGCTGTTCCTGAGGAGGGTTGCTCCAGTCCTTAGCTCTCTGGCCAGGGGACCCAAGAAGCCACAGGGCAGTGGGAGACAGGCAGTGTCTGTTGACAGCCGGCTGGTGTGCCCTGAAGTGGCCCAAGCAAGAGCCAGGGCATGAAACCAACAACACCCAGCACCAGCTGCTGGAGCTCCTGCAGCCCAGGGGAGACAGGAGCATGGTCAACAAGCTCAGCAATACCACAGGGGCCAGCAGGATGACAAAGGTCCATTCTCCAAAAGGACATGCAGCCTTTCATGGGCCCGCACCTCACAACAGAGTCAAGCCGGTTGAGATGACGCTCCCCTGTAATCCCAGGGACTCAGGAGGCTGAAACAGGAGGATTGCAAGTTGGAGGCCAGCCTCCACAACTTAACCAGACTCTGTCTCAAAATAAAAAGGGCTGTGGATGTGGCTCTGTTGTAGAGCACATCTGGGTTCAATCCCTGGTACCAAAACAACAACAACAACAACAAAAATAGTCAAAAGATACAAGGCAAAACTCAATATAACTACAAGGAGAAATATATATGCCCATTATTCTAGCTGAAGATTTCAACAGTCCTCTATCAGTAATGGAAAGATCCAGTAGGTGGAAGATCAATAAGGACAGAGTTAACCCCCAAACACCACTGATCAACTGGAGATAATTGACATCTACAGACTACTGTGCCCAGTGACAACACAGCACACATTCTCCTCCGTCTTGCATGGGACATTCACCAAGCTAGACCACATTCGGGGCCATAAAACACACCTTAATACTTCAAAGACGAGCAAGCACACCACCCAAGCCCTCAGATCACAATGGCATTAAACTAGGAACCGACGGCAGAAAGAGTTGGAACATTCCAAAATACCTGGAGATGAACAACATGCTTCTCGGTAACACATGAGTCAAAGAAGTCTCGAGAGAAATATTAAAATATGTCAATAAATAGAAAATGAAAATACAGCTTGTCGAGATTCATAGGCTGCCGGGAAACCAATACTGAGACATTTATATCCCTGAATGCATCCATCAGAAAGAAAAAGATCTAAAGTCAGTGATCTAAGTAAGCATCCACCTTTGGAGACCAGAACATAAAGAGCAGAATATGAGCAAAGACAGAAGAAAGAAGGACCAGCTGGGTGTGGTGGTACCTGCCTGTAATTCCAGCTACCACGGAGGCTGAGGAAGGAGGATCACAAGGTAGAGGCCAGCCTCAGCAACTTAACCAGAGCTTGTCTCAAAATAAAATAAAAAGGGCTGGGGATGTGGCTCAGCGATAGAGTGCATCTGGGTTCAACCCCAGTGCAATAAATAAATAAATAAGCAGAAATCAATGAAACTGAAAATGAGGGAAAGAAAAACAGGTAATAAATGAATCTAAATCAACCCAGAACACAAGGCATTTTCTTCTATTTGTTTTCACAGTAAGTGAAAAGCCGGAGGAGGGGGGAATGTTCCAGATGGAAAGATATCCAGCTGTGACCGTGTGCCCTTCAGACCCCAACCAGAACAACTCGGCTGTGAAAGCCTCTTTGGGACAATCAGGACAATCAGATTCTACACTGAGCATCTCACGATTGCAAAGCATCATGATTACATTTGTGAACATGCCAATGTCATCACAGTTCTGTTAAAAAAAAAAAGTCCTTGTTCTGCGGAGACATCCACCTAAGGGGGGATAGCACAAGGGCTGGGGGTTCCTTTTAAATTCTTCAGCAAGGATTTTAAACAAAAGCCGGGTCTGGCCCTCCCTCCACACCACACCTCGCGCAGCGGGCCTTGATCTTGGACCTAGACGATCTCGCTTCTATGTAAAACGTAAAATTGAAACGGTCTTTGAAGTCCCCGATCCCTGGGCACTAATTTGGACTTCGTAAAAGCACCGCATTCACAGGCTGTTTAGCGGGATGGCTGCGTTTCGGGTCCCCTTCCATTGCGTCGGGAGCCAGTGGTGCTCACGCCTCCCCTGCGCCCTGGCGCCACGTGGAATCCAAGTGGCCCTGTTCCTTGGGCGCTGACCTTGGGGTGACCGGAGCTGGCCACCGTTTCCCAGGGAAGCGCCCACAGGAGGCTGCCGCGCCACCCACGCTCACCACACCAGCGTATTTCACACTCTGCCACCCGGCAAGAGCCACGATAGAAGCCACAGCCCCCATTTAGGACGCAGCGGCTTGTGGTTAATTAGGAGTCTTGCCAAGGGGACAGGCCGTTTACGATCCCTGCCCCGCCCTGACTGGCAGCCCACGCTCTGAGGCCGCCTTCAGTTTCGCTGGTGTTTTAAAGGTAGCTTTGAACCCCCGCCCCAGCCCCACGCTCCTCTCGGGGACCCTCCAGGTGCTAATCTGCAGCAGAAAACGGAGGCCAGATTGGATCTTCCTCTTCCTCTGAAAGCTCTTGACCTTCCCTGTCTTTTAAATGCAAGAGTCCTTGCTGGATGCAGAAGGTTCTATTTCCCATGCTCCTAAAACCCTCCTAGAAAATAATAAAATGTCATGCTTGGGAGGGCCCTGAAGAATGTTTGAAACTATGCTCCCTATGCTTTTTGGTTTTTGTTTTTAATAAAGTAGACAAAGCTCTGTTAAAAGCGGGATGGATCTATTGTCAAATTCTGACTCTTGCTGTGGGTCTCTAGACAACTGACTCAACCTCTCTGAGACTACCTCTGTCCCTTATTTGTAAAAGAGACTTTAGAACAGCATGGACCTCATAGGCTGGTGGGACAGGAGGGGAAATGGTGCCGGTGGAATGTACTTAGTATAATTGTTGGTACCAAGTAAGTGCTTAATACACGTTCATTGTAGTGAGAGTTATTCGGGTCCCCTGTATCTCTTTGAGAATCTTTGGAAAGGTAAGAAAAACTCGTCTGAAAAAAATTTACCAGAAGCATTCACATTCTTTTGCCAGAAAAAGAGAATTAGGTAAAAAAAAAAAAAAAAAAAAAGAAGAAGAAGAAGGAGGAGGAAAGCACCCGTCGCCTCCCTTGTGAGCCAGAGGCTCCCACCCCGGCATTTCCTCCATCCCGGATGCGCTGCCATCCAAGTCCATGGTCTTGCAAAGCTGAGAATCAGTTTGTTCCTATGATGCTCCGGGTGTGAATAAAATGAGAAATAAAGCCTCCACCCTCTGACCCTGGAGAGAAGCACTTGGCGGAATCCTTCCAGATTCAGCTCTGCGCGGAGGGCGCTGTACCCGTGCGCGCCCCGCTTCCTGCAGCATCCGCGTGGAGGTGCCTTGACATCTTGCAGGACGGAGCATCCTCCAGGTGCCCCAGACTCACGGTGCGCCCTGGCCCCAGCAAGTCCTTGAGTGACCTTGGACATTCCCTCTCCCTCTTTTTTTGGTACTGGGGATTGAATTCAGGGGCACTAGACCACTGATCCACCTCCTCAGCCCTATTTTGTGTTTTATGTAGAGACAGGGTCTCACTGAGTTGCTTAGCGCCTGGCCGCTGCTGAGGCTGGCTTTGAACTCGCGATCCTCCCGCCTCAGCCTCCAGAGCCGCTGGGATGACAGGTGTGCGCCGCGGCGCAGGGCTGGATATCCTAACTTCTCCAAACCTCACAACCTTGCCTGTACCATGGGGAAATAATAGCACCTGGAGAGATGGTGCCAATATTCGGGGAACCGTGGGAAGCCCAGCACAGGGTTCTCCTTGTGGGCACAGGGCACTTGGGGCTGGAGAACTGGAGCTGGGGGAGACCGTCCTGTGCCTTTGGAGGAGCTCAGCAGCATCCCCGACCTCTGTCCACTAGATGCCAGTAGTGCCCCTGTCCCCTGCCACAGCCCTACAACCCAAGTGTCTCCAGATACCCTCAAGTGTCCCCGGGGGGGCCATTGAGAACCCTCGCCTCAGCCCAATGCCTGGAGCATTTGTGAGTACTTAATAAACTCTCCTTAATATTAATGCCGTCGTTGTAACAAAGTAGCACATTTGCTGAAGGTAAAACATCCAACTGCTCCAGTTAATATAAATCTACCGGCACTTTGTCAGCTCAGGAATCCAATTTCTTCTTACTCACAGGCCCTTTGGATCCAATGCTCAGTTTAACCTCAGATGCAAACCTCTCCACGTGAGCGCTTTCCTATTTGTATAACGTTAAAGTACTGCTGAAATCCCGCATCGTGATACAATCAATGCGCCATGGTTAGGGCCTCTCGGCCTCCTCGGCCTCTCCTCTTTCTCGCCCACCCCCACAGCTCAGAGACAAGACGGGGCCCACCATTAACTAGCTGCTTTTCCCGCCACAGAGACCTGATTTTTACTGCTCGTGTGCACCGAGGTGTTTTTCCACGGAGCTCTGGGTAGACAGGGTCAGGTGTGTGCTGCAAGTTAAGTATTCATGAGGCCTTAGGATCTGAACCCCCCAGGAGGCCACTTGGAAAATGACTGAATTAATCACTTAGGATCTGCATTTGGTGCACATTATCATAATACGGATAGAATACACACACTGTTCTTCACTTATTCCTGTATTGAGTGAGGCCCCCGCAGCAATTGGGAGGAAATTCGAGACTCAAGCACCTGGCTGAAAGCTCGCTCGCTCTCTCTCTCTAAATAATCCGAGGGTCTCCCGGTTTTCGAGCATCAGCCTAAAATGAGTTACAGTTGCCAGAACATTTTTAAGTAGGGAAATAAATTAGAGCGGTAATAATCATAACAATTATATAATAAATGTTAAGAATCGTAAATTCCCCAGCGGGGCCTAATCACTGTGTTTTGGTGGAGGGATATGGAAATCCCATCGTCTGCCCCCTGCTGACGTCATCGGGCTGAACTGACAGACTGGTTTCTGGATTCCCAATGTCACCAAGGTGCAGAATGAGGTGGCACTTGGGCTTTTTCAGTCGTGCTGGCTGGGCTTGGATTATTAAAGTCCTCATTTGCAAAATCAATTTAGGACTTCGTGAACATTTCTAGATTGACCATCTCCTCCTCCTCCTCCTCCTCCTCCTCCTCCTCCTTCTTATTCTTCTCTCTCTCTCTCTCTCTCTCTCTCTCCCTCCCTCCCTCCCTCTTGTGTCTCCCCCGCTCTCTCAGCCCAAGGCAGTCCCACCTGGCCTATTCATCCAGGGCTCCCGACTCCTAATAATTTCTCCATATCCAGCTGCAGATGGAAGACAATGAGGACTTGCAGCTTGTGCCCAAGCAAGAGACCTTTCCAGGAAGCCCTGGCGACTAGAAAGCCGGTCCAGTTCCCAAACTCAGCTGGGAACGATGGCTCACACTTGTAATCCCAGCACTGTGGGAGGCTGAGACAGGAGGATTGCGAGTTCAAAGCCAGCCTCAGTAATGGCGAGGTGCTAAGCAACTCAGTGAGACCCTGTCTCTACATAAAACACAAAATAGGGCTGGGGATGTGGCTCAGTGGTCAAGTGCCCCTGAGTTCAATCCCTGGTACCAAAAAAAAATTCCCCAAACTCATATGCTGGGATATTGGCTTCGACTTGGAACCTCACACCCAAGACACACAGAGGAAAGGACTCAACCACCTGCCACAGAGATGCAATCCACAGGGATGCCAGCCCAGAGGTACGTAACATGCTAGGTGTTGAGCTGAACACTTCACTGTGTGATCGCTGAACACTTCACTGTGTGATCTCACTCTTCCTGCAGCTGGGACTATTATTCTACCCATTTTACAGATGTGGAAAGAGAGGCTCAGAGAACATAAATCCATTGCTCCAGGTTAGCACAGCTTCAAGCAGGAAAGGCAGGAGGCCAAATCCAGACCCAGGTGACTCCAGCACCCATGCTCTCGACCACTAGGTTCTGCTACGCCAACAAACTGCACTTCTGCAAGATGAAGAGGTTTGCAAGTAGAGGGCGCTGTGGTGCACACTGTAACCTCAACTCCTCAGGAGGCTGAGGTAGGAGGATCGCCAAGTTGGAGGCCATCCTCGGCAACAGAGCAAGACCCTATCTCAACATAAAAAACGAAAAGGGCTGGGGGTGTGGCCCAGTGGTAGAGCACTCACCTGCATGTGCGAGGCCAGGACGTGGACGTCGCATGCTTAGCGCTGTTCCCATCCCCCCGGCAGCCCCGGGACTGGAGCTGGGAGCCCAGACCTTGGGTGAGCAGTGAGAAGGTGGAAAGCTGACCTAGCTTCTGGGGCCCCACTGCTCCTAGCCTCAGGGTGCCTGTGAAAGAGAGGACCCATCAAGCCAGGGCCACAGGCAACTCACAGTGAACCCTCGTGCAATTAGAGGAAGACCTTCCTCAAACCACCTGTCATGGCAGAAATCTGTCATACTGATTTCATTAAACAAGACACTTCACTGCCACCTTCTGGAAAGCGGTTGTAGTGTGGGTGTGGGCGTGGGCGTGGCCACGTATGAACAGGCACATGCGCAAAAGCAAAGAAGTCAGAATGCAAATAGCATACTTTTCGTGCAGTGCGTGACATGTACAACTGTACATAGTCACCCTGATAATTCCTTGCTGGATTGTTGGGAAGAGAAAATTTTATATTGTCTGCTAAGTGTTTACTTTGCACTTTGGTAGACACAGCACACAGGTCATTAACAAATATTGGCTTCTCTAAATTCTGGCTGATTGGATGATATTGTTTCTTGTAGCTGTGACTACAGTCATTTAAAAAATCTCACATAGCATGAAGTCTTGGTACTACTGAGATCCCAGCCCATCTATCTCTGGCCCTCCATACTTCCAAGCACTCTGGCTGTCCCAGATAATAACTCCCAGACCCTGAAGGTGACCTCTTTCTTGTCCCCTGAACAGGAGAAGGAACAGAGAGAGAATTTTCTACACTGATTCCAAAAACTCTGTCAGGCTTTTTTTTTTTTTTTTTTTTTTTTTTTGCTATTTTGAATCTCTGAGGCACCCTGAACAGCTTTGCAAAATGTTTAGTATGTTTGATAAGCCTTTGTCCCCAGCCAGAAGGTTAATAGGACAAGTTAAGATGTCGTGGTGTCTAGCCACAAACATACGAATCTTACCTTTTCCATAAACCAGCTGTGTGGCCTCGAACAAGTAGCTTAACTTTGTTGTGCTTCATTTCTTTACCAATAAAAAACGAATGAGCTCTTTAGCTATCTATTACATAGAGATGTAAAAACAAATGAGAAAATGTGTTTAAAGCATTTTAGGCTCAGAAATCTCTGAATCAAAGTTGTTATTATCCTTACCAATGGGGAAAGACAGTCCCTATTTTTATAGGTTATTCATTTCTAGCTGCCCATCCAATCTCTGATGATCTTGCTTTTGAACCCCAAATTAGAACCCCCAAATCTGATACACCGTTTAAAAAAAGCCTCCTCCAAGTATTTCATAGGAAAAGCTCAAAGTCCAACCCCACTTACTTCTGCCTCTAAGGCGTTACACAAAATCAGATGTGTCCCGGCTTCTGTGGGACAGAGTTGCTTCACTCAGGAAATGCTTTTAGCCTCACAGCTGTTCCTTCTCCAAAAACAAATATCTTAGAGATACCAAGGCTGCCAACAGGGGACCAACCGGCTGACTTTCT
>CM053407.1:117965489-117983811 GCA_028644305.1 Xerus rutilus | reverse complement strand
AAGTGCCTTTCCATCCTGCCCCGTCTCCCACCTCCCTGCAGAGGTGAGCTGGGGTGAAGCTGGGAAGGCTGAGGCCAGCCGAAGAGGACTTGAGGGGCACCTTCCAACTTTCCATCTCCTTTCTAAACTCCATCTCCCGTCCCCTCCTTAATCAATAAAACAGGAATTAGGTCCCTGGTCCAAGAGTTCTCTTGTGTCTTCAACTTTATGACCTTGGCCACCTCGCAGCCTTTGCAGGCTGCCAGACCGGCTTCCTCAAATACCTGAGGTCGCCCAGAATCAGGTAGCAAACAACTGCGCGGCTGCTGCCGCCCCGCAGGCGGAGCAAGTTTAAGACCCGCTCTCGCATCTCGGGTCTTCTGGGGGCGTCGCGCTCGTTTTCTAATAAACTCCGAACCCTTTTCTTTGATCCCCTTCTTTTTGAGGGCGCGGGAGAAGTAGCAGGAAAATGAGGTGCCTAAGCAAAGTTTTTATGCCCGCCTGCCCCTGGCTCCAGCCCGGAGGACTTTGAATTCCAGACCCGGCATCCGCCCCCGCCCGCCCACTATTTTTCCCCTTCTTTTCTGAAATTGATCGATTTTATCTGGGAGCTTCAAATCGAAACCAGAAGAAGGGCTTTGAAATGTCAAAGAAAAGTTGCAAAAGAAAAAAAAGGGGGCGGGATGAGGAGGAGGGAGGGGAGGGAGATAAAAAATCAGGGGGGTGGGCGGCGGCAGGCCCGCGCTGGCTACCTTGGCCACGGTCCTTAACCTTTTCACCCTGTGCTGGTGGCGGTGCGCTCTGAGCAGCCCCTTTGAAAATCGGATGGAAATTGCCCTTTGGGGACCAGCAAGCGTTTGCGCTCAGTCTCAGGAGGCATCCGCGAGGGCTTTTGGAGCAACTTGGAAGTTTTTTTTTTGCAAACTTTTCTGCTGGATCCTTTGCACTGGAATTAAACTGTTCCCCATTGAAAGTTTGGATGAGTCGTGTTGGCCTGGAGTCATCTTGACCTCATATATTTTTTTGAAAATTAAAAAAAAAAATACAAGTTCTGGAGAAAACAAGATCCCCCAGGCTTGGGGAGGTGTGTGTGGGGGGACCCTTCAGTGTGGCCCCAGACTCAGAGCATGAAAACCTGGGCGCCCCCATCATGCTCCTGGCAACACCCCTACCCCCAGGCCTTTCCTCTGGTCTCCAAGACCAGCTCCAGCAGCAGGGTGCTGGGCGGCGCTCACTTCCATGCTCTGCAGCCTCCTTCTCCTTACCTTTAGGTTAATGCATCCGGCTGGAAAGACCCCTTGGATCTAAAGAGGCACAATTTATGGTGGCCCTTTTAGGGAACTGGCATCCTGCAAGGCCCTGGAAATACGGATTGATTTGATCGTAGAGAATTTCCAGTCTTCTTCCCGTGCTGAGGCTCAGAGGAGCCAAATCAATTTATAGAAAAGCAGTTCATACTGGAAAGAGGTTGTTTGAAGATCCCCTGACGGCAAGGGACCCTGGGGACATGGAGAGAGAGAGAAAGTCCCTCCACAGCAGGCTGATCTCCTTGTGCCCCTCCCCTCCAGATGGCCCCTGGTGGCCCTGCCTGAGGAGAAAGGCAGGGTGTGCTGGGGTCTCCCAGGGCAGCTGCCCTAACTGGCCACTTTGGGGGAAAAGGCACTGAGATTGGAATCCACCCAGGAAAGGTGGAGAGAGCATCAGATAAAGATATGCAGAGGTAAACCGAGAGAGGTGAGCATCAGGGAGCGGGACAGAGGAAGGCTTGTGTAAGAAAGTGGAGGTCCAGGGGAGACGTCCAGGCAGAAGCTGCAGGACCTGGGCGAGTGATCGACAGACAGACCTGCAGAGAGATGCGGAGTCAGAGCAGGGAATCGCAGTGTCCGGGGCATCCAAGACGAGAGTGTGCACCCCACCCCAATAGCCACACACCCTGGGCGGCCAGGCTGCCCTACACTGGCCCTGTGACTCTGTGGCTCGCCCAGCTCCTCCTCCTCCCCCAGGCAATCTCTGACCTCTGTCCTGACTTCCCCGTCTCCATTCCCTTCCAGACTCTCTGTTATTTTTCTTGACAATACAGTAATCAGAACCCTCACTGGAGGGATGTAAAACTGCATCCAAACCCCACGTTGGCCCTGTTGATGTTATCCCCATTTCACAGATAAAGAAACTGAGGTTCAGGCAAGTCAGGAATTTTTCCAAAGGTCACCAGCTCATAAGGACAGGAAGCTGAGATCTAATTATGGATTTATTCCCAACCCCCAACCCCAAATCAGACATGAAGCCCCAAGGACAGGGGCTTCAGGCCGGACCCTCGCACTGGGTTAGAGTGAGGTGCTGAGCTCCAGAGGGAGGAAGAGGAAGGGTCCTCAGAGCCAGGCCAGTGGCACAGGCGAGGAAATTCTTTACTCAACAACTATTTACTGAGCGCTTGCTCTTTACTAGGCGCCTCCTAGCAGAGGCCTCTGCTCCTCTGGAACTCGTTGTCTGGTAGGGTCTGGGGAGCTGTTGCATGAGCCATCCCAAGGTGGCAAACTGGAGGGGCCATGAAGGGCATGTGGGAGACCAGGAGAGGCCGGAGCAGGGTGTCTACCCTCATCTGGAGGTGAGGAGTGAGGACTTGGCAGACTTCTCGCCTGAGAGCTCTCGGGGAATTCATGGCGGGGGTAAGTGAGACCCCAGGCACAGCAGCAGGCTTCCACCACCAATGGTGCGTCCCTGCCCCTTCTCCAGGGATGGATCCTTGGCCAGCATGAGCGTGCTCACCTACCCAGGAAATGACCTTCCCTGCCAGCAGCCTCCCCAGACGACTCAGGAACACAGAGCCACCCCTTACCCCAGGCAGGACACGCCCTGACTTGCTTTATGCTGCGGAGTCCAGGCAGGTCTCTGCCCCAACCTGCCCCCTGCAGATGCCATCAGCCATTTTTTCTCGTCCTGCCTCACAATCCTGTGCGGCTTCTCCTGAGCATGGCCTCAGCAAACACAGGCACAAACATCCCTCAGGGATGCCACTTCTCAGAACCTCCAGAAGACTGGAGGGGGTGGCTAAGCCAGGGTTAAACCTTGGACACTCCCAGGTCCCTCCCAGGTATTTGAGGAGGGGAAAACTGAGTCCCTGGGGGGATTTTAGGAAGTAAGTTTGATAGGACGAGATCAAGAGGGTCTTCTGAGGGGGAGCATATGCCTTCAGGCTCCTGACCCCAAACTGCTACCTCCGGCTCTGAGCTGAACTTCCAAGGCAGAGCAAAGAGAAGCTGCTGGGTCGTGCCAGGCCTGTCCCTAACATTTGGGACAACACACCATGTCTGAATACTTCAGAGTTATAAGTCAAACTGGCAAAGCAGCAAATACAGTATGTCCCAACCTTCGACATGGATGGGGGGCCTTCCCAATAACCCGAAAGATCAAGGTGGACTTAGAATTCTCAGTTCCTTCGAGTCTTCGAAGAGAAGACACCAGCCTCCTTCGATGCCTTTACTCCCTGGCCGCACTGCCTTTAGCAGGGAGGCTTTGTACACACGGTGTGCAGATCCCAGCCTGCAAGCCCCCCTCCAGCACATCTCTGGCAAACAGCTGCCCTGGGTCACTCTCATGGCCTGAGGCTGAGCAGGAGAGCCAGGTTTACTCTCCAGTGATGGACACAGGGGAATAAGACCAAGCAGAGCCTGGACACAGACTCTGGTCCATTTGGACAGAAGGCTCATCTTCTGGGTGCCCTGAACAAGGAAGTATGGATGTTGGGCAGACATGGCCTCTGCCAACTTCCTGCCTTCAAGAGGGCCATCGTCAGGAGAGAGTCAGAACAGAACCCTCCAAAGCACACGGGCCGCTTCACACAAGATCAACAGTGGCGCTGCCCTCGTGGCTGGACCTGCAGTAGATGCCCCCAGAGCCCCTCGCAGCCGGCACGCCCTGCTGTGGGTGCCTTCTGACACACAGCGTGTCCACTCCCTGAGGCCTTAGCCACACTCAGCTCCAGCTTTTGCCGAGTTTCCTCTGGGAACAAATTCTTCAAGAAACTCAATCTGCTGTGAGCAGAGGCCTGGCTTATTCTTGGCTGTGGCCTGGCTCTCGTCCCCGGTGCAAACAGACACTGCACACAGCAGAGCCGGGGAGCGAGTCCTGCTGGGGAGACCGACATCTCCACTCTCCCTCTCTGGGCTTGAAAACCTCCCGACGCAGAAGAAAAACCAAAAGCGTTCAGGAGGAGATTTGGAGGGAATCCCACCATTTGTTCTCAAATTTCCCCCAAAGAGGCAGCTCCCCAGCATTGATACAAACACTCCACCTCCCTTCCCAGACCAGCGCACAGCTCTTCAGTTTTTCCAAAAGTGAGGCTGTGTAGGTCCACACCGCGGCCTCCCTGTTCTGTGTCTGTGCGTGTGTGTGCAGACACATGCACACACCTGTGCACATCAGATTATCCAAGATGTCTATGGCCCCCCAAAGGGTTTTGAACTCCTGGACCAAGAGTTAAGAATGTTCAAGGTCAAGGGGTGCCTGTATTCACCAGGAGGTGTTTTAAGAGCCTCCTCGCCCACAAAGCCTTCCAACAGGAAACAATCCAAATATCCATCACACAAGGAAACAGGTAAATACATCAGGTCAAGTTCACTACAAAGACCACTGCTGAGAAACTGAATGCACCTCAGCTTCCTGCAGACATAGAAGGAATTTCACAAGCATCAAATTGAGCATATAAGACAGAAAAAGGGCCGCGACAGTTCCGGTTCCTATGGAGCCTCCTTTTTCACCTGAAGGATTGGGCAGAACTGGGACCTCAATTGGTCTCACTCTTTCAAAAACCCGAGGGCTAGACTGGGTGAACTACCCTGCCAGCAATGGTCTTAGAATGGTCCCCAGAAGTTTATAGGGAGGAACCTGCCTGTTTCATAACGCTGAGGCAGGCAGAGCCAGAGAACCAAATTAAACAGGGCTATGTGCCCTGCATGGGGACTTCACTAGGCTGGGGACAGTGCCGGCAGAAGGGTGAAGGAGATCTGTTGCTTGGAAAATAATTATTTCCCGGCCTGTGTTATTGTCCCTTGGAGCACATTAAGGTTTGAAACTCAATTCCGACCATTCCAAGAAGGATATTTATAAGTTGGGCTTGACGTCACTGTAGTCTCCCTTTCAAAACTGATGTTAAAAAAATAAAAACAGAAACCTTACAATCCCCCACCGACCTCCAAACCCTTTACAAAGCCCACGGTATGACGATCCAGGCAACGGTTACTGAACACGGCTTTGCCCAGAAAGGCTCCTCGGCTAGTCCTTTGAAGTCACAGTGTGCTTTTGACTTTCCAAATACACCAAATAGCTCTGGGTATGTTCCCCTCTGTTTTCTCTCTTGTTAAATCCCTCAGACGCAGGAACCAAAGGAAACTTCATGCAGAACCAAATTATCTGCGTTCCACATGTTTGCTTTTTAATAATAAAATACAATGAAATAAAACCCAAAGGGGGCAAGCCTCCTGACCGGACTTTTACTACCTGGCAGGAACACATGTCACAGCCCGGCCAGTGCAAATGGAGCCGCACTCAGGCCAGCCTGCTCTCCCTGACCCCACCTGTCCACAGAGACCTCTTATCTTGCCCCCTCACCCTAGGTCATCCTGGGATCCTCATCCTCTGTATTTGTCCCTCCTGAAAGGGCTGGGGGTTCTGGCAGAGGTGAGGCTCTGGCTGAAAAGATGCTTAGTTCAGAACCAGCTGAGCTCCAGAATCTTCCAGGTCAGGCTATACCATGTGTGCTGGCTCAAGCATTTGGATTGCCTATCAATTAATCCAGATGCTTTGAGGATCTATTGCATGGCATTCCGTGAGCACTGGAGCTAAGGATGCAGTGATAAACAGGATCTAATGCATGACTCAGGAATCAGCCAGTCTAGAGGACCAGGTACGTGCTAAGAAAGTTTAAGAGGTGGGGGGGGCTGGGATGGAGCTCAGTGGTAAGGCAGTTACCTAGCATGCACGAGGCCCCGGGTTCAATCCCCAGCACTGCAAAAAGAATACACACACACACACACGTATATATGTATGTATATGTGCATATATATTTACATATATATGTATATGTGTGCATATATTTATGTACAAATAAAATGTGTATATAGTCATTTTAGAAATTATTAAGCACTATGCAAAATATAAAGTCATATGAGAGAGAATTATGGTGGGTGAGGGTGTCCTTGAAATAAAATGGGGTTACAGAAGCTTTCTTTTGAAAAGTAGGAACATTTTAAAACATAGATTTATTGGGATATAGTTTGCATACATGATTGTATGACTGGGTATGCATTTGTGAAATTATCCTACTATGCCCCCAAAATGTGTAGAAACATTAGATGTTCATTAAAAATTGTCAAAATGGGGCTGGGGCAGAGCACTTGCCTAGCATGTGTGAGGCGCTGAGTTGGATCCTCAGCGCCACATAAAGATAAAATCAAGCCACACTGTCCACCCACAACCACAAAAACTAAAAATAAATTTTAAAAAAATTGTCAAAACAGAAGCACATTGTCCTTTGATAACTGTACAGTGCAAATGAGTTGGCTCACATGTCCAGCTGCATGTCCACCTCAGTCAACACAGTTGCAAAGTTTCTGTGAACCCCTTGCAATTAAGTCTCTCTCTTCTCCTAGCCCCTCACAATGCCTGGTCTGGTTTTGGTCCTGTGCTTTTGCTTTTTCTGGAATGGTGTGTAAATGGCATCCTTCCTTATGGAGCTCGGGGGGCTGGCTTTTTTCCACTCAGCCCGATGTGCTTGAGACTCACCCGTGCAATCCCAGGCATCACGTCTGTTCCTCTTTACCACTGCCCACATCCGCAGGTGTGCATGTACCACAGTTACATCTAGGCCAGGTCTTATTTTTACTTCTCTTGGGTACATACTCAGGCATGGAGTGGCTGGCTCATGTGGTGACTCTATGAAGGACACAACAAGAAATTGGTCCACTGTTTCCAAAGCAGCCCTACCGTTGCACATGCCCTCCAGCCATTCAGGGGCCTTCCAGTGGCTCCACATCCTTCTCAAAACTGTGTTGCCAACTGCTTTCATTAGAGCCACATTTAATGTGTGCATAATGCATTTCCCTGATTACCTATGGGATTGAACATCTTTTGATAAGTTTATTGGCCTTAGTATACAATACATATGATTTTTGTATTATATGTTCAAAACATATAACAATTATTCATTATTTGTGTGTTTACATTTTATAATAGATTTATGTGAAACATACTGGAATTAGAGTCAGTGACAATAAGGAGGCACCATAGGAGAAGAAGGCAGACTTCCTATGCTTGGCCTCCTCGTGTAGTTTGACTTCCTCACAATATGGCGGACCTCAGAGTCGGACTTCTTCCCTGGAGACTTATGGCTGCAAGCAGCAGTGCTCAGCAGAACGAAGCTGAAGCAGCCTCCCCGTTGAAAGCCCAGTCTTGGAAGTCACACAGCATCCTTTCTCCCCCATTCCATTGGTAGAAGCCGTCATGAATCTGCTCAGATTCAGAAGGAATGAAACCAGATTCTCCATGGGGTGTGGCAGGATCACGCTGAAGACTAAGATGGAAGACGGAAGATATTGTGGTGGTGGTCTTTGGAACACAGGATCTGCCACAGAGCAAAACCCAGGAGGGGCACAACTTGTTCTGCTCTGCAAATGCTTCTGAGGGGTGATGAATAAGCATGTGGATGAACTTGAACTTGAGGAATTCCCAAGGCAAATAGGGGAGACGGCCATGGAAATAAAAACCATACTGTCCATACTTGGACAGCATGTATCCCATTAGGGTAGAAAGTCCCCAGGAAGCAATCCATATCTCCTGGGCGGTGGGCGGGGGTTGGGGCTCTGGAGCCTGTGCAGGAATGCACCAGTTGGACAAGGGCGGGGAGAGCGCTGGAAAGAAGGGCACGGGCACATGGCATCCGTGCTGGCAGCAGAGGAGGTCGGACGCGGGCCGAGGCGGGCTGCGCCCTGGCGGGGAGGACCATGCGGCACTGGGAAGCCACTGCAGGACTCAAGGCTGTGCTTGGATGCACACTCCGGAAGGGCCCCTGGGGGCTGCAATGGTGCTGAGATCACAGTTGACAGGGACGGGCTCACAGTCCAGAAGCCAGTAGGGGGCGTCTGTGCAGTCCTGGGAGAAATGGGAGGAATGCAATTTGGCACAAGGGTGGAGAGGGTGGGGGCAGAGTGGACCTGTGTCCCCTCCTGGGCCAGTGGGCGGCTCCTCAAGGCCCCGCCCTGGCCCAGCATGGGAATCACCTGGGGTGGTTTCCCAGGGGAGCTGCTGGGCCTCCACATACCCTCCCCGAGTCAGCGCAACCCAAACCTTTGGGTCGGGCGGCAGGCAGGCTGGGTGGTTTGTGAACCTTCGCCTACAGAGGCTCCTGGGCTGCTCCGACTGGAGGCCCCTGGGGGACACAGTGCATTTCAGATGACCCCAGAGGGAGCTGCCAGGACACTGGTTCTAGGAGGAGTGAGGAACGAGGTGAGCGTTTTGGATTTTGGACATGTGGGGCTTCTAGTGGCAAGGATTTGAATTCTCCTCCAAGAGGCATCCACAGGGCATTAACAGTGGGCTCAGCCTAGAAACAGATGCAATCATTTGGGGTTTTTTTGTTTGTTTTTTGGTACCACGGATTGAACTCAGGGGCACTCAACCACCGAGCCACATCCCCAGCCCTATTTTGTGTTTTATGTAGACACAAGGTCTCACTGAGTTGCTTAGCGCCTCGCCACTGCTGAGGCTGGCTTTGAACTCGCGATCCTCCTGCCTCAGCCTCCCTAAGTGCTTGGATGACAGGCGTGCGCCACCACGCCCGGCTTAAATCATTTCCTCCTCCTCAGTGTTGTTCTTGGAAAGCCACAGGAAAGTGTCTCCAGCTCTAACCATCCGCACCGGGAGCAGCGCTGTGAGCTTTAGGTCCTTCCCTGCAGCGACCCCGGAACACGGGTGGTGTTGGTCAATTTGATTTTACAGAGGAGGAAACTGAGGCTTAGAAAGACCAAGCCACCAGCAACGAGGTTGTTCAGGGAGGAAGTAGGAGGCAGGGCCCAGAAGGAAACCCAGGCAGTCTGATCTTAGAGGTGCGTTGAGGAGTCCACGGGCCATAACTTGACCTTAGTAGCTCCTTCCATGTTTGCATAAAGTGAATTGACGTAATTGCTGCTGTGTTACTAGCACTGTTAAAATTAGTGCCGGCATTAAACTCAGCCCTGCTCTTCCCATCGCCTCTGTTACAGAGAGTGACCACACTGGTTCCTGTCCTCCCGGCGCCCACCACAAACCCTCGTAAACCATCACCGATGCCTTTCATTTACATGGTCCTCCAGGCCCAAAGGCCTCTGCGAATTTAACAGAGCCTCCACCGGCATATCATAAAACAAAACCAAATGCTGCCTTCCCCCTCCCGTTCCCGAGTATCTGTCAAAGCCAGTGGAGAAATAAAAACCAGAATCTCCAAACAATACACTTCCCCACAGATAATAAATAAAATCTCCAAAGGGGGGGAAAAGAGCAAAGCGTCTCACAAAGGCTGGGGGTCCACCATGCAAGCTGCACATCAGGCCAAGCGGCTACCAGCAGACCCAGGGTAAGGAACCAATTGAGATAAAAAATCGACGTCCCTATTACATGTGCTGCATGCACGTTGCTGGTGGATGTGGCGGGGGTGCAGTCCCCGTCAGCTCTCTTTTGCTCTTTTGCACACAAATAAATACACATGTTGCTTTGCGCGAAGCGGGCGCTTAATAAATTCTTATGCAGCGCATCAAAGTACCAGTGCTCATTTATGAATTCTCCAAGTGCACGTGTTTATGGGCCATTTTTTCTCTCCCCTCTCAACTATGAAATGAACTGGAATTTGTTCAAACCTTTTGTGTTGATGGCAGGCCTGCTACTCAGCTTTTCTATGTATTGCACGTGGACAAACAGCTAGAAAGTCAGGATCCGAAGTGGCAACTATACACCTTCCAGGGAAAGAGGAAGGAGTCAAGTTTTAGTTTGCATCTCTCTCTCTCTCTCTCTTTCTCTCTCTCTTTGGTACTGGGGATTGAACTCAGGGGCACTCAACCACTGAGCCACATCCCCAGCCCTATTTTGTGTTTTATGTAGAGACAGGGTCTCACTGAGTTGCTTAGCAGCCTCGCCCTTGCTGAGGCTGGCTTTGAACTCGCGATCCTCCTGTCTCAGCCTCCCTAAGTGCTGGGATTACAGGCGTGCACCAACGCACACAGCTTGCATCTCTTCGTTTTTTATACTGATAACGCTGATGGTCAGGTTTTGACTATTTTCTTTCTCTCTCTTTCTTTCCTTCTTTCCTTCCTACCTTCCTTCCTTCCTTCCTTCCTTCCTTCTTTCTTTCTTTCTTTCTTTCTTTCTTTCTTTCTTTCTTTCTTTCTTTCTTTCTTTCTTTCTTTCTCTCTCTCTCTTTCTCTTTCTCTTTCTTTTGGTCTCTCTCTCTCTCTCTTTCTTTCTTTTGGTACTGGGGATTGAACACAGAGGTGCTTTACAAGTGAGCCACATCCCCAGCCCTTTTTATTTTATTTTGAGACAGGGTCTGGTTAAGTTGCTGAGGCTAACTTCCAATTTGCAATCCTCCTGCCTCAGCCTCCTTAGTCACTGGGATTACAGATATGTGCAGCTTGATAATTTTCATTTAAACAAATGTGGGTTTCTCCAAATCCTGTACAACCTTCATGTGGGCCTGTACCTGATGCAGGCTGACACAGGACATCAGGTACAGAATTTTACTCCGAGTCATGGGAAAGAGGGTCCTGCCTCGAATGCCAGGCCTCAGAGGGTCCCACTCTGTTCCTCTGCCAGCCTCACCCTTCGTATGAGTTGAGAATACCCTTGGGCCCAGCAACCATCCTACCCAGAGACCACCTCACTCTCCTGGACATGCAGTCAGCACCTGCTGAATGCTGTGTAGGATCACACTCTGTGCCCGCGTGTGACATGATGAGAGACCTCAGGGGTGCTGTGAGCCCTTCACAATGACAACATCTCTGAAACATCAATGTCCCCTGCCATGCATCTCCTTCTCTGGTCGGGGGATGAGGCTAGATGGTGTTTTCTGAGGAAAAGCTCTTCTAGCTGGCCATCCTCTGAACTGGATTCTTCATTTTAAGGGACATACCCTGACCTGGCTCAAAGACGCTAGTGAGCGTGGAGCTGGGAGCCGGGGAGAAGCTTCCTGCAGTTTGTATGGTCACTGCCAAAGGCAGGAATCGCGGCAGGTCCATGAGCTGAGCCCCGAGACCCCAGACCTGGGTTTCCGGGTGTCTCCTTGCTCTCTGCGCCTGATCCACGCTCAGGTACCTTCAACTCAACGTGCGCCAAATGGAATGGGTTTTCTTCCCTCCAGACCTGAGTTACTCCTGGGCTTCCCATCTCTGCTGATGGCTGCTCCATTCACTGAATATTCTAGATCACACAGAAACTTTCTTCCTTCTTCCTTTTGCCAAAACCAAAAACTGACACCAGTGGAGACCTGCTTGGCCCGGCATAGAGCTAACGGTTTTATAAATCCTGCATCTCTTCCCCCTCCCCTGGAGCAGTGCAGTCAGGTCGTGGGTATCCCCACTGTACAGAGAAGGAAACTGAGGGTCAGAGAGGCCATGTGGCTTTCCAAGGAAATGCTCTGCAAAACCGTTTCCTACCTAGTGGGTGGAGCTTTTTCCTTCCGTCCCCTGTGATCCTCTCTGCCTGGCAAAACCCCTTCAAAGGCACCCACTGAGTGTTCAGAAAGTGGGTGTTGGAGTAAACTCAGCTGACCTTCCAGAGGATGCCCTGGGCTGCGTCTCCATCCTGTCTGGTTGACGACTGTGGCTGCCGTGGGGTCCTCCTTGGAGAGGAGGGGGAATGTGCCAGGCGTGGGGAGAGAACAGATGGGGAGACTTCAAAGGGAAGTGAAGGATTCTGGGAAGTCTGTGTGTAGAGCCAGTGAGGGACGGCAGGTGGGGGACAGGGAGGGCCGGTCCACCACCCGTCCTTTCTCCTCGGTGGGCCTGATTATGAGCCTCTGTCTCTTTGAAAGTTGCCTCATCCCCAAAGTTGGCAGCTCACCCTCCACCAGCCCTGAGCGGCATTGATCCCCGTGTGGCTTGAAGGCACCTGGTCCATCTCCAGGGGCTTCACAGCATGCCAGGTGCTGGTCTAAGTCCGGTCAGATGCTTTTTTCCTTCATGACAACTTTGCCAGGAAGGTACAATCTCGAACCCCATCGCACAGATGAGGAGACCGAGGTACAGAGGCCGGCGAAGGCCACACCACCAGGAGGAGACGGCGCTGGGAGTTTAAGGTGGCAGGTGGCTCCATAAGTGGCCCTCGACCCCTCCTTCTGTGTCTCCATGTCAAGGAGTCCAGATCTGCTGGCCAGCACTCCCCAGCCACCCGACTCCGGCCAGCTGCCCGCCCTGGGCCTCGGTGGCTGCGTCTGTGAGCCAGACACCGTCAGAAGGTCCCCTCGCCGGGACCTTCCTGAGGCCATCCACGCTCGCAGACAAGGGGACCTCAGTGTCTGTCAGCTCTTGCTATGGTTTCCCCAAGTATTGGGTGGCCCTTCTCTCACACTCAAAGCTACAGGGAGAGTTTAAGAAACTGGACCAGGAAGATGCTGCTTTCCTGTGTTATTTGGCGGTTGGTGTTGTTTCCTTGTTTTGTTTTGCTTTGTTGCTGGGGATCCAACTCAGGGTCTCCTGCCTGCTAAGCAACCGCTCTACAGTATTTCTCACTCGCACCCTCGACTGTTTCAGACACACAGAAGGATGGAGAAAAACACAGTCAGCACCCTTGGGTCAATGGCAGGGTCAGAAATAAAGTGTCAGATGCAACTGGGGGGGCCTGAGCAGTTCTCCCTGAATACACTCCCTGCCTGTCCCTCCAAGGTAGCCATCATCCTGATCTGAAGTTCATCATGTGTCTGAGTATCTTTACGCTTTTACCATATGTATGTATCTTTTTTTTTTTTTTGGTACCAGGGATTGAACTCAGGGGCACTCGACCCCTGAGCCACATCCCCAGCCCGATTTTGTGTTTTATGTAGAGACAGGGTCTCACTGAGTTGCTTAGCACCTGGCCGTTGCTGAGGCTGGCTTTGAACTCGCGATCCTCCTGCCTCAGCCTCCCAAAGAGCTGGGATGACAGGCGAGCGCCAACGCGCCCAGCTCCATGTGCATTTATCTTTAATCTATGTTCAGCCGTGTATGATGTAACACGAGGCATCATTTCACACATTGAAAAGCTTCCTATTCATAATACCATCCAGACCTTTGGTGCAGATTTTGCCTCACGTTATGATGTTGAGATTGATCTATGTGGACAAGTGACAAGAGTGATTATTTTTTAACGGCCCTGGGACATGCCGCTGTGCCTATGCGCCTCCATTGATTCATTCACGCTTATCTCCATGGCCTTGCCAGGGGGGTCCAGGTTTTTAGCATCACAGACAAGGTTGCAATGAGTGTTCCTTTTTTTTTTTTTTTAGTTGTGAATGGATCTTTATTTTATTTATTTATATGTGGTGCTGAGAAGCCAACCCAGTGCCTCACACGTGCTAGGCAAGCGCTCTACCACTGACTTATGATCCCAGCCCACGACGGGTGTTCTTGCTCACGGGCTCCATGAGTTTCTCTAGGACCACGGCCGCTGTTGGATTGCTGGGTTGAAAGGTCTGAGCATCTTAAAACAATTCAACAGTGGCTGCAGAGTCTCATTGCTTCCCATCCTTGCCATCCCTGAGTTTTGTCCGATGGCATCATTTTTTACAAATCAGGGGCATTATTATTGGGAAAGTCATTTGATCCCCTTGGTGGCCAAGGGGTTCTGTGTGTTGACAGCTGAGCAAAACCCAGTGGATACCCAAAACCAAGTTTAAGAGAAGCCCTACAGTATGAAGCCTTCAACCTCCCCTCCCAATCTGAATCACGGTCTCTGTTTTGGGGCTCCTGCAGAGCATGATTTCCCCTCCCCAGATGCATAACCATGACAAAATTGAAATTGTCTGTTCATTTTTCTTTTCCTGACTCAACTGAGCATCAAGAAATTGGAAATTCATTCCTATGTTAGCCATAGTATCAAATGCAGAACTTGGGATATAGTAGGCGCTCAATAAACATTTGTTGATTGAATAACTGAATCAGGGTTCACCGTGGTCATCTACAGCCTGATGAAGGACAGGGGTCCCTGCATTTTGATGAGTGATGTGAATGAATGGGTGAAACGCCCAAGCTAAGCAGTCAGTTCAGGAAGCCATAATGCTAAGGGGGCCCTGGCCACTCATTCATTCATGCATTCACTTTTAAAGAAGCGGTCATGGAGTGCCTGTTGTGTGCTCTGAGCCCCCATGGTGGGTTAATTTGAAGCATGATCGATTCTATGTCTGAGATACACACAGGGAGGCAAATGTGCCCCACCAGGGACGGAAGGCAGCAGATGTGGTCTTCCTCTTCCCACCGTCTCCCTGCCAGGGCCCGAGGATCCCCCTTCCCATTCCTTAAATAGCCTATCAGGTCAAGTTCAGAGCCCGGATTCCCGTCCCCTCCACCTTCAGTTCTCCCCAAATCAAAAGCCGAGAGGCCAAAGCAGCCGAGATGTGAGCTGAAGCGTGTCTGAATCTGGTCCAGGGAGGCCGATCGGGGATTTGCTTTTTCCTTTGTTTGTTATATAAGAAGGGAAGACGGGAACGAGGGGGGACAGAGGATTTACTGACATGGAGGACAGAGGCTGGAAGTGGAGGGGAAGGACACGTCTTGAGAGACAAAAGCAGGCTCTGTGACATCCTGGGTTTGGATCCAGGACCCAGCATCTTAGAAACTCACACCTGGGGATCTGGCAGGCAGGTCTGCAAACACACGTCTCAGCTCTGGCACGACCATAAACCACTCAGCCGGCACTCGGTGCTCCGCCGTGATGGGCCCTTGATGTATTTACCCAAAGAGAAGAAGTGAAAGGTAGCTGGAGCCTCGAAGCCATAAATACATCAAGGTGTGCAGGTGACATCACCCCAAGCTCCCAGCACAGGGCTCGTGGCTTATGAAATCACAACACCAGGAGACGCGGCCTGGCGGGCGGGCGGGGTGGGCAGCCCCCCGTGCCGTGGACCAAATTCATTCAAGTTTCTCCCTGTCACTGCTGGGGAGGGGAGAGGTTCCAGGGGCTTCTTTCTGCTTGAAGAGTTGACCCGCCTCCTTGACTTGCTTTGTTCTGGGGCGTCTGAGATGAGAATAATGGAACCTTGGAAATAGCAGAGAGAGAGGGTCCGCTCCAAATAAAGGGGCTGCTCTTTGATTTCAGAGGAATGAGTCCCTGCTAGTGTAGGTCAGGCTCAAAAAGCAGCCACCTTCCTGATGTTGATGCTCCTTTGGGCCTTAACTATTCAGAGAAAGATAGATCTTCCTCCCTCCCTCCCTCCCTCCCTCTTCCTCTTTCTACTTTGTTGGTACTGGCTCTCAACCACTGAGCCACACCTCCAGCCCTTTTGATTTTTCACTTG
Source organism: Xerus rutilus (assembly GCA_028644305.1). Classification (NCBI taxonomy): domain Eukaryota; kingdom Metazoa; phylum Chordata; class Mammalia; order Rodentia; family Sciuridae; genus Xerus; species Xerus rutilus. Next base: position 117,968,324 of record CM053407.1, on the reverse strand, counting down.
GAGACAGAGTCTTGCCCAGGTTGTCCTCAACCTTGCGATCCTCCTGCCTCAGCCTCCGGTGCTGGAATTACAGGCATACACCACCACTCTCGCCCAGAGCAAAGATTTTCATTTGCTCTTATCACTGCCGTATCCCCCGCGTCTGATGTGCAGCGTGCGCTCAGTCAATGGTTCTTGAATGAATGAATCACTGCTGGACCCAGGGCGGAAGATTTGGATGGATTTTGTGGCTGACTGAAAACATCAACTAACCTTGAGTTTCTTTGAGCTCCTAAAACCTAAGTAGTGATTTGTAAACACTGAAGAGCAGAAAAATGGATAGACTTTTCTGGAGGGAAGTTAAAAGATGTTTCAGAAAGTTACTTGGACCCAAGTCAGTCTGTTAGAAATTCATGATGAGAAAAAATAATCAGAACTCTGCACCAATGTTTGGGTACGAGATGTTCATGGCAGTGTTGTTTATGATAGAAGGAAACTGGAAATAATGCAGGCATCCATCAATAAGAAAGTGATTGATTAGATTATGACGTTTCAGGTTTTAGAAAACTATTGCTAAGAGTGAATGTACACAATCTCTTTCTCTCTCTCTCTCTCTGATGCTGACACTGAGAATTGATCCCAGCGCCTCATGCATGCTAAGCAGGTGCTCTACCACTGAGCCACACCCCAGACCCTGCATAATGTTTTTTCTAAGAGCAATTGGGTCATCAGACAGCATGCTCAGTATGATCCCAATTTTCTTCCAAAGCTTCTGTGTATAAAAGGCTATACATGAATAAGCTTCCAGAAGCCGTCTCTGAGTAGTGGCCTTGAGTTATTTAAATTGTTTCTGTTATTTCATTCTCCAGTTTTCTATAACAAGCATAATTCAACTGAACAATTCATGTCATGAAGAAAATCTTAGGGCCAGGAGCCTTACGATGTTAAGGGAAGGGTACCTTTACATACGTGTCCTGCATAGAAGGAGCCTCATAAAACAAGTCACTTTGTTTTAAAGGTCCAGTCCCCGATTCACAACTCACCCAGTCATCCTCAGAGGGTGGACAATGGTGGCCTCCCCATTTGCATTCTTATCTGACCTTCTAACACTTCTGCCCCTGAGCTCCCCATGCTCGCCCGGGCATCAGGATGTCCTAGCAGCTCTCGAGTTTACTACAACTGCGGCAGATTCTGAGTGTGTGCCGCATGCTGGTACCTGTCACAGATCTCTTTGCCCTGCAAATCAGGTGTCACTATCATCCATTTTTTAAGTGAGGAAACAGAGGCACAGAGATGCTAAGTGAGTCGCCCATGTCACAGGGATCCCGTGGCTGCGGGTACAGATCTTGACCACTAAGGTACGTGAGATAGAGCACGGGGGTGGGGGTCTGCACGTGGTGTGGGGCCACGTCCGAAATCATCAAATCATTGATTGTAAGACACAGAGACGGTTCCTGCCTGTACCTCCCTCCTCTGCACGGTGCACATTGGTCCCGATGATTCGGTTCTCCGGGGTTGTATTATACACCCGCCCCTCGCCACGGTCACCAAGTGCGTTTCTGCACAACTTGACTCTGTGTGGCCCCGTGACTTGTTTGGGCCGATGGGACTCTACTGGTTGTGATGCAAGTGGGTGTTTGGAATTTGGTGTTCTGCTTGTCTGCCATAAAAAGAATATGCCCTCGAGGCACAGTGGTGTAATTGCAGCAACTCAAGAGGCTAAGGCAGGAGGATTGCAAGGTGGAGGCCAGCTTCTGCTTCTTAGTGAGACACTGTCTTTTTTTGCAGGGGGGGCGAGGGGTACCAGAGATTGAACTCAGGGGGACTCGACCATTGAGCCACATCCCAGCCCTATGTTGTGTTTTATGTAGAGACAGGGTCTCACTGAGTTGCTTAGCGCCTCGCTTTTGCTGAGGCTGGCTTTGAACTCACGATCCTCCTGCCTCAGCCTCCCGAGCCTCTGGGATTACAGGCGTGCACTACCTTTCCCGGCTGAAATCCTGTCTTAAAATACAAAATAAAAAGGGCCAGAGGTATAACTCAGCAGCAGAGTGTCTCTAGGTCCAATCCCCAGAGGGAGGTGGAAAACCCAACGTAGCCACCACCCTTCAGTCTGGGTTTTGTGGAGCGGGTCCTATGCCCTGCGTGGTCACTGGTCCAGAGAAGCCAGAGCTGGATTCATCTCAGATCCTGAAGCCCAACCTCTCTCCTCCAAGTTGCCGCTGACCCTAGCCAGTGGATTTGGGGTGGTTTTGGTAGGCAGTGTCACCGTGCCAAGAACCAACTAACATGCCAAGCGTGTTGCTGTGGGTGGGATGTGTTCCGTCACCTCAGTTGCTGTGCTGGAAGCTTGGTCCCCAGCATTACGCTGTTGACACAGTGGGCCTTTCAGAGTGGGGCCTGGTGGGATGTGATGGAGTCACAACCACCCTTGGAAAGGGGTCAGTGCTGGCCTCACAGGGCGGGTTCAGTCTTGAAGGAGTGGGTAAATTCCCACGAGAAACACTTGTTAGAAAACATGAGGCTGGCCCCACCCTGGTCTCCTGCTTTCCTGTCTCACTGTGTGACCTCTGTCTTGTCAAGTATCTGCTTCTCATCTTGTGATGCAGCCAAGGGGGACCCTCGCGGGACACCAGTGCCAAGCTGTTTGGGCTTCTCAGCTAGTAGAATCATGAACCTTTTTTTCTTTATAAGTTACTTACTTCACCTCTGTTATTTTGTTACAGCAATACCAAATGGACAAGCACACATAGTATGCTCTTATTTAAACACCTATGCATGTGGTGGCCTACGCTTATGTTCATGTGTGCAAACATATGGAAGTCTATAGATCAAATGCTAATGGTAGTTGTCCAA
>CM053407.1:117932120-117964989 GCA_028644305.1 Xerus rutilus | reverse complement strand
CACCTGGCTTTCCTGACCCTTAGCCCGAGTTCTGCCCACCCCAATGCCAAGCTGTGCCTGCTCGTCAAGCCCAGTGGATACTCTAATGAGTCACTCTGTGCAGGATGCCACAGAACACAGAAGAGTCACATTCTAAAGAGAAGAGAGGAAACTTCTGCACACAAATATGCCAAATAATTTACATAGATCCTTCATAGACAAGTGCTAGGTAGAATGTCCATCCCACAAGCGGGCTTGGAGCTTGGACTTCCTTCCCAGCACTCAGGAAGGAGGTGAGACCAGAGATAGACTACTTCACAGTGGAGAAACTGGCAAACAGGACCCCAGCCAGGATATTGAGTTGTAGCAATAAAAATGTTTCTTTCCTCCCACCACCAGGCTCACGGGTGAAGCACCTGCAACCAAAGACAGATTAACAAGAGAAAAACCTGCCAATTGATTTAGTGTGAGCTTTGCCTAACATCTCTTCATAAATGAAGCATCAAAGAAATGGACCTGAGTATTTTTATGCTTAGGTTTGACAGGTGTGGGGAAGTTTGGCCAGAGGTGGAAAGGGTCCAATCCAATGGAGGAAGGTTTGTTGTTGAAATTCTTCTCTTCATGTCTCTGTCTTTGAGGACGAGGACATCTTTTTCCTCTGGCTATGTGGAAGGTACCTATCAAATGAGGGTCTCATGACCTGTTTTAGAAGAGAAGGGCTGGGGGCAAGATTACAGAACATCCTCCTAGGTTTTACGACCTGTTTCTTCTGTTTCCCAAATGCCAAGATGCTGTATTTGGGGTTAGCATGTCCTGAGCCCCTTCAAAGTAAATTATTAATGGTAATAAGTCACATCTGTGCCTTTGATAGGATATAATTAAAACAGTGCTTTACCCTCTGTGATCTTCCTCTCCAAATCTCACGACTCTGGCATCATCATGAAAAAGAAAAATTCCAAATGAGGGTTATTCTATAAAATACATGACCAGAACTTCTCAAAGTTGTCAAGATCAGCAAGACAAGGAAAGTCTGTCTGAGAAATGACTACAGCTGGGAGGAGCCTACACAGAACTAACAACTAAATCTAAGTGCCAACAGTTCATTTTGGTGGTCAACTTGGCTGGATTGGGAGATGCCTAGAAAATTGGCAAAGTGAGCTTCTGGGTGTGTCTGCAAGGGTGTTTCCAGAGATGATTGACATGTGGGTTAGTGCATTGAGAGAGTAAGACCTGCCCTGAACCTGGGTGGTGCTATCCAATAGGCTGGGGGCATGGATGGACTAGAAAGGGGACAGAGGGGTAGCTTACATATGTGTCCCTGCTAGACTCTGCCTGGACAGGTGCATTTTTTGCTGTGGACATCTCCATCTTCTTCAACCTTTGGACATGGACTTGAACTAGACTCTGCAGGGGCTTCCAGACTTTCAGCCTCCCATTGGGGTGGCTTCCTTGGTCCCCCGTATTCTGAGGCTCTAGCTTCTTAGACTGAGTAGCTACTGGTTTTGCCAGTTCTCCACCCTGCAGATGGCCATTGTGGGATTATTCTGTCCCTGATCATGTGAGGTGATCTCATAAATCCCCTCTTTTATCAATATATTCATGTTTCTCTGGAGAACCCTACAGTTGTCTAGTGTCCTGTATGAGATCCTAGGGCAGAAAAGGACAGTAGAGAAAAGCTAAGGAAATCTGCATGAAGTCAAGACTATATTTAATAATAACATGTCAATATTGTTTCTTGCATTTTGACAAATAGACCATAATAATTTAACATGTTAACAATAAGGAAACTAGGGGGTGGGTTATATAGGATCTCTCTTATCTTTGCAGCTTTCCCACAAAGCTAAAGATATTCTGAAATTTTTTAAAAAAATGAAAGATAGCAAGTGCTGACAAGGGTGTAGAGAAAAGGGACCCCCAGCACATTGTTGGTGGGAATGTAATTTAGTACAGTCATTATGGAAAACAGTACAAAGTTTCCTCAAAAAAATTGAAAATAGAACTACCATAAGATGCAGTAATCCCATTATTGGATCTGTCTCCAAAGGAATTGATTTCAGTGTGTCAAAGAGACATTTGCACTCTGGGGCTTCATCAGGCACTATGAAGATATGCATCAATACAAATGTTCCTCCATAGGTGAATAAAGAAAATGTGGCATATATAGACAGTGGGACACCATTTCCAGTACCACACAGATAAATAAAATAAAATAAAGAAGGCTGGGGAGGTAGTTTAGTGGTAGATCGTTTGCCTAATATGTATTTTTGTGTGAGGCTGTGATGGTTAATTTGACTTGTCGACTTGATTGGATTAAGAGATGCCAATGATTCAGAGGCTTTTGGGTGTGTCAATCAGGGTGTGTCTAGGAATGATTGGCATGTGGGATAACCAACTGGGGTGTAGACCCTCCCAAAGCATGGGCAGCACTGTCCAATAGGTTGGAGACTTGGATGGAATAAAAATTGAAAGAACAAGGAAGCAGTAGCAGATGCCAGCTCGATTCTTCTCCAATGGCTTCTTGATGGCTGCTGCAATTGCCTGAGGAGAGCAGACTCTCGCTCCTTCCCTCTTCCAAAGTGGACTCAGCCAGTGATCCTCCAGGGAGTTTCCAGAAGCCTTTGGTCTTAGACTAGGGTGGCACCCTTGATCCCTCTTGCTCTGGGGCTTCAGCCTCTTGGACTCAGCAGCTACTGGTTCCTCCAGCCCTCCAGCCTGCAGATGGCCATTGTGGACCATCCAGCTTCTGGTTGCATAAGCCAATCTAATAAATCACCTTTTTATAATTATACTTCCTGTTGATTCTGTTCCTCTAGAGACACCTGACTAATATGGAGGCACTGGTTCAATCCCTAATCCCTAGTACTGAAATATATATATATTTAAAATTATATATACATATTTTAAAAATTCAGGATTCCTTCAAATCTCATGTTCACCAACCCACTTCCTGAAATAAGCACAGTTGGCAATTTGTAGTATGTTCTAGAGAAAGTGTGCAGGAAAGCACATTTTCTAGGGAGCACATGGAGGATGGGAAAGATCTGAACAGGATGGACACTGGTGACATAAAATGACGAGGCTGAATGTCAGGTGCTCCCGTCCAAACCCACTGAGTAAAATGGGGTGGGAGGAATGTCACAGGATACCTGGGGGGGAAAAAGACATGGGGGATGCAGTTGAGCTTCAGCTTAGTAACAGCTTGGGGTGGTCCCACCCCAGAAAAAAATAAAATCAGTCCCTACCAAAATGGATCTTATATGCAAACAAGACACATGAACATTAAGCAAAGAAACCCATAAATATATAAAATTTTCAGTTGTGATAAATGCTCTGAAACAATAGGTCTCTGTCAGGGGTGATCTTACCTCCATGCCAGTGTAAGACATTTGGCAATGTCTGGAGATATTTTTACAGTTTTCTTAAGGAGGGAAGAGGGGAGTGGCCCTAGGACCTGGTGGGTAGGGGCTAGCAGGATACTGCTCCATCTTAAAATACACAGAACAGCCCTCATGACACAGAATGATCCAGTCCACAATGTGAATAGCTGTGGTTACACAGAGCTGGGAATCCACCTCCCAGGAAGCTATGTTTGTAACAAATGCACATTAGAAAATACAGAGCTCGGAGTCCCAGTGGGTTGACTCAACAGAAGCTACTTCTTGCTCACATAAAATGCAATGTCAGTTAGTAAGTCAATTAGTGCCCTGATGAAAAAATCATCTAGAGTAGACCTTGAAGAACAAGGACCAGGACTTCTGGTTCCACCCCTGCCCTGACAATATGCTGGGGTATAAACACCTCGTCACTAGGTTTGAGAACAAAACAATAAAACCAACACAGATCTGCTTCTGCCAGGGTTCTTTCTTTTCTTTTTTTACAGTGCTGAGGATTGAAGCCAGGGCCTTACTCATGCTAGGCATGTCTTTGCCACTGAATTACACCCCCAACCCTTTTTTATTTTGAAACAGAGTCTCACTAAATTGCTTAGGGTCTTGCTAAGTTGCTGAGGCTGGCTTTGAGCTTGCAATCCTCCTGCCTCAGCCTCCAAAGTAGCTGGGATTACAGATCTGCATCACCATACCTGGTGATTTATATATATTTTTTAAATATCCTAACTTCAGTCCCACTTTCCATAGGTGACTGTCACCTTCTTCTTCTATCCACTTGCACAAAGCTAAGTAATGTACTCATACTGTCATTTTTCTATTTATCAGTTTTGGTCATTATCTATTTACTACCTGTTTAGATGAGGATTTAGCTCCCTTATATCTTCCTCCTCACTCTACTTCCTCCCTGTCTTGCCAACTTTGATTAAATCAATATTCATTGTTTATATTCTGTTACTCTGTGTTAATTTTTCTCATAGCTGAGTTAAACAGCATTTCCTAATCATATCATTCTCTTGGTTAACTTTTTGTTTTTCCTGGAGTTAACTGTTGCTTCTTTTTTTCCCCCTGTTTGTTAAAAAGAAATCTTTGTAATTTTTTAGTTGCTCCCCTACACTGGTCAAAGGTCTATCAGTATTATTTTGTATGTGCTGAATGAACTTTAAAAATCATCAATCAGACCTTATTACTTTCTTTCTTAAAATTCCTCGGTTATTCTCCATAGCACTTAGAATAAAATCCCAACTCCTTACTTTGGTCAACAGAGCCCTCATGACAGCCTCCATCCACTTTTTCAAGCCTTCTCAAGTCAACCTTCCCGTTGTTGCAGGCTTTTAATGCTTTCTAGAATATTCCAAGCCCTTTTCCTTTGTCCTGTTCCTGATTCATTCTCACCTTTCAGGTCTTTTCCAATGGCGCCCCTTCCAGAGGCTCCCTGTATCTGCCATTTGTACATTAATACCTCCTCTTCATTGTTCTTTTCTTTCTCACAAATTTCAAGATTTTCTCATTACCTTTTTCCTGACCCTTGATGTCTTCTTTCTCCTCCTTCCTCAGCTTCATTTCTGTGCTTGATTTTTCTAATCTTCTGGACGCCCTTCCCCTCACTGGCCTGTCTCTCCAACTCCCCGCCCCTTTGCCTCACAACCACGCAGATGAACGAAGCTGGGGGAAAGCTCACAGCCACAGAAATTAGACGAAGTTTGAGTTGTTAACCACAAACCTCAAGACGGCCCGGGGAGCTGCCAAACCATCATTTCCTATTCTCCTAAGGATTCATGCTCCTTGTCCTACAAAAATTATTTTGTAGCTTGTCCTGCCTCCAATAGCTCCTTCTCCTCCCTTGTGCTCAGGTGATAACCTACGTTTTACACCTTTAGGAAAACAGCAGCCATCGGGGAGTCCCTTGACAGGGGTCCGTCCACCTGCCTTGAGCCTTCTGTTTCTGCAGAGGACCGTGCTGTGTTTGTGGGTGTCTGTGAGCCTGGACATGGAGGTCCCACGCCCTCTCAGCTGCTGAAGCGCAGCAGGCCTCCCTGCCCTCTTGCGGATCTGTGTTTGCTCTGGTCTGGGCCATTTCCCTAACTATGCAACCTTCCTGCTCCCATTGTGGAAACCACAGCAAGCCTGCCTTTGGCCTGACTCCTCTCCCACCTCCCTTCCTATTTCTTTGCTTTGTCTTGAAACAAAATACCTCAAGAGAGCACCTGTCCTTGGCGCCTCCGCCTCTGACTCCGGTTCTCCCATCTACACTGGGACCCTCCTCTTGCCCTGACCACTCCACCAGCATCGCCTCCCAAGGTTACCAGTTTTGTCTTCATGTTGCTAAATGTGATGTCCTCCTGGTTTCCCCCTTCCTTGGCCAACAGTGGCACTTCCAACAGATGGCCAATTTCTGTTCCCTAGAAACTTCCTTTCCCTGGGCTTCCTGGTTCTCCTCCTGCATCCCTTCTCAGTCTCCTTCGCTGGCCCCCTCTAGTCACCTCCCTCTGTGTTGGAGTCCCCCCTCAGCCCTCCTTCCTCTTCTCTGTCTACACTCCCGCCCTTGGTGATGTCACTCGGTCTTAGGGCTCCCCGCCCCCTGTGCTGGGGACTGAACCCAGGACCTCCTGCATACCAGCCACTGAGTCACATCCCCAGTCAAGTCTGAGGACTTGAAATGCCATGGCTCTCCCTGCTGACGACTTCTGCACTTACATCCATAGGTAGAGTTTGTACCTGGCTCATCTTTAAATCACCCTGTTCTGTTTGGTTTTCACAGGGCTCTCTTCTTTTCTTGCATGTCCTCCTTTCTTTATTCTTTGGACATTATAAACGTGTTTATTTAAAAGTAATTGTCAGAGTCAGAGACCTTTCTTAGCTCTAGTTCCTTGGGTGTGAATTCAGTCCAGACTCCTCAGACCTGGTTTTGGATGGCTTCTTGGTCCACTGCCCCCACATGAGGAGGTCCACTGGTCCAGACATGTCACTCATGGCTGGGGAGTGGAGTTGTTCAAACTTGACCCTGTTTCTCCTCATAGTCTAGACATAGCACCCTGGCATTTCTCTGCCCGGTGGATTTAGTTTTTCTAAATGGAAAGCACAGTGCCTTCCTGGCTCCCAGAAGTCTGGCATGGTGGCACACGCCTGTAATCCTAGCCCTTTGGGAGGCTGAGACAGGAGGATAGCAGTTCAAAGCCAGCCTCAGCAACGGCGAGGCGCTAAGCAACTCAGTGAGACCCTGTCTCTACATGAAACACAAAATAGGGCTGAGGATGTGGCTCAGTGGTCAAGAACCCCTGAGTTTAATCCCCAGTGTGGGAAACAAACAAACAAACAAAACCCTAGAGAACTCAGGTCCAACTTCCTGTTGTGCCAATGGTCATGACCTAGATTTCATTCCGTCTTAGGCATTAAGCCGAGTCCCTGCATGGCACGTGCTTTTTCTTTTCTTCTTCCTCCCTTCCCTTGCTTTATATGTTAGCCCAATTTGCTTTATTTAGTTTTTAAATAAAAACAGTGTAAGTTTGAGGTGTAAAATATGATGTTTTAATACACATAGTGTAAGGATGACCACAGTCAAGAAAATCAACATGTCCATCTGCTCACACGACTGTGCGTGTGTGTGGTGAGAATATTTCAGGTCTAATCTCTTAGCAGATTCCAAGTATAGAGTAGAGTGTCATTAACTGCAGTTACCATGGTGTATGTGAGCTTTCAGAACTCACTCATTTCCTACTGGAAATCTGTACCCTCTGACCAACACGGCCCCATGGCTCCCAGTCCCCAAGTCCCTGGTAATGACATTCTACTCTCTATGTGTTTAACACTTTTAGATTCCACATGCAAATGAAGTCGTGTGATATTTTTCTTTCAGTCTCTGGCTTTTTCAGCTTGGCCCGATGTCCTCCATGCGCTTCCATTTGCCAAATGGCAGGATCGCTGATTCTCCACGGCTGGATAATGTTTCTCTGTGCATTTGTGCCACCATTTCGTGGTCCCTTCACCTGTCAATGGACACAGGTTGGTCCCACGGCTTGGCTGTTGTAAATAAGATTGCAAAGATCCAAGGGGCGCAGCTGTCTCTTTTTTTGCAGGGAGGAACCAGGGATTGAACTCAGGGGCACTCGACCACTGAGCCACGTCCCCAGCCCTATTTTGTGTTTTATGCAGAGACAGGGTCTCACTGAGTTGCTTAGCGCCTCGCCATTGCTGAGGCTGGCTTTGAACTCATGATCCTCCTGCCTCAGCCTCCGGAGCTCCAGGGATTATAGGCCTGCGCTACCTGGTGGCACTAACTCTTTGAAGTACTGATTTCATTGCTTTTGGGGATGTGCTGGCGGAACGATGGCTGAGTCACTGAGGAAAATCCACCGTGCTTTCCATAAAGGCCATACCAATTTACCTTCCCACCAAACGTGTGCGCTGGATGCCCCGTGCCACTTGACTTCAACTCCCACCTCCTGCTGTGGCTCGCCAAACCCTTCATGTTTTTGCACCTGAAGACGTCTCCTCCTTAATTTTAATCTCTGTCATGCATTAGATATTTTTGGTTACAGAGTTTCCCAGAATTTCTGTGCTAAAAGAGAAAGCCTCCTCCTCCTCCTTTTTTCTCTGTTATTGAACACTCATTTTCCCGCAGCGTAAGATGTCCTTACGTTCGTTTCATTTGTGGATTTTTTTGCGCTCCAGGAGGATGTAAGGGCCCGAGGATTAGGGACCATGTCTGTCTCACCCTCTCTTCCGTCTCTGGCTACTGCGCAAGTGCCTACCTGCAATCCCTGAGCACGCACGGTTTTCACGAACACCAGTGGCTTCCTCCGGCAGGCACCAGGACCCTGTATCTGGGAGTTCCTTTCCCTGCACACCTGTGCCATGTCCAGGCACTGTGCAGGCTGGGAGGACGAGAGAGTTACCCTGGGAGTCATGAATGTGGAGAATGAACGGATGGATGTAGGGATCACATCCTGAAAGTGCAAGAGATGGCAATTATTGGAAGAACGGGACACCTTACCCCTAGGCTTGTTAAGGTGTAAATATTGAGGGAGTGTAACAGAGAGAAGGCAGGAGGGAAAGATGTATCACGTATCCACTGTCATGAAATAGAGTTCTGTGGGCCGTCACTGTTTCTCCTGCCCACGGGTCGATATTGACATCAGCTTCTTGTATCATGCTCAGGGTCCCAGTGACGTTGTAGGGGAACCCCCATATGTGCACCTTTGTGCATTTCCAGGAGAACTGTTGCCAAACATTCCTAGAAATGGCTGTGGGGCCAGGCAGGAGTCTTTGACCTTTATCAGATCTGCCAGATTACGCCCCAATCTGACCTCCCCCACACCGCTGCCAGTATCAAATACAGCCCACACTCTCCCTCTTTGCCAAAAAAATTTTTTTAAAAAATGCTCATGGGTGTTAGAACTTGCTTATCCTTATGTTTGAAGGAGGCTCGTCTTCTGTTGCCTCTCTACCTTCTGACAGGGGAGAGGAAGCGAAGCAGGAGAGAAGGGAATCCACCCAGGGAAGTGCCAGGTCAGATGCCTGCGCTTTTGATCAGTTTCCCAGTAGGTGGGAAAATGAGAGCTTTGGGGGAGTTTTTGTTTCTTTTTCTTTTGTAAATTTTTTAATTTCTGTTACTCATTTTTTTATTTTTGTATATACCATAATTGTATCCTTATGGGGTACAAAGTGGTGTTGTGATCTATGTATACCATGCAGAATAACTAAACCCAGCTAGTTAAGTTATCCAGCACCTCAAATACTTGAGGCTTTTTTTTTTATAGTAAGAACATTTGAAATTGGCTCTTAGTGATTTTTGAAATATCCAGTACCCTGTGGCTAACTGACCCCTCACGCGGTGTCCTAGAGCTTTAAAAACCAAAACTTATTCCCCCGTCTAACTCATTTCTCGTGGCTTTAAACCACCGCCTTCCCTTTCCCCTGAGATTTTGTTTTGACATGATTTCAAATGATCCCGGTAAAGAAGAAATAAGCTGCCGTTGATCCTTATCAGAATCCTGCAGGCTGGCAGCGAGCCACGGCTCCTGCCAAGGGACGGAGCCAACGCAAGAGGCAACGTGAGCACACAGGTCCCCGGAGGTGGCGCTGGAACTGGGTCCAGATGGCAGGCTCTGTGCACCCTTGGGACGGAGGCCTTCAAAGGCGGCTCAGTGCGTCCCTGGAGAAAGGCTGGCCAATTTTCTCTCTTCTAGACACACCGAAGGGTGCACAGCCTCCTAAATGGCTTGATGATCCCCCCAGGAGGCACCCTTGGTGTGTCCTCCACTCATGGACGTGGCGGAACCCAGTGACCTGCTTCAGCCCAACAGAAGGCAGCACACTGGATGAGCTGTCACGTCTATCACTAGGCTGTGAACAACCACGGTGCCTTCTCTCTGCCATCAGAAGCTCTCTGTTGCCCCCTGAGCTTGCACTTGGGCCGAGAAAGCTCCTGTATGGAGAAGAAAGTGCCTGGGGACATCCATCAGGGAGAAGCTGAGCCCCGCTCCCCACAGCCGTGCAGTGACAGAGACAGGTCCTCCACCAGCCAAGGCTTCGCGGGAGATTCTGGCCTGGCCTGCATCCTGCCAGCACCCAGGAACAGCTCCCAGAGAAAAGAACCCAACTAAGCTACGTCCAGACGACGCGGAAACAGAAGGGGCAACAGGTGTCTGCTGTTTTAAGCTGAGTTTAGGGGAATTTTTTTTTTTGGTACCAGGGATTGAACTCAGGGGCCCTCCACCACTGAGCCACATCCCCAACTCTGTTTTGTGTTTTATGTAGAGACAGGGTCTCACTGAGTTGCTTAGCACCTTGCCATTGCTGAGGCTGGCTTTGAACTCGTGATCCTCCCCTCTTAGCCTCCCTAAGTGCTGGGATTACAGGCGTGTGCCACTGCGCCCGGCTTAGGGGAATGTTTTTAGCAGCAAATGAATAACTAATAGGGAAGGCGTGGTTCATAGTGAATGCCGCTGATTTAATGAGATTTTGGTGGCCCTTCTGTACTCCAGAGAGGTTTAGAACCTCCCCTCCTCTCTTGCGGAAGGTGAAGAAGAAAGTCTACTCTATACTGCGTTTATGGTATTTCCCTACACAAATAAGGCTTCTCCCTTCCTATTCTTCTCTTCTCCTGTTTGTGCAGATAACGTTCCACGTGCATATCACTTCTTTCCATTATTATTATTTCTTCTTATTATTATTATTATCATTATTACTACCTTGCATGTTGAGGTCTGAACCTAAGGCCACACGAGACACGAGTGCTCTGCCACTGAGCTTGCTCTCCCCCCACCTCTGCATCCTAATGGTACCCGAGACCCAAACTCCGGTCCACCAGCACCTCCACTCTCTCCACCCTCCGGTCATCCAGAGTCGCCACGCCCAGCCCTCCTGCTGGGGACGGCTGACAGGGAGTGGCCTGTGAAGACGCACGGGGAAGCTCTCAGGATGCAGGAAGACCCCCGGGCAGCTTGGATGGTCCGCGTGGGAATGAGGCAATGGGGCTCTTGCCAATCGATGGTTCACATCAGAGCCCCAGTGACACTCTTCCAAATGCACCGCGTGGGCCCATTTCGCATGCTCCCAGGATGAGGCCCCTGCACATGAGTAGTGTTGGTGTTTCCGGGGAAAATAGACCCGATGAGGAGGGAGCAGCCCTGAAACCCAGGCCGGCTGGCAGGTTAGCTCAGGAAGCAAATGAGAAGAAACGAGAAAAACAAAAGAAAACAAAAAGCCAGGTGCTCTGTGGGTAAGCTACTCACCCCAGCGGCTTTTGGTGACTCAGTCCCCGGGGCGCCTGAAGGGGATGGTGAAGTTTCCCGCTGGAGCACAAGGAGCCTGCAGCATAGCTACCTACTCTTTCTTGCCCTTTGCTGGCCAAGGACTGCCCCTATGATGTCCCCTTTCCTGCAGCTCCTGGCCTCTTGGAGAAGGCAGAGCAGAATACAGAGTGACCCCTTCTGATGCTGCCCTGGACTCTGGTACAACCGGGGCATGGAGCCAAGCACCTCAGGTGGTTCCTTTGGAAATTAGGTCCCTCCCGGGCTGTCTTCCCACCTTGCCTTCCAAAAGAGCTGCCTTGCTATGGAGTCAGTTCTTTCCACAGTCATGGGTGAATCCTGTTTCTTACTTATACATTCGAGATTTATCTAAATTACCTCTGTGTTAACAATTTATCTAAATTACCTCTGTGTTACTGTGTGCACATACTAATCGGTAACAGCCAACCCACCCATTAGCCACCCTGTAATGCACCAATTAAAAAGGTGGGGGGAAAGAACATGCAGATTCCTGCCAATCATGTTCATTCTGGATCTTCAAGAGAATCCAGAACTTTTACATATGATGTAATTTGCTATCATGGAATTTTCCTAAGTTACAAAGGCTTATATCACAAATCCACTTAAACTGGAAATCATTTCTACCAAAGATTCATAATTAGCATAGCCTGCCATAATTCAAGAGTCTAGGTTTAGAGGTCTGGATTTGGCTAGTTATTTAATTTTGTCACCTGCAAAATAGGGACAAGAATATTATCCCGCCTGTGGAGTTTTGAGGACTTTGAGGTGAACACTGGCAGGGGTTTTGCCTAGAGTGGAACCCACATGGGTCCAGGGGGCTTCTCCAGGGCCAGGTCAATCACATACTCCTCGTGGACAGTTATGCATGTGTTTGTGGGTCTACACACGTGGGTAACCGTGTGTGTGAGTGTGTTAAAAGCCAGCTCCTGTGTTTGCTAAGGCCATAGTAAAATGAGATTTGGGAGTCCTGTTATATTCATTTTAAATTGTTGGGTTGAATCTGAGAATTTGTCATTTTTAATGGGTCTAAAAGGTTGAATGTAGGCAATTCTTTTCTAACCATTTGCTCACGGTCCTGTCATTTACTCTGGTTTCAGCTTGGGCCTTCCAGAGACGCTGACTGAGCTCCTCCTTGCATCTTTATTGATCCGACAATGTTTCTGTCCCTCTTGGTGTCTGTCCTTAGAATTTTTACCTAGCTGTCAATTCTGAATACACTCACACCTCGCCCGTCAGAGCTAATTATTCCATAAGTGTTACATAACCCGCCGTTTTAAAAGGACTTGTGGCTGCTTTTGGAGGACTATCAGCATACCTGCCAATCTCTCTAGCTCCCGGGAGGTCTTTCCTTGGTTAGGGTCATGGGAACTAGGGAGGGGAGCTCCCGTAGCACACACTCCAAAGACAACATTCTTCTCTTTTTCTGAAAAAACAACAACAACAACAAAAAAATCATACATCTTTTCGTAGCTGACTTTTTTCACTTAATAAATTGTGGATATTTTGATGGCTGCTGTTCTGGGTTGAACAGTGTCCTCGCCCCTTACAACTTATATACACCCAGAATCCGCGTCTACGTCCTTATTTGGAAAAAAGGTCCTTGCAGATGTCGCCAAGTTAGGGTGCAGTTTTATTGAATTGGTACAGACCCTAAATCCAATGACTGTTGTTTTTATAAGATGGAATTTCCACCAAGCACAGTGGTGCACACCTGTAATCCCAGCACTTAGGGAGGCTGAGACAGGAGAATGGCAAGTTCAAAGCCAGACTCAGCAACAGCGAGGCGCTAAGCAACTCAGTGAGACCCTGTCTCTACATAAAACACAAAATAGGCCTGGGGATGTGGCTCAGTGGTCGAGTGCCCCTGAGTTCAATTCCCAGTACTCTCCCCCACAAAAAAGAAGAAATTTTGGACACAGAGACACAAAGATTTAGAGGAAAGAAGGCCATGGGAAGACAGAGGCCAAAACTGGAGTGATAACAGCTCCCAGCCAAGGAAGGCCAAGAACTGGGGACACCACCTGCAGGTCAGAGAGGCAGGGAGCTCATGCCACCTCAAAGCCTCCAGAGGAAAGTGGCCTCAACACCTTCCTTTCAGACTTCTGCTCTTCAGAAATATGAGAGAATCGATTTCTCTATTTTAAGTCACTTGTGACATTTGTGATGATCGGTGACAACCTACAAAAACAATATAGCTACTTAGCGTAACTGCATCCTATGGATCTATTATCCTTATTTAACCAACTGTCTTAATGAATCATGTTTGGTTTCTATAAAAACCCTTTGTGGGACTCTGGTTTCATTTGTTGGTAGTGGCAGTGTTGGGTTTCGTGGTTGTGATGTCTTACGTGATCTTGAAACGAGAAGAAATGGACGCAGAAGTAAATTTTCTAAATAACTAAAGTTTGCTCCTGCAGAGGCCCCATGAAATTTTAATTTTTTTGGAACACATTCCAAAATGCATACGTATGCTGGCTGTGTAGGCAGAATTTTAAGATGGCCTTTCCTGATGTCCAGTCCTCTATCTACAGTCCCCAGACAGCGAATAGGAGAGATCTCACTCCACATGTCACATGGCACCGTGGATGTTAACAAAGGGAGTATCCAATGGACCTATGTCCTCCCTAAAGCAGAGGGGGACAGTAAGATACCACATCCCTGCCAGCCCCTTTTCTGTCCCCCAAAACCTTTCCGAGTTAGAGGAACCTGGAAAACAAGCCTGGGCTGGGGAGTCCAGATGCTGTCATCGTGACGACACTATGTGTGCTGAAACAGGGCGGGTCGGGGTTCTCTGTGGACGCCGCTGTCTTGCATGCACAGGGACAGCTGCTCCCTGGACGCTGCTCAGATAAGCAAACCAAGCAAGCTGAAGCCCATGAGGCCACTGTTCCTGCAGCCTGAGGCGTAAAGCCCCTCTCTTGGTGGGGACTGTGGAGAGGATGGGCGTCACTGGTCCAGCTGGCCACCACTGGACAGAACACCACAGAGGACCGGAGGCGCTGCTTAGAAAAGCACTGTGAAGGACAGGTGCTGTCAGCCTGTCGCCCCTGAACTCTGATCTCTTGTAAGCTTTCCCTAATAAATCATCTGTCCCCTGTGTCATCCCTGGGCACTTTCTTTGGCCTGTCTACAACCTACCCCACTGCCCTGGAACAACCAGGTTGTGCAGGAGACAGCCTCATGGGAGTCCTTGATCTCTGAGTCTAGAAGTCAGAAGAAGAGAAGGCAGGGACTGGGAGAGAAGGATCTATACCCCGTGCTGAGAGGAGCATGGAGGGGGCCATTTGCAAGGCGTTAGGGAGGGGCCTCGGCTCTATAGCCACAGAAAAAGAGTGTCCCTGTGAGTGACATGAAAGGTGACCAGCAGGAGGCAGAGCCTAGAGCTGAGGGAACGGATTTTGCAGGCACTCAATAAATACATCCCCTTCAGGGCTCCACTGTCACCACCACTGACAATGAATTTGGAAGCAGAATTTCTCCCTGGGACGCCCAGACGAGACCACAGCCCAGAAGCTATGGAGTTTGTCATTTGTTAAATGGCAAAAGAAAACAAAACCGATGCTGGGTTTTGTGGTTTTTTGGGTTTTTTTGGTACCAGGGATTGAACCCTGGGCTCTTAACCACTGAGCTATCTCCTCAGCCCCTTTTTAATATTTTATTTAGAGACAGGGTCTCGCTGAGTTGCTTAGAGCCTCACTAAGTTGCTGAGGCTGGCTTTGATCTCGAGATCCTCCTGCCTCAGCCTCCCGAACAGCTGGGATTATAGGCGTGCGCCACCATGCCTGGACAGACACTGGCTTTTTAATGACTGCTTATTTTACTGAAAGGTAACTTCTTTCTTTAAAAAAAAACATCTACTTCCTGATGTAAAGCTTTGCCTTTGACCAGCCAAGTGTGGATTCCGAATTCAAGTCACATGATTAGCAGGGTGATGGGCAGAGTCAATTCAGTGCAGCCAGATTGCCCTGCAGATGTCTGAGCTGATCCAGGCACGTGTCCTAACCTGCCACAGCATCCCATAAGCATGTGAAGGGGTGGATACCATCATCAGCCATCATGCAAACCAGCACCGCAGTGAGATCCACTTCACACCCAGGAAGACGCCCAGAATCCAAGAATCTGATATTAGCAAGTGGTGAGGGGGCGTGTGGAGAGACTGGAACGCTCACACCTGCTGGGGGACATAAAATGGCAGAGCTACTGTGGAAGAATCTAGAAGTCCATCGGATGGTTAAAGAGAGAGTAACCACTCCTGGGCACATACCCAAGAGAAAGGAAGCCTAAGACCACCAGCAACGTCCCCTAGAATGTTCTCAGCAGCTTTGTCCATCATAGCCAAGGAGTAGCCACAAGCCAGACATCCATCCAATGACGAGTGGATATGTAACACCTGCCATCTCCATACCATGGAACCATATTTGGCAAGAAGTCAATGAATCACAAATCAATACCATACTACCCTGACACGTGCCAAGGGAAGGAAGCCGGCATTTCCTGGGATATGATTCCAGTTAGGGAAGATGTCCAGAAGAGACCACGGCAGGAAGTATACCAGTGGAGGCCTGGGACTGGGGCAGGGGTGGGTGGGATTTAGGTGTGATGGTTGTGGCACCCAGAATTTCTTTGGGGGCTATTCTAAATATTCTCAAATAAACTGTGGTACAACCCTGCGAATACACTAGATACCACTTTACATGAGCGGATGGTGTGGTTCATGAGTTACACTTATAGAGCCGTTAATATCCCAGGGCCAGTCAAGGCCACTCAAGGCCACCTAGAGTGGCAAGGAGGAGCCAGGGGCTGGTGCTGCTGCTTCTCATGTTCTCAAGGCAGCTGTCTACGTGAGTGACCACAGAGGTGACCAGGATGAGGCAGAGCCCAGAGCCCAGGGACAGGGTTTCTGCAGGCACTCGACTTCTCCCCAGGCAGGACTCTGTTGACACCATCAGCCAGCCGTGGCCGAGATCCCGTCACGCCTTCCTTTTTCATCCTGACAGTATGTTAAGACTGGTTCATGGTTTAACTGGACACCAGTGACGGGAAGAAAATGAGGAGAGAGGACATGGAGGATGGGGGAGCCCGATCCTCATCTGTCTTAACCAGAACATGGTGGCGAATGCCATAGGTTAGTTGGTTAGATGGTGAATGCAACCAGTCAGGTGGCTGGTGCAGTAGTGGGGAAGCCTCTAGTTTAGAAACATGTGTGTCACTCCAGCCCCTGTGAACCTGGGAGGCATTGAGTGTGGTTGTTTCTGGGTTTTTTTGTTTTGTTTTGTTTTTGGTACCGGGGATTGAACTCGGGGGCACTCGACCACTGAGCCACATCCCCAGCCCTATTTTGTGTTTTATGTAGAGACAGGGTCTCACTGAGTTGCTTAGTGCCTTGCCCTTGATGAGGCTGGCCTTGAACTCGTGATCCTCCTGTCTCAGCCTCCCTAAGTGCTGGGATTACAGGCTTGTGCCACGGCGCCCAGCTGAGGATTTTATTTTTGATGGTGAATGGTATTCCACTGTGTGTACATACCAGATTTTCATTATCCACCCATCTGTTGATAGACACTGAGGTGGTTTCTATTTCTTGACCGTTGGGACCAGCTGCAATGAACTTGGGGTACAGATGGCTCCTTGACAGGCTGATTACACTCCCTGTGGATCTAGGTCCAGGAGCGGGATGTCTGAATCATGCACTAGTTCTATTTTCTGTGTTTTGAGGACCATCCATATTGTTTTCCATAGTGACTGTACCAATTTGCATTTCCACCAACAGCACAGCACTCTTTGAAGGAATACAACAAAAGGCATTGACCAATGATGTAAAATCCAAGCTGTCTGGCGTGCAATTGAAAATGATCAGGGGGCCGGGAGCAGTGGCACATGCCTGTAATCCCAGCACTTAGGGAGGCTGAGACAGGAGAATCGCGAGTTCAAAGCCAGCCTCAGCAACGGCGAGGTGCTAAGCAACTCAGTGAGACCCTGTCTCTACATAAAACACAAAATAGGGCTGGGGATGTGGCTCAGTGGTCAAGTGCCCCTGAGGTCAATCCCCAGTACCCTCCAAAAAATAATAATCAGGGGTGCAAAGAAAATCTATACCCAGCTATAATCCAAATAAAGACATATTTACATGAAGATCTGTGCTTGAATATTTATGTTTGATGGGAAGGGAGAGAAGAGAATTCTGGGAGAATATTCACCATTATGTCAATCAAGCGCTTTTTGTTTGTTGTTTGTTTTTTGTTTGAGATGAGTTTCCTGTTGCTAGGAGTTTTGTTCATGTGTTTACTTGCCTTTCTGTTGTAGGCATCCTGTATGGTTTCAATTTCTAACCTCTGACCTAAATCAGGGCTGCAGAAGATTGTTCCAGTGTCAACAGGCACCTGGTCTTTCCTGCGTCTGCCAAGGACAGTAATCTGAGCAGAAGAGTCATAAATAACCATCCGGACATGAGGTAGTACCAGGCCAATTTGACTTTCCTAGGGACCTTGGCTCCCAAAACATCAAAGCCCCTCCCACACGTGGGTTCAAGCATCCTCGACACCTTTTGGCCGGAGCCTGGCTTGGTGCTACAGAACCAGCCAGGGCCACCGTGTACCTTGATAAACCCTCGTCTTTTCTCTCTCATACCTTCACCTCCTCAAGGTGTCCCCAGCACGACCTCCAACTCTTTGGCCAAATTGGAACCAAGAATTCCTTTAGCTTCCCTTGAAGTTGAGCTCACAGAATCATGGTTAGCGTAGGCTGGAGAGGGCGGGAGCAAGCAGGTAGAGAGGGGTTAGCTAATGGGTCAGGAATCCTGTTGGAGAGGAAGATTAAGTTCTAGTTTCCTACAGCGGAGTAGGAAGACCACAGCTGATAGCAGTTCATTGCATATTTCAAACTAGGTGGGAAAGCGTGGGTTTTTTTTTTTTTTTTTAAATTTTTTTTTAGTTGTTAATGGATCTTTATTTTATTTGTTTATTATTTATATGTGGTGCTGAGGATCGAACCCAGTGCCTCACGCATGCTAGGCAAGCGCTCTACCACTGAGCTACAGTCCCAGCCCCGAAAGCGTGGGTTTAATGGTTCTCGCACAAAGACATGGTAAATGTTGGAGGTAATAGTTATGCCGAAAATCCGGATTTAATCACGGCACATAGTATACACATGGCAAAATATCACCCCACAGCCCACAGATATATACAATTATGTGCCTAAATAAAATTGAAACATTTTTAAATTTCTTTAGCTTTTTAGATACCAATATCTCTGAAGTCTGGCAAGGTACTATGTGCTGACCCCTCAAGTTTCAAATCCTACCTAGTTTTGAAATGGGGGGAGCGACTCTTCCCTGTTCACAGACTTTTCTGCTTTTAGAGTTAAAGATCCAATCCGTGGGGAGCAGAGTGACTGGTCACCCACCTCTGAATTCTAGTGTCCTTCACTTGTGAATAAGCTTCTCCCCCCTGAGACTTGGTTTTCTAGGTCCGGAAAAGGGTGTATCCATACTTTTCTGGGTATATGTCCTTGTAGCACACGTGCAGTTGTTTGGGGCGCTCAGGTTTCTACTCCACACTGATAATACTGGGCTCTGGAGCTCACTCTACTTCAAAGTTTTC
This sequence comes from Xerus rutilus, assembly GCA_028644305.1. NCBI lineage: Eukaryota > Metazoa > Chordata > Mammalia > Rodentia > Sciuridae > Xerus > Xerus rutilus. The sequence continues at coordinate 117,946,254 of CM053407.1, read as the reverse complement.
ACTCTCCCTCCATCTTTAAGATCAGGCCGTTTGCCCACACCTATGCCTTATCTGTGGCTCTGTTTTCCTCCTGGGCTCTGGGTTAGCTTCTGACACTGTAACAAAATACCTGAGACAATCAGCTTAAAATGAAGTATTGTTTATTTTGGTTCACAGTTTCAGAGATCGCCGTCCACAGCCTGGTGTGTTGGCAACAGGAATGTGTAGCAGAAGAAGAGTCTTCACCTGTGGTGTCTGGGAAGCAAGGGGAGAGAGAGAGAGAGCGTGCAGAAGTATCCCCAGTATCCCCTTCCAGGGCCCAATGACGCTGCTCCCACAAGGCCCTGCTCCTCCCAACAGCACCTTAGGCTGGTGACCAAGCCTTAAGCCTGTGGGCCTTTGTGGGACCTTTCAGATCCAAGCAGTGGCAGGCTGCCTCCCCATTTTACATATCCAGGCCCTTGACGATGCTCACGAGCTGTCCACTTCCGGTTGGTTGGCATAAACAATGCTGTAGGGAACATCTTTGTGCCACTGCGTACCCGGTGAGGATGTCTTAAGAGTCTATAACCAGAAACAAAGCTACTGAGCTAGAAGGCGTGGGCACATGTATTTTGACAAACCAGGCGTCTGATTTTCCAAAGGGCCACACCCACCTGTGTCCCGATGGCGCCCACTTTCTTTCTCAGCCACACCAAAGGGCTAACTCTTGGCCAGTCTGGTGGGTCTGTGGTGACAGCCAGGAGGCTGTTTGAATTCTCACTGTCCTATGTATGAATGTCTCTGGACATCTCTGTCCTTATTGCTGCTTTTTGTATTTCTTCTTTTTATGAATTGGTTGCTGGGATCCTTAGTTCCTAATATAGATTGTTTTTTATTAAAAGATCCATAACTATCATCAGAGTTTCAAAGTGACTAAGAAGTATCATTGTAGGCTCAATAGGAAGAAACTCAAGATGCCATGAACTCAGCTTACCATGGGTGACGCTCTGATAAACTGTCATAAACTGAAAACACGGGAAGTCAAGATGCATTTAGTACCCAAAGCTCCTGAGCGTCAGAGCTGGGCCCGCTGGACTTGAACTATGTTCTGTACACGACATCAGCCTGGGATTGTGCAAGAACAACCGACACAAGCCTGCTTTATATAAAAGAGAATAGTTACGTAGCATCTGTGGGTCACTGAGGCGAGTGTGTGATACACTCTGCTGCAAGTGACTGTCTCGTGTAATACAGTCTGAAAGTAAAAACCAAGAAGCTTGTACAGGTGCCCTCCTGCACCACCCTGAAGTCGGAAGCTGGTAAGTTGGACTGTCCCAGGCCAGGGACCAATGGTACTCAGGGTTTTCTTTCTGCACTTGAACTCACATCTGTAGAGATGGGGGTATCTTTTTGACTGTGCTAAGGGATGACCAGATGATTGTCCAAGCATTATTTCCAAGTGTTTGGTGTGGACGCTTCTGGAAGAGATTAGCATTGGAACTGTTAAACTGAGTCAATAAGATCCACCCTCCCCAGGGCAAGGGGATCATGCAATCTCCCAAAGGCCTGGGTGAGACAGAAGGGCAGAGGAGGGGTGAGCTGGCACTCTACTCGAGCTGGATGTCCATCTTCTCCTGTCCTGGGACAGCAATGCTCCTGGTTCTTGGGCCTACAGTCTCTGGGACATAATCAGCAGCTTCTCCCTAACCCCCTAAGTTTTCAGGCTTCCAGCCTCAGAGTGGAAACTATGCCATCAGCTCCCCTGATTCTCAGGTTTTCAGATTGGGACTGAATTACACCAGCAGCTGTCCTGGGTTTCCAGCTGGGGCTTTTCGGGGTCCCGGGAGGGAGACATGAACATTCCTTGGTGTTTATGAGCAGTCTCTCGGAGGCCAGACTGCTCTGTGACCTTAGGTGAGAATCTTAACCTCTCTGAAACCCAGGAGAATAAAGTTACGAAGCACCTGTGAGCTGAGTATGTGACCCATTGTATGAGTTGCTGCAGGTGGTGAGCTTGGGGCAGAAGCCTTCATTATAAACTTCCAACAACTGGCACCGGAAGTGAGTTTGGAAGTTTGGGGACGTAGCTCAGGGGTATAGTCCTTGTCCAGTGTGTGTATAGCCTTGCATCCAATCCCCAGGACTACAGAAAGAAAGAAGGAAAGGAGGAAAGGAAGGGAGAAAGAAGGAAGAACAAGAGAAAGAGGGAGAGAGAGAAGGAGGAAGGAAGGCAGGAAGGAGAGGAGGGAGGGAGAGAGGGAAGAAGAAAGAAGAGAAAAAGAGAGGGCGAGGGAAAGAAAGAAAAGAAAAGAAATTTTGGAAAGAAGCCCCTTTTTCTCCCCCAAAGCCTATGACATATGTATTATATTAAACTATTTCTAAATTTGCTCCTTTTTTTTGTACTAGGGATTGAACTCAGGGGTATTCTACCACTTAACTACCTCCTCAGTCCTTTTATTTTTTATTTTGATATAGATTCTTGCTAAGTTGTCCAGGCTGGCCTCCAACTTGCCATCCTCCTGCCTCAGCTTCCCAAGTCACTGAGATTACAGGCAGGTGCCACTGTACCCAGCAACTTGCGTAGGTTACAAACATTCCAACGTCAATTCTTCAAAACTTGAGATTCCTAGGCAAGTCAAAAAACACAGATTCCATCTCTTGGATCTTGGGAAAACTCAGGGTCCTAATTTGCTGTGACCCATTTGCTCACTGTCCCCCAGCCTGGCTGCTTCTCGGCCTTCGAAACCTCCCTCTCTGCTCAGTTGGCGAATGGCCGGCAGTAAAAACTTCACGCAAGGAAACACCAGTAGCTTTGAGAGTGTCACAACTTGGTTTTACGTGGCTGTAACCAACCCCTAGCCGATTGTGGAGTCTGGCAGCTGGTATTCTCCACACCTTGTTAAAAGGAAAATCATACAGAAACTTGTGTGTGAGTTCACTGTACAACCCTTGTAACTCGTGAAGGTCACCCGGTGACAGGGCAGGGAGGCTGTTTCCAAGCAAGTTTCACTAAACGATCAGTTTCTAACTGACCAGCGTACCCTCCTTATGCGGCTGCAGGATGGGGGGTAGACCGATGTCAGGGTACATGTCTCTTTCCTCACCCTGGCCAACTGTGGGATCCAAACAGGTTATTCATCTCCTTCAAAGTCGTCCTGTTTCAATTCTACATCATGGAGCTAAAACACAAAAACTCCAAGGGCCACGGAAGGATTAATTGGAGTCATGCCTGTAAATCATACACAAACAAGAAGCGCTCAGTAATGGGTGGTTAATAGTATCATTTATCCGGTGTCCGACGTGTATCAGGAACCAGGCTAGGACCGTGCATAGAGGTCAGGTAACCCTCGTGGTTACCCCACGAGGTCGGCGGGTCTACACCCAGCGCAGAGGAGACACTGTGCTCAGGAAGGGGAGCAGCTAGCCCCAGGGGCACAGATGAAGGCATGCTTTGGAGGACTGACATCAGCTGCTAGTCACTTAGTCATCTCTTGGAACCCTAGTGCCGGTTCAGCAACAGCTGAAGACTGTGCGGCCTGCTTACCCAGACACATCACCAGCTGTTCTGCAAGAGGAACGTGATATAAGCTCATGTTCAACTGCTAGCACCTTTAACTTGTGTGTGTGTTTGTGCGTGCGCGTGTGCGGTGCTGAGGATCGAACCCAGGGCCTCACACATGCTAGGCAAGCGCTCTACCACTGAGCCGCAGCCCCAGCTCTTCCAGCGTTTTCTTTTTAAGCACTTTCAGTGATTGGTGATTCTATTTTCAAAAAAAGAAGAGAGCCCCTAAAGAAAATAAGTAAGAGGGATGTAGTTCCACAGCCTCACGAGAAGGCTTCCAGAATGTTCTGGGAAAGAGGATTCTGGTGGTCCCTGCCACCCACCTGCTCTCAATGGACAGATAAGAACGACTGCTCGGCCTGCTGGAGAAACTTAGGAATCTTAATTAGTTCTCTTTTATAGAACCTATTTGCAGAGGCGTTTTCTCCACCCGAGTTGGGTTGCCCCATGTGGGGGTGCACAGCTGGGCAGTGGGCAGTCATTAAGGGAGGCAGTGTGGCCCACAACAGGCACTAAAACAGGCAGAGACTCCCGGGGAGTTCTCCAGCCCCCACCCCCTCTTCTCGCACCTGCAAAATTATAACCCAGAAACAACCAGCTCTTTCGTTGGGGGGAACCACCCACAGACTGAGCCAGCCTCTCCAGCCTCCTGCTGGCTGCCTCTCATCTCCCCAGCCTCACCCCCGAGCAGACCAACACCCTAGCGGATTCTGAACTTTCTTTCAGCTCCTGATTCTAAGATATGTCCCATAGCATGAGGGAGAAGGACTCATCCCTCTCCACCTGAAGATGTCCACCACAGTTAGGCTTTTGCTTCAGTTTTGCAGGTTTTTATTTGTGTAAGCCTATCTTTATAGAGTCATCTTCTGGGTTTACAGCTAAGTATGTAATTTCAGTGACATGAATCGCATATGTCTGCGGATGACAGTGAGCTGTGCAGTCTCTGTGTGCAACATAGAATGCTCAGATCAGGGTAAAGAGCACTTCTTTGGGCCTGGGATTGTAGCGCAGCGGTAGAGCGCTTGCCTCGCATGCGTGAGGCCCTGGGTTCGATCCTCAGCACCACATACAAATAAATAAATAAAGATATTGTGTCCATCGACAACTAAAAAAGTATTTTTTAAAAAAAGAGCACTTTTTTGTGTTGACAAACTTTGAACTTCTCTCATCTGCTTATTTGGAGATAGGTAACAAACTCCTGTTCTTTTTTTCTTTCTTTTTTTTTTTTTTTGGTACTGGGGATTGAACTCAGGGGCACTCGACCACTGAGCCACATCCCCAGCCCTATTTTGTGTTTTATGTAGAGACAGGGTCTCACTGAGTTGCTTAGCCCCTCGCCGTTGCTGAGGCTGGCTTTGAACTCGCGATCCTCCTGTCTCAGCCTCCCAAAGTGCTGGGATTACAGGCGTGAGCCACCGCGCCCAGCTCAAACTCCTGTTCTCGACTGCTATCGTACTGTGCTGCAGAACCAAGAACGTACTTCTTTCTTACTGTATTTTAGTATCCACGCTCTACCTGCCTCTACCAGCCCCTGGTGACCATGGTTCTATTCTCCGCTTCTCTGAGGTCAACCTTTTTAGCTTTCACCAATGAGTGGAAGCGTGGTGTTTGTCTTTCTATGTCTCATGTAACATAATGTTCTGGGTTTTTTTTTTTTTCTTTCTTCTTTCTGATTTTCACAAAGAGCAGAGATGCCATTTCTATTTCTGATTGAGTATCACACTTCTCTGCAGAGCATCGTTGTGAGTGCTGTGCCCTGGACAAAGGGACTTTGTTCCATCCATGACGTGAGATCTATTATTATCCCCATCTTACTGAAGAGAAAACGAAGGCCCGAGTGACACCTCTAACTAGTGACAGAGCTGGGATTTGAACCCAGGGAATCTGTCCCCAGACACATGCTCTTAACCAGTCTTTAGGCTAGCTCTCAGATTGGCGAAGTTGTTACCAGTCATAACCAGTGGTGGTGAGGGTGTGGGAGGCACTGTGGATGCCAATGAGAGAAAAGAGTGATAGAAGTTTTCAGAGGGAAATTTTGCAAAGTTTTTAGAAATTAATTTCTTGCACCTAGCCGCTTTGTTTTAATGATCTGACATCTAGATCCATCCAGAACAAATGTACACACATAATAATGGGTTTTGTTGATGCTATTTTGGGGGGCTTGAATCCAGGGCCTCACATATGCTAGGCAAGGGCTCTACCCATGAGCCATACCCCCAGCCCTTTTTATTTTTTTTATTTTGAGACAGCATCTTGCTGAGTTGAAGAGGCTGGCCTCCGATTTATGATCCTCCTGTGTCAGCCTCCTGAGTTGCTGGGATTACCAGGGTGCGCCATCGCACTCGGCTTGTGATAGTGGTTTATTGCATCATTGCTAGAAACAGTGAATCCCTAGGGAAAACTTTGAATAATTAAAGTAATGATACAAACCATGAAAAGTTTGTGGCTGAATCCTGGCCATCAAATGTCAATCAATATGAAGGATTTGGGGACGTAGAAAAGGACTGTACCTTACCATGTACTGCGACTACCATACCAATTTGAATACAAAATCAAGATTAAAGAACTCTGATGAGTCAATTTTGGGGGTGTGAGGTACCAGGGATTGTACTCCACCAGTGAGCCACGTCCCCAGCCCTATTTTGTGTTTTTTGTAGAGACAGGGTCTCATTGAGTTGCTTAGCACCTCGCCATTGCTGAGGCTGGCTTTGAACTCATGATTCTCCTGCCTCAGCCTCCCTGAGTGCTGGGATTACAGGCGTGGCCACTGTGCCGGCTAATGAGTCAATCTTAAGCATTAACCAAAATAAATACATGTGGTATTCGTGAGCCTTTCTGAGCCATTCCACACTGCACACATATTTCAAAATATCATGATGAACACCATAAGCAGAGGCGATTTTTGCCAATTAAAAATTTTAAACATTAAAATTTTAAAATTAAAAATGTTTTGAAAAAAGTTAAAAAGAACCATAGGAATCTTGGTTGCAAAAATTGAATATTAGCGTTGCAAACACCTGATAATAAAAAGCAAACAATGTAACTTAGAAGTCAGGATGGGGGAGGGAAGGTAGGAAGGAGCGAGAGGACTTTGTTCCTTACCCTGCCAGGGATCCGAGTGCCCTGAAATGGAAATTCATTTTAAAAATGACTTCAGGAAGGGGCTGGGGATGTAGCTCAGTCGGTAGAGTGCTTGCCTTACATGCACAAGGCCCTGGGTTCAATCCCCAGCGCCACACACACACACACACACACACAAACCTAGTAACTTCAGGAAGCTGAGCACGGTGGTGCACGCCTGTCATCCCAGCACTTTGGGAGGCTGAGACAGGAGGATTGCAAGTTCAAAGCCAGCCTCAGCAATGGCGAGGCGCTAAGCAACTCAGTGAGACCCTGTCTCTATGTAAAACACAAAATAGGGCTGGAGATGTGGCTCAGTGGTCGAGTGCCCCTGAGTTCCATCCCCAGTACCAAAAAGAAACAGAAAAAAATGGAAGTCAAGGGTCCCCGGTGGGCGAGTGTGGAAACAGAATGTGGTCAGTCCATGCAATCAAGTAGCACTCAGTCTTAAAAAGGAAGGGAGGAAATTCAGGCCCAAGCTACAACCTGGGTCAAACTGGAGAAAATGATGTTAAGTCACATCAGCCAAACACAGAAAAACGAGTACCGTCTAATCAGTCACGTGACCCCAGTCTTCAACCTTCGACCTGATCTTCATTCCAGCTGCTATAACCTGAGAAGATCAGCTGATTCCTGAGACTGGGCAGGAAAGTCCCTACCAGGAGGAAATAAAATCACTAACAGTATCAAGTCCATGTCAGCGAGTCAGTGTTAGAAGTGTACTTCTGTCTGATGTGAATGTGTCTTGTTTGCTTTGTTCAAAATAAAAGTTAAAAGAGCAAACATTTCATACATTTGATTAGTAACTCCTCTCAGGCTAGGTTCCTCCTGAGTTGGGGAAAATTGATTTAAGAGCAATTGATTTATTGGGGAGGTGACCCCAGGAGGTACCACCAGCAGAAGAGAGGAGCACAGCCAGTTCAAGGTCTACTAATGGCCAGGTGGCCACTGTGGGCCACCGAGGCTCCATCCTGCCTAAGACCTCTGGAAGACATGGCCCCCATGAAGGATAAGGAACCGAGGACTTATCTTCCCATTCCACTTAGTCACAGGTTGAGGGCTGCTCCTGAGACACCACCTCCTAGGCCCCCCTGGCCTGTCCCTCATGGTAGCCAAGGACACATTTGGCACAGAGATATTCTTGGGCCATCCCAGGGATGTAGCTCCGTAGCACATGTAGGTTAGACCCCATCATAGATGATGGTAAGTTTTGAGGTATGAGAGGGGCACTAAGGGTCTGAATCATGACCTACTTGCAGAGCTGAGCACTAACCAGTTTGCAACTTTAAAATTTCATGATTATCCTGAGCACAGTGGTGCACATCTGTAATTCCAGCCATTTTGGAGGCTGAGGCAGGAGGATCACAAGTTGGAGGCCAGCCTCAGCAACTTAAGCAACTTAACAAGACCCTGTCTCAAAAGAAAAACAAAAACAAAAAACGCAAAAAAAACCATTTTGACATTTCATGATTGTAACTTTATAACTCACTAGATTGACAATAACCTCGATGTATTGGCAAGTATGTTCTTTATTCAAAACAGGCCCTTGGGTGTTAAGGAGCTTCTCTGTATCCTCAGAGGCTGTGTAAGGACGTGGCAGAGGGAGCTGCCCTAGGATGAGCCGACACCAGGAACTCCCATCACATCAAAGGACCAGAATCTGGGTCGACATATGGGAGCTCCAAGTTACAGACCAAAAATTCTGCTTGGCTTAGATTAGTTTAGGTTGAGTCCCTCTCTCCTCCAGATGAAGGGTCTGCCCTGACAACCTCTGCATGGTGGGAAGTGTCTGGATCAGGGCCTCTGGGCTGGACCAGAGAGGAGACTCAGATGAGCTGATGTGGAGACAGGCAACTCAGCAGCCAAATCACCCTACTCCTGAGAACACGGAGTAGCCTTCCACGAGGGCCTACCTACCTTCACCCCCAGATTTGACAGGTCCTATGAAAAAGATTTCAGATTTTGTTTAAAGTAGAGTTCTCTCAGGACGAGGTGGCTCACACTTCTAATTCCAGCTACTGAGGAGGCTGAAGCAGGAGGATCCCAAATTCAAGGCCAGCCTCAGCAACTTAGTGAGATCCTGTCTCCAAAATAAAATTTTATATTTTTTCTATGTAAATTAATTGTTTTATTGGTTCTTTCTAGACATGCCTGACAGGAGAGTATATTTTGACATATGATACTTACATAAAATAAGTATAACTTGTTCCAATTAGGATCCTATTATTGTGATTGTGTATGATGTGGAATTACTTGGGTCGTGTATTCATACACAAGGATAGAAAAGACACGTCGGATTTGCTGTACTGTCTTCTATTCCCATTTCCTCTCCCTTCCCTTCATTCCCCTTTGTCTAGCCAATGAACTTCTAATCTTCCCCTCCCTTGTTATGGATCAGCATCCACATATCAGAGAGAACATGCTGCCTTTGTTTTTTTTTAGGATTGGCTTATTTCACTTAGCATGATATTCTCCAGTTCCATCCATTTACCGGCAAATGCCATAACTTCATTCTTCTTTATGGCTGAGTAATATTCCATTGTGTATATATACCACATTTTCTCTGTTCATCCTTTGAAGGGCACCTAGGTTGGTTCTGTAGCTTGGCTATTGTGAATTGAGCTGCTACAAACATTGATCAAAATAAAAAAATTTAAAAGGGCCAAGGATGTAGCTCAGTGGTAGAGCACCCCTGGGCTCAATTCCCAATCGTGATAAATAAATAAATAATACAATTTAGAGTTTCAATGTCAAAATCCATGAATTCAGAATAAGACCAAAAAAATAAATATCTTGGGTCCTCTTGGAAGTTTCTTTGGTAGTAAATCATCCTACTATACACTAGTGAATAGCAGGAAAGAAAGAAAGAGGGACATGCCCCATCTTCTCTGTCCAAACTATATTTATTTTTTATTTTTTAGTTGTAGGTGGACACAATATCTTTATTTTTATGTGGGGCTGAGGATCGAATCCAGTGCCTCCCACGTGCTAGGCGAGCACGCTACCACTGCGCCATAACTCCAGCCCCCAAACTATATTTTTTAACAGAAGTTTTTTTTAAAATTATAATTAAAAATATTAGGATTCATTTCGACATAATTTAAAAAGTGTATAGTATAATTTGCTCAATATTCCAAACTATATTTTTTCACAGTGTATAAGTAAGTGAGGAGAAAGAGTTCGTCTCGAAAAAGGAATTTCAGTTTATAGATGCAGAAGAAAAATGAACACACTGGTGGAGACAGAAGGGACTTGGGTTACACATCTGAGACTTTCTAAGGAAGATTTTGAAAGTCACACAGATGGGGTTAAAAAGGCTGGGATTAGGCCAGGCACAGTGGCACATGCCTGTAATCCCAGCGGCTGGGGAGGCTGAAGCAGGAGGATTGTGAATTCAAAGCCAGCCTCAGCAACTTAGCAAGGTCTTGTCTCAAAATAAAAAATAAAAATGGCAGGAGACGTGGCTCAGTGGTTAAGTGTCCCTGGGTTCAATCCCTGGTACCAGAAGAAGGAGAAGGAGAAGAAGAAGGAGGAGGAGCAGGAGGAGGAGGAGGGAAAAGGAGAAGTCTGGAATTAGGATAAAAGGGAGGAAAAGAGGGAGAGATGGAGAGAGTGATAGAGGAAGAAAAGAAGGGAGAATGGATGGAAAAAAGGAAGGAAAGGAGGGAAGGGGAGGAGAAACGACTAGAAAGATGAATAACGGATTCACTGCTTGACATACGATGGGCCCGCCGTATGCGCGTGTTGAATAAGCGAAGGAGGAGTAAGTTATCGGAAGTCGAAGGCCCTTCTTCTGACGTTGGAAGGGACGAAACACTGCCCTGAACATGCCAACAGTTCAGAAGGGGCGTCAGTGTCCCCGCTTCCTTCCTGCAGGAGCACCTCGGGGCTTCAATTTCCCCTTCTGTGAAATGCTTGGTGTCAACAACCCAAAGCCACCCCGCCCTCAAGGGCACACACACAGCGTCTCTACAGAAGAGAAGGAGCCCTTCCAGCGGGGGACCTCGGCGAAGGTGGCCATTAGAGCTATGTCACCGTGAAGAGATGCATGATGTGATTTCAGTCGTCCAGCTGGACTTGACCGTGGGGCTGTGCCCGCCCAGCCCCCGCAACAGAGGCCCAGCTCTTGACATTGAATAAGCAGGTGACCTCCACAGGCGGCTCTCGCTTCCTCCGTGTCTCCCCAGGCCCCGCTCAAGGAAGGAGCCGACTTCCCCTCCTGTTCCAGAGGTGGACACCCACCACCGTCTTCTGGGATTTCTCCTTTCAAGTTGGAATGGTGGCTTGGCGGTGGGAGTCAGGGACGACCCCTTCTTTCCCCGCAGCCTATCATTACGCACTCAGAGGCCAGCTTCTTTTCCTGTGGTAGGTACCTGGGAGGTGGAGGCTGAAAAACAGTGGCTGTTGAAGATCCTGGAGAAAAATATAAGGTTGCAGAATTTTGAGGGGAAAGCTTCTGGGCAGGGCCATGGGGGAGCCCTCATTCCTAGGTGGTGAACACAGGCAGAGGGAGGGGGTAGATGTTTATTTTAAGGGGGGAGTCATTTATTTTTCAGGCAGAAAGTTTATACAGCTTGAGAGAATTATTTGAAAGGAAATGAGAGCCGTGGCATATGATGCTTATGGGCTGGCCCACCTCCCTCCCCTCCGCCCAGCTATGAAAATGAGAAAGCGGGCCCCCTCCCGCACCCCCACGCACCTCTCCCACCACCTGATGCCGTCGCTGCACAAGGGTGCTTGTTGTTGGAAAAGGCTCCACACTGTGGCCTCACCTGGTCCCCAGTGGAGGATAAACTGAGGCTCGTTTTCTGAAAGGAACAAAGCTGGTTCTTGAAGCCAGGGGACCAGACAGCAGGATGGAGAATGGGAGCTGCCGGCCTCTGGGACGGAAGACTTGGCCCGGGCTGTGGCCCTCTCCCAGGCCACAGTTTCCCTGCTTATAAGTAGGATGGTGAATTCATGTGGCATCTCACTCTTTCCAAAACTTCACATCGTCATCCAGCTTCTAGGTCAGGTCAGCAGAGGACCCCGGGGCAGAGAAGGGGAGAAGACAAACGGCTGAAAGCATGGCTCCTGGGCCCCAGGAGCATCCCCAGCACAGGAAGGAACCTTCATTCAAGTGGATGAGAACCAACAGGAGCCCCACCCTGGCTCAGAGCTTCCCTCTCCACGGCATCAGCTACCTGCGGTCAATGGCAATCTGAAAAGCTTACCTGGGAAATTCTCATTTCGTGAGAAAAACAGGGAGAGTGACTACATTCACGTGACCTTGATGACCGTAGTCATTGTTGTTGATCTCTACCTGTGCCTCATCTGTAAACTAAGCATTATCGCAGGCAGGTATGTAGAGGAAAAGCAGCATACATAGGCGTCAGGCATCCCCTGGGGAGTCCTTATTTTCCCCTACAGATAAGGTGCTACCGGGCTCTATGTTCTTTCTCCATGGCAGGTGTGATAGTGCACACCTGTAACCCCAGCAACTCTGGAGGCTGAGGCAGGAGAGTCTCAAGTTGGAGGCCAACCTCAACAACTTAGCAAGACCCTAAGCAACTTACTGAGACCCTGTCTCAAGATAAAAGGTGTTGGGAATGCGGCTTAGTGGTTAAGTGCTCTGGGTACCATCTCCACACCACGCACACACACACACAAAGTTATTTTTCTGACAACATCCATCCTAGTTTTCTTCTCCCTGACCTCGTGTTTTTAGCATGATCTCTTTGGTGGTGTCCACAAATTCTAAAACACACACCTTATTGCCCCGGTGGTTTCCTTTTTTTTTTTTTTCCCTTTTCTTTCTTTTTTTGGTACCGGGGATTGAACTCAGGGGCACTCGCCCACTGAGCCACGTCCCCAGCCCTATTTTGTGTTTTATGTAGAGACAGGGTCTCACTGAGTTGCTTAGCATCTCGCCGTTGCTGAGGCTGGCTTTGAACTTGCGATCCTCCTGCCTCAGCCTCCCAAAGTGCTGGGATGACAGGCGTGTGCCACCACGCCTGGCCACTTTTATTGTTTTAATGACACAACAATACATGTTTGTTGTAGGAGAAATAAAAAAATACAGATATACAGGTGAGGAAGAAAAGGACTCTTGGAATCCATACCCGGAAATAAACACTTTTCATATTTAGATCTATATATTTGTGGAAACGTGTCCATGCATGCAATTTCTTTTTAATTTTGATTTCAGATTGTGTTGGTGCACTGTAGTGTACGTGACAGTTGGGTTCAGCCTGACATAATCACATGCGTGGAATTTGATTTATTCCACTTGAGTCCCCAGTGCCCCCCTTGCCCTTCCCTGCCCTCCCCATCTCCCTTCCTCTCTCCACTGATCTACCTTCTCCTTATTTATATATTTAATTGATGCTTTATAGATATTCATAAAGGTGGAATTACCGTGCTGCATTTACGAATGCACATAGGATGATTTTATCAGATTCCTTCTTCTTTCCCTTCCTTGTCCTGTTCCTCCTCCGTCTCTCAGTCTCCAAGCCACCGATCTTGCTCTGTCTTGATGATTGACGCCCCTTCTTCCCCCACTTTGCTCTAACTTCCACACGTGAGAGAGAACGTTTGGCCCTTGCATTTCCAGGTCTGGCTTCTTTCACTTAGCACGATGTTCTCCAGTTCCCTCCGTTTACTGGCAAATGCCATTTCATTCTTCTTTATGACTGAGTAAAACTCCACTGTGTGTGTATATATATCACATTTTCTTAATCCATTCAGTGACAGATAGACACCTGGACTGGTTCCATAACTTGATTATTGTGAGGTGAGCTGATAAGCATTGGTGTGGCCGCATCACTGTAGTACGCTGATTTCAGTTCTTCTGGATGAACATGGAGGAGCAAAATAGCTGGGTCATGTGGTGGTTTTAGTCCTAGTGTTTTGAACAATCTCCATACTGCTTTCCAGAGTGGTTGTACTAGCCAAGCGTGGTGGCGCACGCCTGTAATCCCAGCACTTTGAGAGGCTGAGACAGGAGGATCACAAGTTCAAAGTCAGCCTCAGCAGCAGCGAGGTGCTAAGCAACTCAGTGAGACCCTGTCTCTACATAAAACACAAAATAGGGCTGGGGATGTGGCTCAGTGGTCGAGTGCCCCTGAGTTCAATCCCTGGTACCCCTAAAAAGTCATATTTGGGGGCTGAGGATATAGCTCAGTTGGTAGAGTGCTCGCCTTGCCTGCACAAGGCCCTGGGTTCAATCTCCAGCACCACTATACATACATATATATATATAATATTTGTCTTCCTAGGTTCCCAAGTAAATAAAACAGATCCTCAAATTGTTTGCTATTTAATTTTTTATTGGTTCTATTTAATTATACATGACAGTAGACTCCATTTTGATATCATTATACAAGCATGAAATTTATCTTATTCTAATTAGGACCCCGTTGTATATGCACACAATGGTGGGGTTCACTGTGGAGTATTCAGATGCATACAGAGGAAAATCATGTCAGAAGCCACAAATTGTAAAGCCTGTAT
>CM053407.1:117859667-117924183 GCA_028644305.1 Xerus rutilus | reverse complement strand
CAGCATGACGGGCATACAGCCCCTCCAAAGTGACAGAAAAACAACTTTTTCCTCCAACGTGCAGGTGCACAATATCAGAACACAATCTGATTGGTCGAGCGTAGGTCCTAGGGCCCTCTCTGAACCAATCACTGAGGCCAGGGCTTGGAAGGCTTTGATTGGCCAAGTCCGGGTCCCCGAGGCCGCCTCCTCATTCATAACATGGGACCAATAAAATTGCCTGCTTCAAAGCTGATGAGATCCTTAAATGAGTTAATATTTGTGAGCGTTCAAAAAATACCCTTGGCAAGTGTTAGGCGTTCTACATTCAATCGTCCTCAGTTTACCTTCTTTCTTTCTTGGTACCTAAAATTGAACCCAGGGGCACTTAACCAGTGAGCCACACCCCAGACCTCCCCTCCCCCGTTTTTTTTGGTATTTTATTAGAGACAAGATCTCGCTGAGTTGCTTGGGGCCTCGCTAAGTTGCTGAGGCTGGCTTTGACTCGCGATCCTCCTGCCTCAGCCTCCCAAACCGCTGGGATTGCAGGCGTACGCCACCGCCACTGGAAAGCTTACTTCTTTCTACAACCTCAGGTGATCTCAAGGTCCTTGACTGCTGAGGCCAGCGCAGCCATTGGCAGGGAGCAGTCACATTTGCTGCCTCACAAGAATGCTAGGAAAAGTTGGGGGTTTAGTTTGTTTGTTTCCATTTTGAAGATGAGGAATCTGTGGCATTCGCATCTGCTTCAGAACCAAATCAAATAAAGAGGTTTTGTTGCAAACCAATAAAGAAGTTTTTTGCAGGAATGCCTTTGATGGAAAAGGAAACAGTCCTACAGATCAAGGAAACCTGTTCCTTGTCCTTACAAGAACCAGGACTCCAATCCTGGACTCTATTCTCAACCCAAAGCTCCTGCTGTCACATTAGCATGAAGCTAATGTCATGCTAGGTGGCTGATGTCATGCTAATGCCATGCTAGGTGGTGGCTCTAGGTGGTTGCTGCCTCTGGATACCAACCCCTGGGTGGAGCCCCTTCCTTGCAGTATGAATCTCATTTGTTTTCTTATGAGCCTCCCAGAGGCCAAGAGACTCCATCAAGGTGGCAGAGGCAGGGTTAGGATTCAGGACTTGGGAACATGGAAGCCATGCTCCAGGCCCCTGTTCCATTCTGCCTTGGATCTTCCTGAAGGGTCACAAGGTGGCTATTAATGCCAGATCGGCAGGAAGCATACCACAGTAGAAAGCCAGCGCCCTGGAGCTCTAGCAAAACCTAGAACTGAGTTCTAGCTTTGCCGCTAATAAGCCACATTACCTTGGGGGTTCAACCTCTTTGAACCTTAATTTCTTCTGTGGGGTATAGGGATCATGGTCATGTTGCAAGATTCGGATTGATAGGGTATTTGAAAAATGATAACATATATTTCTAGTTTTCTTGTCACCTAAAGGTTGGGAATTGAATACAAGCGGTCCCCACCCAGGGACTAACCATCTAAGCAATGAGGCGGAATTGCCACAGGGGGGCAGCAGAGCACCAGCAAAATCCTCTCGCCGCAGGACTCCCAGCCGGACTATGGCCATGCTCCTTGGGGACCCCGATAGTCTAAACAGCCTTGCCTTTGTGGGGATTGATTCTAGAAGGAAATTACAGGCATCTCTGCTATAAGCAAAGTCGATTGTTTAAGAGCCCAGGACTTCTGGAATCAGATAATGTTGGCTGGATCCTTAGTCTCCTCAACTTTAAAATATGGATAAGTGCTACAGGCAGAGGGTAAGGATCCCCAAACAATAAAGTCATTAAAGCCAAGCATACAAAGAAGTTTTCACTAAAAGGTTTTCAAACTTAAGAAAAAAAAAAATACTACAGGATTATTGAGAGATTAAACAAAGGCCTACACACAAGGATGTTCACTGTGGTATTGTTTATAATAGCAGGAAAATGGAAAAATTAAAAGTCCCCAAGTTCCCAGTTCAAAAGGAATCTGCTGAAGTAAATGGTATAAGGAATGCTAAGCAACCCATAAGCCTGGCGTGGCTAGCCTTGACCTTGACATTGACTCGAAGACAGCAACGCCTTACCATTGAGCGTAGTACATGCGAAATTCCCTGGGGGTGTGATTGTGTTTGTGTGCACATGTGTGTGTCAGTCCTTAAAGAGCTGTGTGGGAAATTTATCCAGTGGTTTCTTTGGGTTGATGGGATTTTGAGGTCACTTTTAACTTTTCATTTGAAAGAAATTCTTTTCGGATTTGAGAGAGAAGTTGAGGGTATATTTTCATGACCTCCCGTACCCCACTTCAGCCAGCCCTGTGCTACATTTACCATATGGGCACCTGTGTACACACATGTTAAGTTTGTGACTTTAGTGAAACCATTTGAAAGTGAGCTGTAAACATCAAGATGCTTCCCCCTCTAGTTCTTCAGCATGGATCTCCTAGGAGCAAAGACATGGTTTCACAGAATCACGAACAGTTACTTTTATTATCAAAGTCAAATGTCATCAAGATCATACATATAGGGGCTGGGGCTATGGCTCAGCGGTTGAGCGCTTGCCTCGCATACGTGAGGCACTGGGTTCGATCCTCAGCACCACATAAAATAAATAAAGATATTGTGTTCATCTACAACTAAAACAAAATATTTTTAAAAATTTTTTTAAAAAAAGAACATACATATAGACACAAACACATATAGGCACACATATATACACATAACACACATATATATGTGTGTATTTATAATATATATTATCAAGGTAATTTTTATTTTCCTTCTTACATGTTTTATACTTTTAAGACTTCTGTGGCCGACTGCGGTGGCGAATGCCTGCAATACCAGTGGCTCCAGAGGCTGAGACAGGAGGATCGTGAGCTCAAAGCCAGCCTCAGCAACAGCAAGGCACTAAGCAACTCAGTGAGACCCTGTCTCTACATAGAACACAAAATAGGGCTGGGGGTGTGGCTCAGTGTCTGAGTGCCCCTGCAATCCCTGGTACCACGGCGCCCCTCCCCCAAAAAAAGATGACTTCTATGATTTTTTGTTGCTAAAGACATGAAAATCATCTTTGCAACTAGGTCCACGAAGGTGTTTCCAGCTGAGGAAATGATAAACTACAACTCAGACCCTTGGTGGGTCAAAAGGCATCCTCAGGACTGGTCCAGGGCCCACTGGCCATCACTGCCCAGCAAGCACTCCTCCCCCTTCCTGGGCTGCCTGGGCTGCCTGGGAGCAGGGAAGGGGCTTGGGGCATCTCAGCTGGGATCTTCCTGGCTGAGTCATTGCAGAGGCCCAATGACCTCCTGCTGTCCTGATAGGCATCAAAAGCAGAAGACCCATGTGGTTTGTGCTCTTTCCAGTTCTGGACCGCCTGCCTCCACAGGTCAGAGGAGAAGCCCTGCAGCTATGTGAGATTAAACACTTTCTCCCCCACCCCCTTTCTTTCTAATTGTCCTTTTTTTTTTCTTTTGTACTGGGGATTGAACTCAGGGGCACTCGACCACTGAGCCACATCCCCAGCCCTATTTTGTGTTTTATGTAGAGACAGGGTCTCACTGAGTTGCTTAGCACCTCGCTGTTGCTGAGGCTGGCTTTGAACTCGCCATCCTCCTGCCTCAGCCTCCAGAGCAGCTGGGATTACAGGCTTGCGCCACCCTTTTGGGAGAGACTGAGATAGCTCCCAGGAGCTCCAGTTCTTAGCCTGAAGACCAAGAGTCAAGGCAAGGTGACCACGTTAGATAACCACGAGCCATTAGGTGGCAAAGCTGAATGCTCATGTCCTTATGACCCAGCAACTCCAGTCCTAGATCTGATCCCTAGAGAGATTTGGAGCATGTGTCCCAGGGAGCAGGGGTCAGGGCTGCTCCCTCGCGTCATTTGCACCATAGCTCCAAATGGGGAAGATCTGGGACACACATCCACAGAACAGAGAAACAGGAGGTCCACCTACCCCAGGCAGCGTCGCGGATGGGTCTCAGGAGTCTAACAGGGAGGGGAAGAAGCCAGATGCCCCAACTGCAGGCGTGCTTCATGTGCATCAAGCTTAAAAGCAGCAGAAACCAAAAAGCCGGGCGCGGTGGCGCATGCCTGTAATCCCAGCACTTAGAGAGGCTGAGACAGGAGGATCGCGAGTTCAAAGCCAGCCTCAGCAACGGCGAGGTGCTAAGCAACTCAGTGAGACCCTGTCTCTACATAAAACACAAAATAGGGCTGGGGATGTGGCTCAGTGGCCGAGTGCCCCTGAGTTCAATTTTCAGTACCAAAAGGAAAAAAAAAAGGTAGCAAAGGCCAAATTAAACATTAAAATCATACAGGAAAAGTGATGGTGCCCAAAGCCAGAGCAGCTTTGCCTAGGGAGGAAGGGCTCCGTGGGGGAACCGGGGAGACACCGGGTTGGCTTCACAAGTATTGGTTCCACTGTGTGTGTTCTGGACTTTAATGTTTCACCAAACGAGACCAAAACATGTTACTAAAGAAAAGGTGCAACCATCCCCCAGATCTTTCGGCAGCCCCAGGAGAAGAGGCCTCCGCGCCGGGCGCTCAGCCACCCGCCAGTCAAGGCAGAACCGCAAGTTCTTTGAAATTCACTCGATGAACCACTTTGGGGGAATACACTGGGTCCCAGTCTGTGCTAAAGGCTGAGGCCACGTTGATGAGAACACAGATTCTGTCCTGAAGGAACTGAAAAATCTAGAGGGGAGATAAGTCAACAGGCCGGCGTCCCAGAGTCCCATGATAAGCCCTGCGAGACAGGACAAGCTCAAGGGACAAGCTTAAAGAGCAGCCAGGCTTCCTCAAAGAAGTGCCCGAATGAGAACACAAGAGCAGATAGGATGGATCCAGGGACAGAGGGACAGAGCCTGCTCCAGGCAGTGAGAGCAGAACCTCAGAGTCCCCCGGCAGGAGGGCGTGCTGGGAACGGAGTCTGATGAGGACCCAAGGAGACGTGTGGGTGTACAACAGGAAGTGAGAGGAGAGAGGAGACCACAGAAGGCAGAGGCCAGCCTGGGAAAGCCACACTGAGAAGTTCATACATTGGGAGGCTGAGGCAGGAGGATCGTGAGTTCAAAGCCAGCCTCAGACCCTGTCTCTACATAAAACACAGAATAGGGCTGGGGATGTGGCTCAATGGCTGAGGGCCCCTGAGTTCAATCCCGGGTACCAAAAAAAAAAAAAAAAAAAGAGAGAGAGAAGTTAATACAGGGGCTGGGGGTGTGGCTCAGTGGTAGAGCACTTGCCTAGCACGAGTGAGGCACTGGGTTCCATTCTTAGCACTGCACATAAATAATTAAAGGGGCTGGGGCTGTAGCTCAGTGGCAGAGCGCTTGCCTAGGACGTGTGAGGCACTGGGTTCGATCCCCAGCACCACATAAAATTGAATGAACCAAATAAAGGTATTCCATCCACCTACAACTAAAAAACATCCAATAAATAAATAAATAAATAAAAATCCATCAACACCAGGTGCAGTGTCGCAAGGCTGTAATCCCAGCACTTTGGGAGGCCAAGACAGGAGAATCACAAGTTCAAAGCCAGCCTCAGCCCCGGAGAGGCGCTAAGCAACTCAGTGAGACCCTGTCTCTACATATAACACAAAATAGGGCTGGGGATGTGGCTCAGTGGTCGAGTGCCCCTGAGTTCGATCCCCAGTACCAAAAAAAAAAAAAAAAGTCCATCAACAATTAAAAAAAATTTGAAGGCTGGGGTTGTAGCTCAGTGGTAGAGTGCTTGCTTTGCATGTGTGAGGCACTGGGTTTGATCCCCAGCACCATGTTAAAAAAATAAACAAATAAACAAATAAAATAAAGGTACCCATCTACAACTAAAAACATTTTTAAAAAATTTTTTTTAAGTTAATAAAAGGCCAATTGAGAGCCATGGAAGGATTTAGAGTAAGGGCGTACTGATTGGTCTCAAAGGAGCCAGAGGGAGCAGTCAAAGGCTGTGGTGGTTTAGATGAGAGACCATGGTATCCTGGCCTAAGGCCACGCACACAGACACAGGTAGGGAACCAGAAAACAGCCAGCAAAGCCAGTTCTGACCATGACCCACTTCAGTAGCAGAGACAGATTGAGCATCTGCATATGTGTGGCTCTCCTGCTGGTTTGGGGACACACTTTGAGTAACAGCGATGTTCTGCATGACACCAGGCCAGGTTGCAGCTGATTATCTGGAACCGTCCTGATTATCAGCTAATGCAAACCAGACTCAGTTCATACCCTGGCTGCATCGCTCACCGGCTCATGGCCTCGGCTCAGGCTCGTGGCCACATCCAGCCTCAGTCTTCTCACCTGTGAAATGGGTGACCTGGCACAACTCCCAGTCTGGGTTACTGCTGAGTCGGCTAAACACAGGCCTTGGCAGACGGAGCCCTGAGTTGTCCTCTGTTCCAGTCTCTGGTGGTTTTTCTGTTCAACAAACGTGAGCAGCAGGTTCCTGGGCGGCCTGAGCCAAATAATTAGGCAAACAAACCCCCATCAAATTGACCTCAAAGCCAAGAGTACGTTCAACCAAGACTTCTGAGGACGTGGGGGTCTCCTGGGGAGGGCAGTCTCTAGGTTCAGGAGGGTCGGCTCAGCTTGGGCCACCGAAGCCTCCCTGCCTTGGCCACGGGGCTTCTTGGGGTCCTCTCTGGGGCACTGGGTGACATGGCTGTCCTTGCTGCGGAGGCAGGGAGGTCTGCTCATCCTTCCTCCAGGACTTTTTTTTTTTTTAATTCCATTAAATAGCTTGTATCTTCTTTTCATGTTAAAAAGGGAAAGAATGCACGTTGGATGCAAACGATGTGACAATTACTGCTATACCTGGCGCCCCCGAAACACTTCAATCCACATTCCTCCTTCCCTCCACCCCGTCCTCCATCCTGCCTGCCCCGCAGAGGCTGAAGCCCAGGGCTCCTGCATGCTAGGCAAGCGCCCCACCACGGAGCCACATCCAGCCCCCTTTATCACTGGTGACCCCTACAAAGGGGGTCCCAGATAGTATCTCATTTTAGAGATGAACAAGTGGAGCTCAGAAGATGACCTTGCTTGCCTGAGGTCACATAGCTGGTGAGAAAGGCCACTGGATAGGTGAGCGGTGGCCCCTATGGCAGAGAGGCAGGGCACCTCCAGCGTGTGGCCCCGAGGACTCCTGAGCAATGTGAAGGAGAAATGGAATCTGCACTTGGTATTTTGCTATTCTTTCCTCAGCATCATTGTGTGAAGATTTTGTTCTTTATTTTATTTTATTTTATTTTTTGGTACCAGGGATTGAACTCAGGGGCACTCGTCCATTGAGCCACATCCCCAGCCCTATTTTGTGTTTTATGTAGAGACAAGGTCTCACTGAGTTGCTTAGCGCCTTCCTGTGGCTGAGGCTGGCTTTGAACTCGCCATCCTCCTGCCTCAGCCTCCCTAAGTGCTGGGATGACAGGTGCTTTCATTTTCACTTCAAAATATATGCAAACATTTTGCAGGTGAAAGAGAAAATGCACAACTTACAACTTACTCTTCTACCTTCATTTTCTTACATCCTTTATTTTTTTTTATTTTTAGTACTGGGGATTGAACTCAGGGTCGCTTTACCACTGAGCCACATCCCCAGCCCTTTTTATTTTTTATTTTAAGACAAGGTCTTCTTAAGTTACTTAGAGCCTGGCTTAACTGCAGAAGCTGGCCTTGAATTTGCGACCCTCCTTCCTTGGCCTGCCAAGCCGCTGGGAGTCACTGGGACTGCAGGCGCGCACCCCCACGCCTGACTCGTAGATCAATCTTTTTATTTGCTGAGGAGATTTGCACACCTTTTCTGTGTCTAGCCTTGGGCGTGGCTTTGGGATCAAACATGTGTAAGAAAGTTGCCAAAGACAAAGTCCTTGCCTTCAGGGCCTTCCTGCGGTCTAGCTGAGGCCGGAAGGCCCAGGCCCCAAAATGACCTTAAACCCAAAGAGATGCAAAACACAAAGACAAACTCACTCGCTTGGCTGTATTAGAGGGAAGGAACACCTTGGGTGGGTCTAACACCTCGAGTGGGTCCAGAGTTTCTAGAGAAAGGGAACCGGGAGTCAGATTTTCCCAGGGATGAGAGAAAAACTCATGAATGGACTCAAGATGCACCCTAGATTCCACCACCCTGTGGAATAGTTTTGGGCCCAACACTGCGGCCTGGGAGTGAGAAGCTGCATCAGATGTGTCTTTTATTTTTTTACTTTTTGGAGGAATGTCCCAGTACCCGGACGCGCGGCTTTATCATCACACGTAAGGACAAGGCGATGTCACTATTTGGCATCCTGTGGATGCTACCAGCTGGCCACAAATGAACAGATGAGCCTCACACAACACAGAATGATCTGCTCCAAGAAGCCGGCAGCATCTGGACAAGGAGCCCCGGCCGGGTAGGTACGTGAGAGGGTGGGGTGCCCCCCGGGACCAGATTCTGGGGATGAGCTCCCAGGTCAGCCCGTCCTCGCTGTGGCCTCCTGGGAAAATCCTCTGCCGCTCTAAGCTGGGGCTGGAGGTGGATCATGGAGAGCGACGGTAGTCCTGCCTCTCGGACTGTGAGAAGGACCTTCTGAGTAAAAAAGCACTTCCACAGTGCAGGGAGGGGATTGGAGAGAAACAGGCGGTACCCTTGAACACCCCAGGGAGATTCTGCACGCCTGTGTGTTTTGCATGACTGAGGTTGGGGAGGTGTTTGAGCATGGTCTGTGATATCCAAGATAATGCATCTGATTTTTAAAATCCCCATTGCCGGGCTTGATGGGCTCAGCTGTAATCCCAGCTACTTGGGAGGCTGAAGCAGGAGGATGTCAAGTTGGAGGCCGGCCTGGGCAACTTAGGGAGACCTTGTCTCAAAATAAAATTTAAAAAGGATCCGTGGTGTGGCTATGTGGTAGAGCTTTCACCCAGCAAATGTAAGGCCCCGTGTTTCATCCCTAGTAATAATAATAATAATAATAATAATAATATCTTTAAACACACACATACAAAACCCTAAGATGTAGAGTATAGAGACTAAAAATAAGGTGGAAGGAATATATTTAAATTTCTTAAAACAAGACATATATATGTATATATGAATTATATATTACATATGCATATGTTATATATTGTTTATACAGATATATTATATATTACATATATATCTTACATATATATTATATATTACACTTATTACTTTTATATAAATTACATATATATATAACTTTTGCAATTAAGGCATTTAATTTGGAAAGTGTCCAGTTATAGGGAAAACAACTTTGAATGCAAAACACAAACAAATACGAAACAAAAATAAGGTTAAAATAAGATAAATTAATCTCTAAAGGTTTTTATTTTAAAAAAAAACAAAACTCTTTTGGCCAAAGTTAAAGAATTCGGTTCTTGAATAACCCAGTCACCTCACCATCTATCTCACACACACATGTTAACTTTTACAGTTATTCCAACCTTATTTCCAAAAAAAAATACAAATCTCCGCATCCATGGTGTCTCCCCGCTCGGCACTGAACCCATCTCTCCTCCACTCAAGTTTTGGTCATGTCAAAACTGACTGCTTGCCGGGCATGGAGGTGCCTGCCTGTAATCCCAGCGGCTCTGGAGGCTGAGGCAGGAGGATCAGGAGTTCAAAGCCAGCCTCAGCAATGGGGAGGCACTGAGCAACTCAGTGAGACCCTCCCTGTCTCTAAGTTAAACATAAAAAACGGCGAAGGACGTGGCTCCATGCTAAAGTGACCCTGGGTTAAATCCCCAGTACCAAAAAATAAAAATAAAACCCTCACTGCTTTGCCATTTAAAAATAAGCTCCGCAGGTCCCTGCAGGCATGCGCAGGTGGGGAGAGGAGCAGAGCCGCTTGCACCGATATTTCTAACTTCGAGGCCTCCTATGCCTCCCTGCAAGCCACCTGTCAGTCATGGGAGCCCCCAGGGAGCTCATCCTTCCAATCCCCCAATCTCTCCAGAATCTCTGGGTGGGTGCCAGTGCCCAGGAGGCCTGAGGAAAGCCCTGCCACCCCTGGATCCTTTTCACCCACAAGCTGCCTGGGACCTGTTTACTTCTGAACCAGCAAAAGGCAAACAGGTCTTTCCTGAAAGTTCTAGTTTCTAGCAGCAGATTTTCAACATAGGACAGTCAAGTCTGGGGTGTTGCTCAGTGGTCCAGCCCTTGGAGTTGGAACTAACCAGTGTGTGGAAAATTCCAGGTCTGTGTTCTGGTTCCACCACTTTAAGTG
The DNA here is from genome assembly GCA_028644305.1 of Xerus rutilus. Classification (NCBI taxonomy): domain Eukaryota; kingdom Metazoa; phylum Chordata; class Mammalia; order Rodentia; family Sciuridae; genus Xerus; species Xerus rutilus. Next base: position 117,914,000 of record CM053407.1, on the reverse strand, counting down.
ACCTTGGGCATCACTTAACCTCTCTGAACTTTGGTATCTTCTTCTATTCCAAAGGGCTCATTGCTCAGCAGCCCTAGCTAGCTGCTGGGAACATCGAGAGAGACAAAGAAAGCAGGGAGTTCTGGAAAACGTCCAGTGCCCACAGAGGAGGTAGTCACTCATACCTTCCGTGTGCTGGGCAGTCTCGGAACCCCTGCAGAACCACCCCACCCCAAGCTCCGCCTCCTGGGCAGGCTGCTTAGGTTTCTCAGAGGTGATTCCTTATCAGACCAAAGGCTAGACATAGGTAAGATGGGGCAGGTCCGGGCTTGTTCCCACTAGCACCACCTCCTGGGCGCCTGAGGTCGGAGATGGTAGATGATTCCAGGTTCTTTCTTGCTTTTGATGGTTGGTGGGGTTGGTGGGGCAAGATGCCTGTCTGGAGCCCAGGCTTCCATACCAGAGAGCAGGCCAGACCAGACAGCCATGTCAGCGCCCAGAAACTGGGTGTCTGAAGAAAGATGCAGACAAGGCAAGTTCAGGAGCATTTTCCAAGAGATTCACGGTTACGAGAGTGGGAGCCCCTGAGAGACTCCGGGAGAGTCTTTGCATCCCAAACAGGGGCTTTCTCCCAGCCTGGCCTCATGGGAGAGCCACCTGGTGGCCGCTTGAGAACTCGCCTTCTTGATGGCCGACAGGGTCCTCTGGCCTTTTTTCTCAAAAGATCAAGTTTCTCCCAATCCAGTAGGAGGGGAAGTTGGATGTAACTTTTGTTGCATGGGTCAGAAATGTTATGGAAACTGGCAGGTGTGCTGGCACATGCCTGTAACCCCAGTGGCTCGGGAGGCTGAGGCAGGAGGATCGTAAGATTGAGGCCAGCCTGAGCAACTTACCAAGACCCTAGCAACTTAGCAAGATCCTATCTCTAAATAAAAAATAAAAATATAAAAATATAAAAAAGGGCTTGGGATGTGGCTGAGTGGTTAACTGCCCTGGGTTCAATTCCCAGTGCCAAAAAGAAAAGTGGAAACTGCCCTAGAGGGGTTGTTAGCTGCAAATCTTAACTAGCCAATCCAGTTAGTGCTGGTTCCCTAACAAGTTAGATGTGTTACTCTCAAACAATATCCAAGCAGAATCATACTTTAAGTTGATCAATACACTGTTCTCCAAATATATTTTGGGCTGAGGGTGTAGCTCTGTGGTGGAATGCTTGCCTACATGCTCAAGGATGTGAGGCAAGTCCCAGCACTACAAAACAACAGTGACAACATATATACCCTCATCAAAATTTCAGGCATGGCGGCGCATGCCTGTAATCCCAGCAACTTGGGAGGCTGAGGTATGAGGATTGCAAATTCGAGGCCAGCCTTCGCAATTTAGCAAGGTCCTGAGCAACTTAGTGAGATCCTGTCTCTGAACAAAAACAAAAACAAAAAAATTTTAAATGCTGCAGGATATAGGTCAGGGGTAAATCCTCCCTGGGTTCAATCCCCAGTACCAAAAAAAAAAAAATTCTGACCAGAGAGCCAGGTCCACTCGTTGCAACTACTTAAGAGACTGAGACAGGAGACTCACTTGAGCCCAGAAGTCTGAGGCCAGCCAGGCTGCATAGGAAGACTCTATATCAAAACAAAATCAAATTACATTTGCAATAAATTTAAATAACAAATAAAAACTGGTTAATGCCCTATAAGGCAATAAAATCGTATTCTTTGAGGCTTTCTATTCTCCTGGACAGAAATAATTTATATTTGCCTCAGGCAAAAAAATCGATCCCAGCTTCTCAGTCTTCCACAGTGAAACCTCAAACTTCCCAGAGTCTGAGTCCTAATTAATAGTAAATGGGCTGGACTTGTTGGTGCACACCTGTAACCCTAGCCACTTGAGAGGCTGAGGCAGGATCACTGGAGCCCAGGAGTTAGAGGCCAGCCTGAGCACCATAATGAGACCCTGTCTCTGAAAATAATAACAATAGCTGGGCTTGGTGGGGCACTCCTGTCATCCCAGCAGCTTGGAGGCTAAGGAAGGAGGATCAGGAGTTCAAAGCCAGCCTCAGCAAAAACGAGGCCCAAAGCAACTCAGTGAGACCCTGTCTCTAAATAAAATATAAAAAAGGGCTGTGGGTGTGGCTCAGTGCTCAAGTGCCCCTGAGTTCAATCCCCAGTATCATAATAATAATAATAATAATAATAGCAACTTGATGGTATTCTCATTTTAGAGGCAAGGAAAGTGCATTTTTGCTGGGACATTATAGGTAGCCATGTTAGGCCACTAAGAAGAGGAGGGAGAGGGGAACACATGTTGGAATGGAGTGTCCAGGATGTGAACTCCGTCCAGGGTCAGGTGAATTGCGTCCCACAGTGCCTGCCCAGCCCCCTCTGGAATAGACTCTGCAAATGCTCAATGAAGAAGCTGAGGTTCAACCTGAGGGTTTAAATGTATCACCTGAGGTTGTAAAATCAGGTGGAACCTGACAGCCTTGGCCTTGTATACACTAAATGGCTACTCTCGCTAGGCTCTAGAGGCCTGATCAGGGGCCTTGGAGTCAGGAGCTGAGCAGATAAACCAAAGATCCTGTTCTGATATCCATGCAAACAAAGGTATTAGCCCCTCGAAGGCCATTCTCTCTCTCTCTCTTTTTTTTTTTTTTTGTACCAGGGATTGAGCCACATCCTCAGCCCTATTTTGTGTTTTATGTAGAGACACGGTCTCACTGAGTTGCTTAGCACCTGAGGCTGGCTTTGAACTCGTGATTCTCCTGTCTCAGCCTCCTGAAGTGCTGGGATTACAGGCGTGTGCCATTGTGCCCAGCGACTTGAAGGCCATTCTCTGTGTCCTGTGGTGGTCCTGTCTAAGGAGCAAAGAGGACCCCATGGAGGATGCCTGTTCAGAGATCATTGGGCTTCACTCCTCACCAGCTCTGTGACCAATGACAAGTTACTTAACCTCTCTGTGCCTTCACTTCTACAAAATGGGTGTAATTATAATACTGACCTTGTAAACTTGTAAGGATGAAATTAAAGTAAGTTTGACTTTTATTGAGTATTTACTATGTGCCCAACACCAACACAGCTCAGTGGTAGAGTGCATGCCTGGTATTCACAAGGCCCTGGGCTCATCCACAGCACCACAAAACAGTAAAACCAAGTTCATCTATAACACAAACTCAGTTCACACACCTACTAGTGTATTAAATGGAATATTATAGCTAGGTGTAGTGGCGCACGCCTGTAATCCCAGCAGCTCAGGAGGCTGAGGCAAGAGATCTGGGAGTTCAAGGCCAGCCTCAGCAAGTTAGCGAGGCCCTAAGCAACTCAGTGAGACCCTGTGCCTAGTAAAATATAAAAAAAGGCTGGGGATGTGGCTCAGTGGTTAAGTGCCTCTGGGTTCAATCCCCAGTACCAAAAAAAAAAAAGGAATAATTATATAAGGGAGTGCACAATTTAATAACAATTAAAATGATAGATGTGAAATCTATCTAGCAACACGGGAAACACATTTTAGGGACTAATAACAAAATATCAACACATTTCATAATGGTAGCCTCTCTTGAATAATGACTAAATTCCTGAACATAAGGACAGGAAAAGTGGAAAAGTAAACCCCAAATTATTGGTCCAATATGTCATAAATTGTTGTTATGGAATTGCTTTTGCAAGAAGTAAAATATGTGCAGTATCTATAATATTTTAGAAAAATATATAGGAATTAGCTAAGGGTGGTGGTGTGTGCCCCCCACCCCCGCCATCTACGGTCCTAGCTAAGTGGGAGAGTCCCTTAAGCCCAGGTGTTATAGACCCTGGCACAGCAAGACCCTGACTCAAAAAAGAAAAGAGAATATGAATATATATAATGTATATTTTATATATCTGAAAAAGAAACATACCTAATTTTATATCGAATTATATGTAACCAAATAGCTTCATCTATTGCTCTTATCATTTCACATATAATTGTTCTAGAATTAAATAGCCACGTATATTCATATATATTACTCTAGTCACTGTGCCCGTTGAAGAAACCAAGGAGCCAAGGAGCCAATTCTGTGGGCAAACCCTGCTGGCTGGGCTCCTCCACATTTGAATGGGGCTTGGACCCTTCGAAGCTGGAGGAAGACCTGTTATTCTCCTCCCAGGAAATAGCACACACCCAAAAGGTAGGTGGCCTACCAGTCACAGGAATTCCTAGACCGACCCCCAAGACCCCTGCGAATAGTAATTAGCACGGGATCCTGGGGCTAGGAACCCAAGTGCTCTCATTCAGGAATTCCTCCCTCCCTGGCTCCTTCTCTCCCTCCCTTCCCTTTCTCCTTTTCTGTAAATATTTATAAAGAAACTACTATGTGCCCGTAGACAGGTAGACAGTGGCCCAAGTGCTGGGGACAGTGAGATGCTAAAATGTCACCTGCCAGCAGTCACACATTCCAGTCCCCTGGTTTACTGCCCCTTTTAATCTGCTTCTGGCTTTGGTGAAAATAGCAGTCGAGGTAGAAAAATAACCAGGGAGAGGTTGTTGATTATAGGATGACCTCACACATCCCCTGGTGCAAGCCTGTGACCGCTTGTGGGTTCAGTAAATATTACTATTCTCTTGGTTGAACAGGAGGGACATTAAAACTCAGAGGCTCAGGGAGGACAGGTTTGTTTGCAAGCGGTGGAGGCCAAATTTTGCACCTAGGGGTCTTTGACTTCAGAGACCACAGGAGAACTGACTGTCTGGTGGATAAGACTAGGGTTTAAGCTCTCAGACTCCAGCAGTGCTGTGTGACCTCAGAGCAATGACTTGCACTCTCTGAGCCCGTTCCCTTCTGAAACCAACCCAAATGAATATCCTTGGCTTGAGAATAAAACAGCAGCTCACGTGACTGAGGGTTTTCAGCGCCAACACTGTTGCTGCTGTTGTCAATGCCTTTTATAGACCGTGATGTCGTGGACCTGGGGCACAGAGGAAATGATCAAGAAGATAGCATAGTTAATTAAAGGGGAAGGCAGGAAAGTTTGCCTGAATCTCCAGCAGCAACTCCTCCTCCGGCCCCCCTGGCTCTCCAGTCCATGGTCTTAGGAAATGTTCCCCGGGTGGGATTGCTCTTTTATTTTTTTGTTTGATTTGTTTTTTGTTTTTATCGATGTAGGTGTCATTTTGCATATCTAAAACAAGGCCAATGTAATTTGAGGGCACAAAGAACAAACTTCACTCAGAGTTTGCCAGATTAAAACAAATGCATACTTAAATGTCAACAAAATATAAAATGTCAAGGAGCCAACAGCTCAGTCCTCACAGCCATATAAAATTGTATCATGGGTGCATTTGGAGACGTGGGGTAAAGGAGTCCCTAAAGTCAGAAAACTTGGGACCTACACCATCTTTAAAAAAAGTCTTTGTCCCAAAGTAGGGTCATTGTTAAAGCTGTTTGCTAGGTAGAGGCAGCGGGGTGGGGGGTCCTCATATTTGAGCTGGTTCAAAATTTTCCAAAATCTGTTTTTAAAGGTCCTTGTGCCCCCTAATCCCACCTCTAAAGCACCTCTGGTCGCGGTGCCTTGAATTCCTGGTTGGAAGCATTCCTGGCTTCAAGTCCCCAGATCACTAGATCTGGAGGTGGTGTGAGACCTCTGGAGACAGCCCGAAGAATGAGAAAGCAAATGTTTGTTTTCTCCTCTTTTCAAATTCCTGCAGGCACGAGGCGGGAAAGGAAGAAATGAGTCCAACTTGGGGGCCCAGCAGGCCCAGGGCCGGCTCCAGGGTCTTCCTCCCTTTGTTTTTCTAAGACTCTGCTGCTGTTGTCCCGGATCTGTTGAAAAGCCATCCCCTCCCCTGTTTTCAAAGAGAGGTGGTTGCATTTCAATGTCGACTCAAAGTCTCCCTCCCCAGGCTGGGATTCCCCGACCCTGTGGCGTCTGGCTGTCCCCACAAAGACAGAAATCATTAGCCCTAATTAAGTCCAACCCAGCAGGCCGGCCTGGGCCTCTTGGAGACTTCACGACCTCCCTCCCCTCCCCGGTGGGAAGAAGGGAAGGACAAGAGACGGGCTCCCCGGACGTTCTCCTTGGGGTCACTCTGTGAATCAGGGAAGGTCAGTTTGGTGACCTGAATCAGCAACCTGAAAACTGGGCTCCCTCTGCCTCCCGCCCTCCCTCTCCTTGGAATTTCTCCATAGGATGGAAGGAGCGAGGTCCTTGGACAAGGGTTGTAAGAGCTAAAAGTGACACATGAAAGTGCAAATTAAAAAAAAAAAATCTAGTCATTCCAGTGGGGACCTGGGGACTTGAGTCATGAAAGGCTGAACTTTGCATGTGTTGGAAGAGCGAGGAAGAGGGACCAAGAGGGGCCAATGCGGTTCAGTGGCAGAGCGCTGGCCTAGCATGCCGGGCCCTGGGTTCCCCAGAACCCCACAGTTAAAGAATGGGGACAGAGGTTCTGGGGCGCACGATATGGAGCAAGAAGTTCTTGATATTGTAAGGGGGAAAATTGATGACATCACAATATTTTTATTCAAAATAAAATACGCCAGGCCTGTCCTGAGCCCCTGGTTGTGTATTAGTTTATTTAAAATGTCTCTCCTTTTGATTTTAATAAATCCACCATGAGCCCTGATTCCTTTCTTTGTTTAGTTTTCTTTTTTCTTTAATTTTGTTGTGGTGCAGGGGAGGGAACCCTCACACGGGTCAGGCAAATGCTCTACCACTGAGCCACACCCCAGCCCCCTGATGTCGTTCAACAATGACGGAAGCCAAGTTATTGGCAGGGGGTGGCTGAGAGTTCTGATTTGGAAGCTCCCCTGGCCATGGACTTCTTTAGATTTCTTCTCCCAGGTCACCTCCTAAAGCCCCTTCCGGAATCGCCCTGCCTAAATGATCTTCTGTCTCTTGATTTTCTTTGTAGCTCTTTCCATGATGTTTATCACCAGTTGTTTTTTAATCACCTACTTTATTCCCACTCTCCTTGTCTCTGCCCCCTCGAACACACAGGGACCTTCACTGTGCTGTCCCTCGCTGCCTGTCCCAAGCAAACCCAGGTGAAATGTGTGACGGGTTGATTAGATGAAGGTCGTGAATAGAGATGTGAATGTCCAAGTGAGGGAGTGAGCGAGTGGGGGCGGGGCTGGAGGAACCGGGTGAATGACGGAGGTGAGCAGGTGAGTGAGTGGCAGGTGAGTGAGTGGCGGAGTCAGTGGGTCAGCAGTACATTCACAGCGGGTGGGTGGATGATCAAGCAGCGGAATGCAAGGAGTGAGTGGAATCTGATTTGGGACAGAGGGACTCCCTCCATGGCCCAGCTCTGTTGGGCTGTCCCAACTTGGTCCCGAGACAAATGGGCCTCCCAGGAGTCTGCAGGCCGGGCTCAGCCTCAGCCCCTCCAGTCCTTCAGCCCACCCTGCTGATGGCTCCAGAAACATCCACAGAAGTGGCTCCTTTTCCCTCATGTTGATTTTCTCATGAGCGTTTTAAACATGGGCTTTTCCTTCCGCCTGATGCTATTATCCCCGTTTTACCTGGTGAAGAGACAGAGGCCCAGGGACATGAAAGGTTTTGAACTCACGGAGGCTCCTCAGGCCCCACCTGCCCGAGGGAGACAGGCACAGAACTGTCACAGCCTTTATCTCATCTGATTCCCACAATAGGACCTTCACTTCCCAGCCATCTTTAGAAACTGGCAGGGAAGAGAGAGAGCGGGGCAAGGGAGGAATCAAGAAAGAAAACCCCAGAACAGAAGGCTTGCCACAGACCGCAAGCCGGCAATCTCAGTGTATGAGATTCTCACTGCGGATTTGCTTGAAAGAAAATGAAATAGGCCTCCAGGCAGGTACCCACGCCCACAAACCCAGGGACTCTGGAGGCTGAGACAGGAGGATCACAGGTTGGAGGCCAGCCTGGGCAACTTAGCGAGACCCTGTCTCAAAATAAAAAATGAAAAGGGCTCGGATGCACCTCAGTGGTAGAGAGATTTGGAAGCAAGGGAATCTGTACTCAAGCCGTGTCGGGGACTAGTTGTGGCATCAGTGAGACCTCAGGTGACCTCCTTGTACCTGTTTCCAGAGAACACTGCCAAAGCTCCCAGCACAGAGCAGGCCCAAAGTGGCGCGGGAGGTTCTGTTAAGTCCTCTTTGCAACCAGAAGCCCCCTCAAGAGCTTTGCCAGAGTGGGGACTGGAAACGTGGCCAGACTTGCAGGGGGAGGAGGAGGAGGATGGAGCTAAACGACTGATAACCCAACCGTGTTCCCAGAGGCCTTTCCAGTGCCTCGTGTTTAATAGGCATGGAGGGCAGCGTTTGATAGACCAGCATATAGGACTATGGATAGGACATTGGGTGGCCTGTGGCTCTGAGCCTCTGGGCTTTGGCATGTCTGATAATAAACCCTGACCAACCAGTTTTCTGACAATTATCTCTTAGTTGAGGTCTAAGAATCAAGCCGCTAGGGCAACAACGTAGGATTCAAGTTCAGTGGTTTTGGATGCTCCAGAGAGTTTCTCATCTTCTCATTATTGTACACCATAAGAGACCTCTTTAGACATTTTTCCCCCTCAACTCTATGAATATTTTCTTAGATTTTTTTGTACCAGGGATTGAACTCAGGGGCGCTCAACCACTGAGCCACATCCCCAGCTTTATTTTGTATTTTTTTATTTAGAGACAGGGTCTGCCTGAGTTGCTTAGCACTCGCTGTTGCAGAGGCTGGCTTTGAACTTGGGATCCTCCTGCCTCAGCCTCCCCAGCCGCTGGAATTACAGGCGTGCGCCACCGCGCTCAGCACGCGTGAGTGTAGATTTTACGGCGCACTCGGTGACACTTCAGAACACATCTACAATGTTGCAATATGTGATGACAGGATCGGAACCAGTGGCAGAACCATCGCCTCAGACATGGAGCGTGCCTTTGTGTTGAGGAGGCTCCACATCCTCTCTGCTAGCTAGCTTTTTTGAAATACAATGAACTGTTTTCAGCTGGAGTTATCCCATATGCTGTTAGAAGTGACCCCCGACCTGTCCTGTGCCACACCGTGGGTGAGCCTGCAGGACTCTGGGTCAGGTGAAAGGCGTGGGGCACAGAGAGACGGCGACTGCCAGCCCTTGGTGTGCGGGAGAGCTGGACGTGTCCATCTCTAGAAGCAGAGAGCTGGGCAGAGAGCCAGGGATAGGGCGGTGCAGAGGGGGTCCGAGGGAGGACCGCGAGGGGCCTGAGGGGGCTGTGGGAGACCAGATGTAACTCGGTGCAATTATATCATCCCAAGTGCACTCACTGCGCATGTGTAGGGACCCTGTGTCTCCCTTGCTTTATGCACAAGTCTGATTTTCTGCACCTGCAAGAATCAAGTCTCACCCCCTGCAGAACCTACGCTCTAGCCTCGCCCCTCCTCGCTCCAGCCCCGCCCTCCTCGCTTCAGCCCCGCCCTCCTCGCTCCAGCCCCGCCCCTCCTCGCTCCAGCCCCGCCCCTCCCCGAGCCGCTCGCTGCCTTCCAGTCCTGAGACTGGCTAAGGGGTGGGGGGCTGCTATGTCCCCCTAGATTCTACAGGCTGGGGCTGCCTAAAAGCACCAGCTGGCATGGTGTACAGAACGTTTCTTTTCAGAAAATTGGATTTGCCTGTTTCTTGGTGGCGATGCCTCATGCATTGCGGATGGGGGCACCTTCAAAAAACAGCTTTTTGGGTTCAATCTCTGGCACCACAAAAACAAAACAACCAAAAAACAGCTTTTTTTAAAGTAAGAATGTGGCTGCTTCATGATTCCCTGCAAAGCCTCAGCCCTAACCCTCCGGAGCTGGGGCGTGGAGTGCGCAGGCTCCACTTAATCCGCAGGACTCAGGGGCCTGTCTGAAGAGGGGGTCAAGAGGCTCCTCTGGGACCTGACGGGGTCACCACTCCGCCGCTCCAGCCTCCCGGGCCTGCACAGCGACGCTGCATTCTCCCCTACTTCCGCCCAGCCAGGGCCTTCTCCTGACCCTCTGAAAAGGGAAGGACACCCAGGCTCCTATTGGATGGCGCTGCCAGGGTCCGGCCAGCCCTCAGGGTCTCCCTGGTGCCAGCAGGATCTGCCCCACCCCCACCCCCGCTCCCAGGCACTTCCCCGCGCCGGTCACTGATGTCAGTTCCAGAAAGAATGGATTGTTCCCGGCATGGTGGAGGCTCCGGGCCTGGGGAAGGTGGGTGTGGAATAGAGGAAGCACCCAGAACCCTGGAGGCTGCTTAAACCTCCTGCCAAAGACCCCCCACCCGGGGGTGCCTCGGACAACAACGCAGAGGCCTGCTGGCCTTCCTGACCCGGAGGCGGACGTTTGTCATCCCTTCTGAGCTCGTAAACCGAATCCTGCCCCGGGAAGGAAATAGAACTCGCGTAGGTTTTGAAGCCCAGAGGAAAGAACAGAGGATCGTGTTGGGGTTCTCTGGCTATAAACGTGCCTCTGCCTTTGTATTTTTTTTTTTCCTGAAGTCCCGCAGTTTTCAGACAATTAAATATCATTCCAGAGTTGAGTGCTAACCAGCAAAGAATCCTGTAGAAGAAGAGATGAGGGAAGTAGGCAGCACACTTGGTCTGGAATCTAACCCTGATGCTCTTGCCAAGAGCCTTGGGAATTCCGTGGGTCCAATGCGCCCATTTTGCAGTAATGAATATAGAGGACTCATGGAGAGGAAGGCGCTTACCAGAGGCTCCCACAACCCAACATGGTCATTCCGGGGTCCTTGATGGATGAGCTCTCTTTCCACAACTGGTTTATCCTGCCCAAAGCTTTCTATTACATTTCATGTCTTCTATGAAGGCCACATCGGGAGTCTGTCCTTAGATGATGCACAAGGGTACAGAATAGAGCCTCTGGAATTTTAATCCACTTATTCACTGCATGAGTTTGGATAATCATTCTAGCTGCTCAGATGTTCTGTCTCCCTACCAAGAAAGAAGGATCAACCTCTACAGGGTCATTTGGAAGATTAAGAAGGGCATTGTATCCTGGCGCAGTGGTGCATGCCTGTAATCCCAGCGACTCAGGAGGCTGAGGCAGGAGGATCCCAGGTTGAAGGCCAGCCATAGTGAGACCTTGTCTCAAAATAAAAAGTAGAAAGGTCCGGGGATGTAGCTTAGTAGTAGAGAACCCAGGCTTAATTCCCAGTACCAGAGGGAGGGGGTTTAAACCACAGACACTTACCTCCTCTGGAGGCTGGAGGTCTGAGATCAAGATGTCATCAGGGTTGGCTGGTATCATCTCTCCTCCTTGCAGTCTCTCTGGGCTCACGTGATTGTCCCTGATACATCTGTTCTAATTTCCTCTTACAATGGCACCAGATGGATTAGAGTCCACCCCAATGACCTCATTTTAACTTAATTACTTTTTTTTTTCCTTTTGGTACCTGGGATTGGACTCAGGGGTGCTTAACCACTGAGCTACAACCCCAGCCCTTTTTTTTTGTATTTTATTTAGAGACAGGGTCTCGATGAGTCACTTAGGGTCTTGCTAAATTGCTGAGACAGTCTTGAACTTGTGATCCTCCTGCCTCAACCTCCTGAGCCACTGGGATTACAGGCGTGTGCCACCATGCCCAACTTAATTCCCTTTTTAAAGATTGTGTCTCCAAATAGACACATTCTGAGGCACGGAGGGTTAAAACTCAACATGGTGGGGCATGATTGGTAGATCATGGCCTGCTGCACCCCCTCTGCCTGCTGACTTTATTTGTATGGCTTTCAAGCTGAGAATGGTTTTTACACCTTTTTTTTTTTTTTTTTTTTGGTACTGGAGATTGAACTCAGGGGCACTGGACCACTGAGCCACACCCCTATCCCTATTTTGTGTTTTATGTAGAGACAGGGTCTCACTGAGTTGCTTAGGGCCTTGCCATTGCTGAGGCTGGCTTTGAACTCGCGATCCTCCTGTCTCAGCCTCCCTAAGTGCTGGGATTACAGGCTTGCGCCACCGCGCCCAGCTGGTTTTTACATCTTTTAATGGTTGGGGAAAAAAAAATCAAAGAAAAATATTTCATAACATAAAATCTACATGACATTTAAATTCTAAAAGGACACTTACTTTAGTGTCTTTAAGTGGTCACATACCTTTGTTTGAGCTGAGCAGTCATGTCAAAGCCAGTGTGGTGCATAGCTAACAAAACCTGCCGTATCAACTGTGGGGCCCTTTGTAGAAAAACATCTGCAGACCCTTGCTTTAGAAAAGCACCCATGGCACCTAATTTAAAATTCATATCCTCAAGCCGGGTGTGGTAGTGTATTCTGTAACTCCAGATATGCCGGAGGCTGAGGCAGGAGGATTGCAGTTTAAAGGCCTGCTTCAGCAATTCATGAGGCCCTGTCTCAAACATTATTATATATATAATTATATATATTATTATATGTATAATCCAGTGGGATTCAGATGTATCTACCAGAAATCCAGATTATGAAATCACAAGAAACCCTACAATCGCAACTGCCAATCAGTTCCTTGAGAGTCCCTTGACAAAGGCATTCTCTTCTAAAAAGAAAAAAGAGAAGGAGGAGAAGAAGAAATTTCACAAAAAGAACCAGACAGCCATATCTTTAGAAAAACCCTTTAGGAACTGGGTGCAGTGACTTATAGCTGTAATTCCAGTCACTGGGGAGGCTGAGGAAGGAGGATGGTAAGTTCGAGGCCAGCCTGGGCAATTTAGCGAGATCTTGTTCCAAAATTTAAAACAATGAAAAGGGCTGGGAATGTGGCTCAGTGATAGAGCACCCCTTGGGTTCAGTCTCCAATACAAAGAAAAAAAAAGAACAGTCAAAGAGGAAGGAAGGAAGGAAGAAAGAAAGAAAGAAAAGAGAAGGACCCAGGGTGCAGTGCAATGCATTCAGCAGCTTGCATGATTGATATTGCCACTGTCCAATAGCCATACACCCGGAGCAGGGTGTGGAGTGAAAATTCTCAACCTACCCTGGCATGCAACAATGATTTGAGTCATCATCTGCACCTTGGAGACACAGACACCCTCTAAGTCCAAGCAAAAGCCAAATTCGATTTCTTTGAAATCCTATGTGGGTTTGTTTTTTTTTTTTTGGTACTGGGGATTGAACTCAGGGGTACTCGACCACTGAGCCACGTCCCCAGCCCTATTTTGTGTTTTATGTAGAGACAGGGTCTCACTGAGTTGCTTAGCGCCTTGCCATTGCTGAGGCTGGCTTTGAACTTGCGATCCTCCTGTCTCAGCCTCCCTAAGTGCTGGGATTACAGGCGTGAGCCACCGCACCTGGCTCTATGTCTTTTATTTTATTCATTTAAAAACATTCATTTGGGGGCTGAGTGGTAGAGTCCTGGCCCCGTATGCACAAGGCTCTGGGTTCAACTCTCGACACTGTGAGGAAAAAAAATCTATCTGCAAAGTGTGCTACTGTTTCCTAAATACATCGGACAGGTCAGTGGCTCAAAAAAGGTAAATGACTTCCAAGAGGTTGGCAGTCCTTCTCATAAGCAGGAACTAAACAGTTAACAAGCTCCTGGGAGGAGAGCCTGATCATCACTATGCCCATAAGCTACAGCAAAAGACACATAGTAGGTGCTCAATAGCCCTTAGGGGACAGGTGACGGGCTCCGTCCCATCTCTCTGTGGCTACAGCCAAACTCCCTCTTGGTCTGAGCGAGGCCTTTGGTTTTTCAGCTTCCTTGGGCTTTCTCCCAGGCTGCACTAATGGATTCAGAAGGCTGCTCTGGTTTTCCTGGGGTCTGCTGACCACCTACTCATCACCATCTGAACGCCAGTTTGTCATTCACATCTCAGCTCTAAGGACAGACGCATCAAGGAAACCTTCCCAGGCCAGCCTGAAAACGTCCAGGTTATTCTTAAATGCCTCATGAATTCATCTGAGTCCAAGGGGCTTGGGAATCAGTCCAGGTTACAATTTTACCTAGAAATCTCATTGTCGCCTTTGAGATAAATCCTCATAGCACAAGGGTGTTCATGGGGGGGTGTGTGTGTGTTTCTCTGGAGACTCTTGGAGACTCTCTCCTCCTACAGACAGGCAACTCCTTGATATATCAGTTTTGGGCAGCCCCGTATTTTTTTTTCCTGTGCTGGGAATTGAACCCAGGGCCTCTTGCAGGTTGGGCAGGCGCTCTGCCACTGAGCTCCAGCCCAGCCGCCATCCCTGGTATTCTCAGCACTCGGTGCAAAGCTTGGAGGGGTTCTGCAGATACTCATTGGATGGATGGGTGTCGGTCAATAATAGAAGAAATGCAGAAGGGGAAACATTCAGTTTGGGGAGTGAGGGTAAGGAAGGACAGATTCAGACTGATTTGACAGTCAGGCCTCTGTATCCAGGGGTTCTTCCACATGTGTGGATTCGACCAAGCTCGGATCAAAAATATTTGAAAAAGAAATCACATCTATACTGAACACTTAGGGACATTTTTCCTTCCATCATTCCTTAAGCAAGACGATAAACAACTAAACAACATAGTATAACAAATGTTCGCCAAGCGTTGGCAGTGTAGTTGGTATTATAAGGAACCTAGAGACGATTTAAAGCGGTACAGGAGGGTGTGTAGGTTGTATGCAAATACTATGCCATTGAGGGGGTACCAGGGATTAAACTCAGGGGTGCTTAACCACCGAGCCACATCCCCAGCCCTTTTTTATATTTTATTTAGAGACAGGGTCTCGCTGAGTTGCTTAGGGCCTTGCTAAGTTGCTGAGGCTGGCTTTGAACTCACGATCCTCCTGCCTCAACCTCCTGAGCCACTGGGATTATAGGCATACATCACCACACCTGGCCCTATGCCATTTTATATAATAAACTTGAGCCAGGTGCGGTGGCGCACGCCTGTCATCCCAGCACTTAGGGAGGCTGAGACAGGAGGATCGCAAGTTCAAAGACAGCCTCAGCAAGGCGAGGCACTAAGCAACTCAGTGAGACCTTGTCTCTACATAAAACACAAAATAGGGCTGAGGATGTGGCTCAGTGATCGAGTACCCCTGAGTTCAATCCCTGGTACCAAAAAAAATGACCAGCATGGTGATTTTCAGGAGCCCTAGAGAACATGTATACTGAGAAGACAGGGGAACTAAAGACAAAGTCCTTGAAATGGCCTCAAGCCCTGCCACCCAGGCCTGGCTAACCCTCTGCACCTCCACGCCCTTATCTCTGCCTATCAATAGGTCTGCCAACCCCTGCTGCCCCGACTGGTGGGCGCAAGTCATAAATAAACAAGAACAGAGACAAGAAGCTTATGCCCTTTGGGGCTCCTGGTTCTACTTGATGGCATTGGACACCAGTTTGCTTTTCTTTAGAGCCTGTTTCTTTTGAACTGGCTGCTGCAGTCTATAAAATTTTAATGCATGGATTTCCCATTGTTGGAGTGTCCGAGGGGCACCAGGCTTCCTGTTTCCCCATGGCATGCCTGCGCCAGCCAGGAAAGGAGCTGGCTGGGAGGTCTGGGGGCAGCTGCTCTGTTTCTGGATGTGCAGATGGAATCTCAGACCCCATAAATAATAGCAATGACAGGCGTGCGTCAAACTTACTGTGCACTGGTACCCGTGCTCTGTGCTTGATCTGCATTATCTCCCAACAACCCTATAAAGCAAGGGTCATTTTCAGTCCTGTTTAGGGGAGGGAAATGGTGCTGGGGATGGAACCCAGGACCTTGTATGTGCTACCATTGAGCTATAACCAACAGCCCTTTGGTCCTGTTTTAAGAGGAAGGTGAAAGTTCCAAAAGGATCCAGGGTCCTACAGCTGGTAAGCAAACTACATGTGCAAATAGCTGACTCCAAAGTTTATTCTCTTTTTCTAAGAAATTAGAGAAGACTTTTCTTTGGTTTCTTAAAATTCTGCATCTTTGCAGGGCATGGTCATGCATTCCTGTAATCCAGGAGGCTGAGGCAGGAGGATAGCAAGTTCAAGGTCAACCTGGGCAATTGTTCCCAAGGTCCTGTCTTAAAATAAAAAGTAAAAGGCCTGGGGATGTGGTTCAATGGTAAAGCGCCCCTGGATTCAGTCCCCAGTGCCCTCCTCCCCAAAAAATCCTGCATCATTTACTTAATTTAATGTGTGGTCACATGTGCACCTGCACACATACACACGTCTCATTGTTACTTTGAGATTTGGGAGTGTTTTCATAATGCAGAATTGCTAGGGGCTGTGGGTGCCTCCTCAGTAGGGTTTTGTGGAGTCACAAAGGTTATTGACCTCCAGCGCAAATTGGCTTGGCCCTCTGGAGTCCGCCCCCTCCCTCCCTGGGGTTTTGTTCTGGTTCTTTCTCCTTAGCTACCAGGGCCTTGTTCCACGGGGACAAAACAAACAGGGGCTGTCAGGGCAGAATTGGCCTCTTCAACTGCACAATGACAAGTAGGGGTAGAAACAATGACCCCAATAATTCAGACCTGGATGTTGAACCACTCACAACACAGCCCCGAGGTTCACCTAAATTATCTGGGTAATTGCCTCCATTTTCAGCTTGGATTTGGGTTCTGAAAATCCTGGGGCCTCAAAATGAAAACATAAGGAGATTCTCATTTAGGCCAAAGTCGGGAGGGAACAGGGCAAGGGAGCCTCGTCCCAGGGTTTTGTGATGAAGCCATAGGGAACCTTAGAAAACTCAATTATATTCTCCAAGCCTCAGTTTCCCTGCCTGACCCTCAGGGTGGGGGCTGTTATCTGGAACGGGAGAGAGGGAGGCTGGGAAGGAAGGAAGAAAAGAAGGAAAGGAGGGAGAAGGAAAAAGAGAGAGAGAGAGAGAGGGAGGGAGAGAAGAAAATTATTGCAGCCTCCTTTGTGCTCACTGAATTGCTTGGAGCATTAATGACCTTATGTCTCCTCCATTCAGTCTAAAGAAAAGCAAGTCACAGAAAAAGCCATTCAGGGCTTGCTGGCCTTTGTCACCCAGCTTCAAGCATCCTGGTTTTTCTTTCCCGGGAGTGCAGTCTAAAACAAAGGCGGCTTCACCTGGAGTCTCTTTGCTCCCCTTCCTTCCCACACTCTGTCATCCTTCACGTGGGCTAGACTGTTGTCCACCGAGGCCACCTCTACCCTGTGCCCAGCAGAGCCTTTCCTCAGAACCCTGTGTCCCCTGCCCTTGGGAGTGACCTTTAGAAAATGAACAGGCTTTTATTGAGGACCTACTAAGTGCTGGGTGCCTTCATCATTTCTGTTTCAAAACAGCTCCTTTTTATTTGGTACTGGGGATTGAACTCAGGGCCACTCGACCACTGAGCCACATCCCCAGCCCTATTTTGTGTTTTATGTAGAGACAGGGTCTCACTGAGTTGCTTTGTGCCTCACCGTTGCTGAGGCTGGCTTTGAACTTGCGATCCTCCTGTCTCAGCCTGCCTAAGTGCTGGGATGACAGGTGTGCGCCACTGCGCTCAGCTCCTGGTCTACATTCTTGGGTCTTCAGTCCATTGAACAGCCACAGGGCCCTGTTCTTTCCTGTAAACTTGAACTTGTAGCCCAGTGCTCCATTTGGAATAATAACTGCAGTAACCCTCCCTTTCTTTTTTTTTTTTTGGCACCAGGGACTGAACTCAGGGGCACTCGACCACTGAGCCACATCCCCAGCCCTATTTTGTGTTTTTATGTAGAGACAGGGTCTCATTGAGTCACTTAGCACCTCGCTGTTGCTGAGGCTGGCTTTGAACTCGCGATCCTCCTGTCTCAGCCTCCCTAAGTGCGGGGATTACAGGCGTGAGCCACCGCGCCCGGCTAACCCTCCCTTTCTTTAGACCAACGGTGGGCAAACATTTTTTCTGCAAAAGGATGAAAAATAAATATTTTCTATTTTGGGTATAAACTGCCTCTGTTCGAATAAGACAATATGTAAATGAATAGGTGTGGCTAGGTTCCAAATAAATTTTATTTATGAATCCTAAAATTCGCAAGTCATGCCATGTTCAATGTCCTTATGTATTTTTCTTCTCTTGATTGTTTTTCCTGCAGCCTTTTAAAATAATAGAAACCGCTGGGGTTGTGGCTGTGCGGTACAGCACTTGCCTAGCAAGTTTATGGCCCTGGATTTGATCCCTTGCTCCCAGATAAAAACAAAATAAAATGAAATAGCAAAAACCTTTCTTATCTCATAGGCTGCATGAAAACCAGTGGGTGGGGTTGATCTGCAGGCTGTTTATTGACACCACTGATGCCTGTTTGTGTGCATAGAGTCCTTTGAAGACTGCAGACTGGGACTCGGAAGCCAAAGCAGACCTGGAGAGCAGGCGCGGTCACTAGCGCTTCATTCCGTCAAGCATTTCTCCTTGGCTATGAGTCCTCCCCATACATGGTCTAGGGAGTCTAGTGCAGGTGGGCCCTGCCCTCTGGTTGCCTGCACTCTTGTGGGAGACACACCATATCTGCTCCACAGAAGAGGTATTAGAGAACCTGAGACCCTCCAACGGGAGACCTAACCCAGGCTTGGAGGTCAGGAAAACCTTTATGGAGTGACATTGACATCCATGTTGAAATAAACCAAGGAGGAAGTTGGTGAGGGGGAAGCTGGGGGTGGAGCTCAGTGGTAGAGTGCTTGCTTAGTATGGCTGAAGTCCTGGGTTCCATCCCCAGCACAGAAAGAAATAAAAATTAAAATAAAAGAGATGGGGCTGGGGATCTAGCTCAGTTGGTAGAATGCTTGCCTAGCATGCACAAGGCCCTGGGTTCAATCCCCAGCACCACACACACACACACACACACACACAAATTAAAAAGATGGTTTAGGGATTCAGGCTAAGGCAGTGGTTCTCAACCAGGGCTGATTTATTTTACCCCATCTTCCTCTTCCCCCAGCTGGACTCCTGATAATGTCTGGATTGCAATTGAACAAGAGGATGACATTTACATCTGATGGGTAGAAATCAGGGATAATTGCTGCTAAGCAACCTACAATCCAAAACAGCGCCGTGCACAGAGCATTATCCAGTTCAAAATGTCAACAGTAGCCAGGAGCAGTGGCACACACCTGTAATCCCAGCGGCTTGGCGGGCTGAGGCAGGAGGATCACAGGTTGGAAGCCAGCCTCAGCAAGTTAGTGAGGCTGTAAGCAACCTGTGAGACCCTGTCTCAAAATAAAATAAAATAAGAAGGGCTTGGGATGTGGCTCTGTGGTTAAGCACCCTGGGTTCAACCCCTGGTGCCAATAAATAAATAATAATAATAAAATGTCAACAGTGCCCAGATCAAAAAACATCACTCCAAGGGAATAGCTGGTGGAAAGATCTGGAGTTGGGGAGGAGGAAAATGTCAACTTGGACCTTATGGTGTGTTTCTAAGAAATTGGGCAAGATATGATTGGAGAGAATAAAGCAGGGGCCAGATCAGACAAGGCTTGGGACATAGAGAGGGAGTCACTGAAACAGGCGGCTGAGGAAGCCCCGAGATCAGTCTTGAACAGTGAATCTGAGAGGAGGCCGGCAGAAGGCCCATCGAACCAGAATTGCCACCTGTGAGCAGAACCTGGAACCGGCCAGATCCCTTCTCAGGAAGTGTGTGACAGGAGAAGGGCTCCTAAGAGGACGGGCAGCTGGAACGCCAACCTCCTCTTGTGCATCTTGGAGTATTAATTGCTCAGGCAGGCAGAGGCAGAGGGATCGTAAGTTCAAAGCCAGCCTCAGCAGCTTAGCGATGTGCTAAGCAACTCAGCAAGAGCCTGTCTATAATAAAATATAAAAAAGGGCTGGGGATGTGGCTCAGTGTTAAGTGCTCCTGAGGTCAATCCCCAGTACCAAAAAATAAAAAAATAATAAAAGTGTCTGGGATTGGTGGAGTTGGGGTGAGTGAGAGAGCAACTCTATAGGACTCTCAGGAGGAAGGAGAAACTACATAAGCAAACTCTGTCCTTATTGGAATTTAGTCCCAAAAGTCCAAAAGGGGAAGGAAGCGGAACTGTTGTTGCTCTTCACGGCATATCTGCTTGTAAGCTTGTAAATTTCATTATTCTACTTTTATTTTATGAGGAATTGAGACTCAGTACAGTTAAGTCACCTTGTCAAAAGACATTCATCAAGGAAATGACCTGGGCAGGCAAGGCAAGTGCTGTACCATGGATACAGCCCAGCCCCTGTATCTTACCACCACCACCACCACCACCATCATCATCACCACCATCATTTTGAGGCGCTGAGGATTAAATCCAAGGTCTCACTCATGCTAGGCAAATGCTCTTCCACCACTGAGATACATCCCCAGATATCTTACTTTTAGAAACTGGCCTTAAGTTTTTCTTCACTAGAATGCAAATTCCATGAGAAAAGAAACCATTTCTCAATAACTGTTGAAGGAAAAAAGGATAAATCAATGTGACCTATTCCCTCTGTTGAAAAAGCCCCATGTACTTCCCCCATAGCACCAGCAGATGGCGCCACAGGAAAGGCCTAACCAAGGCCCTCCAGGCGGGCTGGAAGTCCTACGGTCTCTATTCCCTCCCTCCCCTGAGCTCTGCAAAACAGGTAGCTGGAATTCTTTTTCCCTGGGGAGGAACCAAGAGGCAGTGCTGATTGCCTGCAGCTCTCCCTTCCTGTTTTGCTTCTCTGCCCCAACTGGAGAGGAGGATGTTTCAAGAAACCAGGCAAATGGCACCAGGAGAACTTTAATGTCAACCAAAACCACCACAGAAGTGCCCTGTGAAAATTAGAGGAAAGTCACGGTGTCCCTACTCCCCGCAGAGCAGACAGTCACACTTTCCTTGTGATTTCTTTTAGAGACAGTCTTGGGGTGGGGGGAGCAAGTTAAAAGTGAAAGAGGTTGGTGGGGAATTTGGGGGGCTACGATTTATGGGGGGTTGGCGTAGAGATAAGTAGGTAGCTTAGCTTTACATCAGCTTCTTCCAAATCAACCTTGCCTTGACCCCAGGAAAAAACAATGTATCTCTAAGTGGCCAAGCAGGACCCAGAGGGCGTGTATGAAGACAGGCTTAGGGTTCCTATTTTATCAGAGGAGAAAAGAGGAACAACCCCCACTCCTGGAACTTTCTGCAGTGTCTAAGATGTTTATGTATTTGTAAATGTTCCTGTGTGTTCGTATGTTTAGCTGAATAAAAAGTGAAAGAGACATAAGAGAGAATGATAGAAAATTCACCCACTGGAACCCCTGCTTTCCAATTAGAGTGGTCCCTAGGCATGTTAGGACTCAACCCATAGGTGGTGTAGGCGTAGGCATAGGCCTTGCTGAGTGAAAGAGATAAAAGGAATCACCTGCATTGAAAGAGGTACCATCCTCCACCTTGTTGTTTTCTACCCTGGGGAAAAAGAAAGACTCAAGTGACCCTCAGACCCCAAGCTCTCCCCTTCTGGTGCACACACGCGGGACACACACACACACACAACACACACACACACACACATACACCTATGTTCCAAAATTCAAACCCCTAATTTCACCAGGGGACTTTACCAAAAAAACTGAGATCCAAAAATGATCCAAAAAAAGAAAACTGCCCACATCAAAACCATATTGCACTTTGGGAGGCTGAGACAGGAGAATCAGAGTTCAAAGCCAGCCTCAGCAATGGCGAGGTGCTAAGCAACTCAGTGAGACCCTGTCTCTACATAAAACACAAACTAGGGATGTGGCTCAGTGGTCAAGTGCCCCTGACTTCAATCCCCAGTACCAAAAAAATATATATATATCTATATATATATATTGCTATGATGTATGTAGAGGCCAGGGAACCTCCAACCTTGGCCCCTGTCGTCCTCTCCCCAAGAGGAGGGCCTCCCTGGCAGCTCCTTTTACCCTTGATCTTGAAGTAGGAGGCATCTAGTAAAAAGTAATTTTGTTTTATGAAAAGTGGTTCCCTTTTATTACCTGTGATATGGAGGGAAGGTGACCCCAGTAACAGGAAATTAACACAGAACACACTGGGGGTGATAATGACTGTGCATAATCATTTGGCTGATAAGTTAATATCATTAATTAATCAAGCAATTATATAGTGCCTGAGGCCCCTGGGGTGTGTAACCTTGCTCCCAAGTGTGTGTGTGTGTGTGTGTGTGTGTGTGTGGAGGGGTCTAAAGTTAAATTCCACCTAGCCAGAACCATCCCAAATGTTCCCCCCCCCCATTTCTTATTTTCCCCAAAGAGTTGAGTGGTTCTTAATTTGGTTAAGAATCTGAGAGAAGTTACAAGGTCCCCTCAAAGATGCACAATAACAACCTTTTGTTTGTGTTTTCAGGGGATTCGACTGAAGTCATGAGCATCCCCACCCTGGAAACGGCCAATTAGCATCTTGCTATGGGCCTTCGGGAGAGGGGGCTCCGGGGGAGGTGGCGCTGTCTGGCCGCCACTGTCAGCGCTGGCCCTCCCCACCGGCTCGCACCTTGGCTCTCTGCCAGGGGTAGGAGGGTTGGGGGCTGGGGAGCGCCACTAAAGTAAGGAGGCGGCTGACTACTGCAGAGTGAGGGGCGCCTGGTCCCTCGGATAAGACAGATAATAAGCTCCGTCCAGAATGCCAGCGCTTGGGACCCGGGTGGAAGACATCGCGCCCAAGTGTCAATTTGGTGCTTGCAGGGTCCTTGACGCTTGGAGGACCTTAGGGAAGCAAAGGACGCTGTTCCTGGGCGCCCCAGTGCTGCGGGAAGAGCACACCAGCGAGGGGTGGTTGTCGCGGCCTGGGGAGGCCAGCCTCAGCTCCGAGGACAGCCCCGCAACCTGAAACCAGAGTCCAGGTCATTAGTGGGAAACCCAAGTGGCCGGGGGAATCACATTTCAAAAGCTCAAATAGACTGGCTGACTGGGGTCCTGGGACTGGGATGGCTGAGGGCAGCAGGAGTGGAAGCAGGATGGCCAGGGCCTATGGGGCCAGGTTCCCATGCCCCTCTCCAAGCTTCACTTTTGGCCCCCATGCCAGGGACTGCACCAAAGTGGTGAGATCCAGGATGCAAAAGCCCGACTTCATCCCACCCTCTGCGTGGGGGTTCAGGCATTATTTCCCACCCCGGGCAATTAGTTTTCACCCCTTATCCAGTGGGCACCCAGATCCGGCCTCGGCTCTCTGGGCGCGTGGAGCCCTCGGTTGCCCAGGCTAAGGGCTGTGTGCTGGGCACCCCTTCTGCACTTTCCTGGTAGAATCCATCTCTCCACTTAGTTGAGTCCTTGCCTTCCAGTTGGAGGTAAAGAGTTGGAATTTAGTAGGGCAGGAAAAACTCTATTTGCTTAGGTTCCTTAGGAGCAGGTTAGGGTCAAACCAGAAATAAAGCCAACAATCCTTGTGCCTGTAGAGTCCCCACCTGCACTGGGCCTTCCCGCGTGGTTAGGCACAGCAAATGCTGGGGACGTGGGGCAGGATCTGAAGCGGATAGAGGAAAGCCCGGGATACCCGAAGCCAAGTCTTGCTCCCGGACCTGGCACGAGAGAGAAACCCGTAGTTAGCATGGTCACCCTGCTGTTCTCGGTGCTGGTCATTCCCTCTCTCTTGCGTCCCCTCCCCCCAGATCCGGCCGAGAACGCTGTATATACTGCTTTGGTGCCGCAGGCATTTTTAAATGGGGTTTTCTGCACACGACTCACCTCTGTCTTAATCTACCTGGGAAGGAAGGCCCCAAACCCCACGGTCTTCGTCCCCATGAGTGTTTCGGGACACAGAGAGGAGTGGAACGCCGAAATAAAAGCTGTACTTCCACATTGCACAACAGATTCACGAAGAAATTAAAACGCTCTCTTAGAGAGAGAGAGACACTCCGACACCCAGAACACACCCAAATACTTCTCTACATCCGGGTAAGTACATCACCTGAATTAGGAATGAATTAGAAAGGCTTCTGGTTCCATAATTTCCCCGGGTGATCTTGGGTCAAGTGACTTCACTGATCTGTGACTCAGTTTCCTCCCTTGTAAAATGGGAATGAAAATCGTACACACCGTATAGGGTTAATTGTGCGGACTGCAGGAGGTCACTTTTGCTGGGTGCTTAACCAAGTGCCTGGCGGGTGCACGTGGCCCTTGTATGCCAACTATTTTTATTATCGTTGTTATGTGTACTTTGAACGCCGACATCTGCAACATATACTTCTTGATTATACGCATCTTGATTATAAAACAACCAAATGCATCTACATCCGGAACTGTCTTGCGCATGAACTTCTAAATCCAAATTGGAAGAGACGGCTACAGATGGAGCGCTCCCAAGTACACGCAAACACACCGTCTCCTTTCTAACCTGCAGTTCCTGGCCTCAGATCCAAAATACCCCAGGAGCTACCCAAAGGTACCCACATCTAAGGCTAGGTACGTAGAGCCCAGGTCGCCGTTCGGGCTCAAAACTACACACTCCAACCGTCACTCTCTTGGCTGGGTGCCGGGAGGTCAAATTTGGAAACCAGCGAGGCAGAAAGCGCGCGGATGCGAAGCGTTTCGAGCGTCTTGGAGCGCCTGACGGCGGCTGCCTGTCTGCTAGCTTAGGGAAAAGGTCAGAACCTGGGTTTTCCTTCTTGGATGGAATTTTTTTTTTTAGGGCCTACTGGTCGGGAACTTGCCCCACACACAGAAAGGGCGGGTCCCAGGACAGCGTAGAAGCAGAGAGAGGCCCTAGGCACGCACACGCCATCATCCGCTTGCACCCACCCCTCGCTCCTTCGGGGCTGCGTGAGCCCGGGGGGAGGGATCGCAGGGTCGTGACCCCTGCCTCTGCCCGAGCGCGCCCTTCGGCCCCAGCAATTAGCGCCGGGAGGTCAGCAGGAACTCGGACGCCTTTGCCCGCGGCTCAAAGCACAGCCAAAGGCGACCCTACCCCCGCCCCTCCGCGGGTCTCAGACGCCAGGGCGCTGCCCTGCTTGGAGCCGACCTTCCCATCGGGCGGGGGCCCGAGGGCTCTGGCCGGCACCCGCATTTGTCACCTTAAATCTACAAATCACCAAGTCGCTTGGCCCTGCAGGCTCCGATGGCTGACCACCGCCGGGGGCTATAGGAACTGTTGCTCGCGCGAGCTGTGGCCTTTGTCCCTGTAGACGCTGCCAGGTTAAAGAAGGAAAATGTGCTGTGATGAGAGTCAGGAAGGCAGGGGACGTTGTACCCAGGGTAGAGTTCGGGGTGTGAATATTCATAGGGGCGAGGGTGGCCTTGCTCCCTCTGCTCATCTCGAGGTCAGGTCATTCCCTGCCGGGGTGGATTTCGGCAAGGAGCAGCAGAGCACTTGGCGAGAGGGTTAGGAGCGATGGTCCCCTCGCTGAATTTCCGAACATTCTTTGGAAACCCAAAGGAGAGGGCTGTTTTTCTCATCTGAGGCCCAAACACGAATGAAAGTGATATCCAGGAAAGAGACGACGGCCTCTTCTTCCGATGGGAGTGGGGCCGCCGGGGGGCTGGGAGGGTTTGCGGGCTGGAGGTGGCGGGGAATGCAAAGGGACAAAGGTGAATCGCCCAAGTTCCGGAACCCGAGAGGCGCTCGGGCGCCTAGCAAACGGCAGCTACCAGAGCGCATTTGTGGGCCAGACAGATAGGTGGCACTCGAAGCCCGGAAAAAAAGGCGAAGGCGCCTGCCCCGAGTGGCCTCGGCGGCCGCCGCCGCCGCCACCATAAAGCCCGCGGCGAGATTGCGACCGGCGCCAGGTGAGTAATAGGCAACGAAATCCAGAGAGATTGCAAGCCGTTCAGCCCCAGTCCATCAGCGCCAGGAGAGTTACTTATTAACATCGCTATATACAAATAAGATATACTGGAGATTAAAAACCAGTAAGAAGAGAGGAAAGCCCGCAGGAGAAGCTGGACACATGTTTGAGCACTGTCCCTAAATTTGGGGGGTGGGGTAGGGAGGAGGTAAGCGATCTGGGCTGAAAAAGGAACGCCTTCTTCCCTCTTGGAGGCCCAGTTATTTTCTCCCCAATTTGGGAGCGCACAGCTGGGCGCCACCAGCCCACTACCACCTTGCCAGGCGGCGGGCACCGAGCGTTTTCGTTGGGCCGAGAACCAGCCCCACCGGGCACCAGCCGCCGCGCCTCGGGCTGCACGCCCTGGGAATTCTTGGCCCGAAGGGGTTGCTATGACCCCAAAGGTCTCCAGGCCCTCCAAGCCCTCCCCTTCCACTCTGGATGTCTTCCTTGTCACTCCCGGAGACAGCTCTGGGGAGGCCGTGGGGGTCCCCACGTGCCTGACCCGGGAGGGAAGGGGTTTTGCCCCCCTCTCCAAAAGGTCTCGACCTCGATCCTCTTCCAAGTACAGGACCAGGGAGGCACGCGGGGGGTGGGGGGGCGGTCCTCTTCGCCGGCGGTTCAAGAGGCCTGGAGGTGACAGGGACGTGGGGCCGGGCAGGCGGGCTCCAGAGTTGGGGGGTGGGGCGGGGAGTCAGCCGCCAGGCAGGCTCCAGTTGGGTCTTCGCGTCCTGGGCCCCAGGGCAAGAAAAGGCCTAAGGACTAACCCTCCAGAAACTTCCCTTACCCACCCCCCCAAGAGGTATAGACACCTCCGAGGTGAGCCTGGGGGTGGAGAGATTAAAATGGACGTGGTTCCACCATTTCTTTAATTGAATATTTTAAAGATAAATTGAACTTCAAAGGGCCACTTCCTAAACGCAAGGAGACTGGTTGGAGAGGAGAACTAAGAATGTCAGTCGGGGGCGACTTTTACCTTGGAGGAGGTGAAATAGGCGCCCTGGATCCCTCCTCCCTCTCCGGACACAGCCAAGTTTGCGCAGGATTGTGGGCGCTCTGCACGCACATCCAGAGGATGCGGGGGCCCTGTAGCGGCGCCCCGGGCCAGCCGGGTGGGATCCGAGACACCCAGGACAGCCGGGTGGGGAGGGGGTGAGAAGCCTTCCGCTCCGTTTCTCCTACAACCTAGAGGAGTCACCGCCTGGTCTGCGAGTCTGGTCGCCTGGGGACTCTAATCTTTTCCCCCCTGCGCCCAACACATTGTGCAGGGAGGTATTTTTGACTTGGAGTCCCCAGATCCATGTCAAAAGGGAGAGCGAACTTAAACCGAAAAACGTTCCTGGAGCTCAAACTTATTTTTGGTCGGATTCCTATGGGAAAAGCTGACTTAGGGATAGGGCGGGTCTTTTTCTATTAAAACTTAAGTATCTGAAATTACTATTCTTTCCGAATTCTAACCAGGCCCCTTTCTCTCTGCCGTTTTGCTCCCTAATTTAAAAGAAAAGTATTTTCAGATTGAAGCGGCTCCCTCGGCTGTAGTAAGGGACTTTTGTTCTTAGCTTTGTAACTTGAGTGACATCTCATTTTGGTTGGCTGGGGGCCGTCTTAAAATTATTTAAAGGCAAGGGAAAAGGCGGGGGGGGGGAGTCAAAAGAAGATACAGAATCCTTTCCAGTTTTCTGAGAAAGTTCCGAGAAAGAATTGAACACAAGGCCCAAAAACATTTCAATAAAAATTTATTGAAATTTCAGTGATGTTTTAAAGAGGAAAAAAATACAGAAAACCAAAGAACTCGTCAACTATAACACAAAATATACCTTCATGGATTTTTGTCTTTAATCCATCCCTCAGCACCTGACTTTTGAATTGAGACTCTCTATAGGCACCAATTCAAAACGCCATCGAGATTCACAACAGTAGTAAATTCCACTTCGTTTGGAGGACATCAGAGACTAGCAGGTACAAATTCGAAAGGAAAATTAGGAAATCAAACCACAGTCTCTGCACTCCCCCCAGGCCCCAGCAATCCCAGGACCACGCTCAGGGTGTTATATTTTCAGGAATTTCAAGTGGAACTGGAAGTGCTAACTCCTCCCCAATTTTGGCTAAAATAGGAAACAGTACTCCCCCCCACACACACACTCTTGACATTAAAAAAGAAAAAAATTTGCAGACAACTCTTTTGAAAGTGTGTAGATGTCTGTGCAGAAAGTATGTTTTCTAGTATGAACATCAATTCTGTGACCTGGAAATAAAACCGACTAAAAGAAAACAAGAACAAAACCTGACAATTGCAATTGTTATTTACACAGAGCTATGTACAATGTCAATAAATTAAAGTTTAATTTTCCAAGCATTTTCATATTCCACCTATTTACATGAGTTATCAAATAATTACATAAATACTTTGTCTAATAGTCTCGCTTCTTCTTTATTTTTTTTAAAACCTTGTTATTGCATATACAGGAAAGAGGGACGTGAATCCGGCTACAGAGCTCAGATAAAATAAATTCAGTTTTTATCCCCCCCCTTCCTTAGAGTTGCTGATTTAAGAGCACAGATTGAGGAGAGGAGAGATGGGTTTTCTCTAAAAGCAAGCGTTCAAAATAAAAACCACAAATATACTACTGTGGAACATGCAAGAGACCTATAGCGGCTCTTAAAACATCACAAGAATATTAAAAAGACACAGATTTCCTTAATATAGACTAAACAAGAATGGTAGGGACCTCCTTCCCCAAACAACGCTGCTCAGTGATTTATTGAGAACCAATATGCAAGTCACTATGAAGTTTCCAATTTTCACAATCATGTTCATGTATTCATTTGCCCCCGTTTTTTGAAAAATTTTATTTGTTTCCACTTGACACGGTGAAAGGAAAAAAAATATAGAATATAAATCCACATTGAGGGAAATGCCTTTCAACACAACACCTCTCCCCCCTGGAGGGTTCAGCTACCTCTTTCTTCGGCCACAGCTTCCAGACCGGCCTGATGGAAGTCGCTCTGGACACAGATGCTTTGCTCCCACCCGGACCCGCTCAATGCCACAGTGGTCTCTGAGCCCCCAGAATCTGAGCCAGATCCGAGATCTGTAAACTATGCCAAGCAGACAGGGCCTGTCTCTAGTACATTCTCTCAAGGGAGTCCAGCGCCCCTTCCCAGACACCACTGCAAAAGAAGGGGCTAGCCCCACGGCCCGTGGTTTCGTTTACATCCAACAAAGTGCGCTGCAGATTTGACCGAACTGGAATGAAGAGACTTTTCTGGGAGGGGGTTTAGGGGGACGCGCTGCGGGACCTGTCGGGCTTGGCTTCCAAGCCGCTGACCAATCGCTGGATGCTCTGCAGTTCGCTGGTGGCCGCCTCCTTCTCGGAGCAGAGTTTGGGCGACAAGGACACAGAGCTGGAAGAGAGCGTGGAGGAGCGGCTGTTCAGTTCCGAGCCCGAGTCTACTGCCACCGAGGCGGGGCTGGAGGCCAGGGCGGAGGCCTTGCCGTCCAGGGGCCCCGCGGCCGGCGCCATGGACGGCAGCGCGGTGGCCAGCAGGCTGCTGCTGTCGGGGACCGGCATCGGGATGGAGTAGGGGCTGTAGCGCAGCCGCGGGCGCATGCTGTTCAGGCTGAGGAACGGGTGGCGGTGCACCGAGCTGGAGGCCGCAGCGGAGGAGGCAGCTGCCGCCGCGGCCATGTACGTGTAGGGGTAGGGGAACAGGCTTCCGAAAGGCGACATGGCCAGGCCCTGGGGAAGGAAGAGAAACCACACAGGGATCAGGAGCTGCGGGGCAGGGAGGAGCCAGTCTCCAAATCCCCTCACCACCTGCGCAAGCCGCAGCTCCCTTTCCTTTTGGGGTGCAGGAGATGATACCCCGGTTCAAGTCTTAGCTATGTCCCCCTAGGCAGAGGAACCTGACTCACTGCGTCTGGGCCTCCTTATATAAAACATCGAGGAAGAGCAAATCATTCATATGCTGATTGAGGACTGGTGTTTGGAAATAAGCTAATGGCTGCAACTGTCACACACAGCACCTCGCCCACAGCACCTAGAACCCCCGCTCCGCCAAGTTTGCTGCACCTGTTAAGTGGGACTGTGGATTCCGCCCAACACAGAAGTGGCTGGAGGAAAACCAGAAGATACATGTTATCAGACTGTGGGAGGGGAGGGTGGCATTCTCATCCTTTCCAATCTTCCACTCCAATTCTAAAAGTTTCCCAAAGGAGACCCCCAGCTAAGTATGGAAGATACGGAGTGTGTGGCTAAAAGGGCATCTGCTATCAACAGAGACAAAGAAATCACCTGGGCTAATAGTGTCACAGGTGGGGAAACTGAGGCAGGCTTTAGGGGCCCAGGGATTTACGCAGCTGGTAAGTGGCAGAAGCTGACTTTAAAATGTAGGAAGCCTGGGTCTGCACCATGCCTAGAGGTGCCCTTAAGTGTCCGAATGCCCAACCCCCGTCACTGCCACCTGTGATGGAGTCTCCAGGAGAATCCTGAAGGGGCCAGGAGAGGAACTGAGGGCACAAGCCAGCCCTTTTCTCAGCTCCCTCCTCCTCGAGAGGGGAGGCCAGTCCCGCCTTTTGGCTCTGGCGAGGGAGACGAATGCTCAGACAAAACAAAAGGCAAGGGCTTGCCGAGAAGCCCAGAGAACCTTTTCACCGGGTTCAGAGTGTTCTCTGGGGCCTAAGCCTGCTCCCCAGCAGTCCCCGGCGCAGCAGCAGCGCAGCTGTCTGAACCACACACAGGGCCCCTGCTGGTCCCTCTCCTCTGACATTTCCCACGTGTGCACAAACTGTTAACCCTTTGGGGGACAGGCTGGCCTACTTGGGGTGGGGGCAGGGAGCAGAGCTTTGAATTGGGAGGAAAGACCGCAAGAGTGAATCCTCACCCCGGACATCACTTCCCATCCCCAGGCCTCAGGAGCCCTCTGGTCCGATTCCTGGGGGAGGGTTGGCCACTCTTTGACACTAAAGAGACATTTAGCTCCGAAGCTAAAAAAATTTAAAAAAACAACCTGAAAAGGCCCTGGAGTCAGACAGCCTGGGATAGACTCTCCACTCCACCAAGGACTAGCTGTGTGACCTTAGACAAGTTACTCAGCACCTGCGGGTCTCTTCCTCTCCAGCTGAGAAGTGGAGGTGATAAAAGTCCCAGTGGAGGTTTAGATCAAATGAGTCAGAATAGATGAAATGCCCGAGGAGAGCCTGGTTCTCAGGGAGCAGTGGGTCCCTCTGTATCTCTAGCACTATCTGCTCTGCTGGAAAAAGCCCTCCAAGCCTTTTTTTTTTTATTTGGGGGGGGGGGTGAGGTCATGATGACTCAGTGGGGTAGGTCTTGCACCTAGTAATGGGTGGATTAAAAACAATAGTATGTCATTACTGTTATTCTGTATTATTATTATTTTTTAAGCCAAAGGGACTGCTGCGAGGGTCTGGAATCAAAAAGCGGGAAAACCAGGCAGCAAGAGGGGACACATACCTGAGAGGCCAGGACGTGCTGCTGGAGGTGGAAGGGCAGGGTGGCCGCGGATGCCCCAGACAGTCCCTGCGCTGCAGCAGCAGAGGCCATGGCGGTGGAATCCAGGCCCGAGACGCCAGTAGAGGCCCCGGACACGGTGGCCAGCAGGGGCCCCATGCCCGCGGCCATGCTGGAAAAGGCGCCCCCCATGGCGAACTGGCCCGGGTGCAGGAAGAGTGGGTGCCCGTTGAAGAACTGCTGGCCGGCCAGGCCCGGCGCGAAGCCCAGGCCGGGCAGGGGCCCCTGGGCCAGGTGCGCGGCCGCGTCCGTCTGCACGGTGAGCGGCGCGAACGCCTCCTTGCTCGGCAGCGCGCGCGCCTCCTCGACCTTGGCCGTGGCGCCCTCGCGGCCCGGGCTCCGGCGCTCCTCGGCGCCCAGACCACGGGTGCTGGACGAGATGGTGGCCGGACTGTGGCGCGAGTCCGGCGACGCCTTGTCTAGCCGCCCGCTGTCCCGGGGACGGCCGCCTGGCTCGGCCGCAAAGAGGTGAGCCTTGACGGCGGGGCTGCCCTTGTCGCGACACGGCTCTTCCGACGTGGTGGTGGTGATCTTGGCCGCGTCGCAGGCCTCTGGGCCGTGCTCTTCCTTGCTCTCGGCCTCCGCGTCACTCTCGGCCTCGCTGGGACACAGATCTAGCACAGAAGAAAAATAAAGCGAAGCGGAAGGGCGTTAGCGTCCCAGGGCACCAGCTGCGTCCAGTTCCTAATCTGAATCCCAATTGGCTGTGGAACCCCGGGCAGGCTCCTTAGCCCCTGGCACCTCAGTTTCCTCATCTGCAAAATGGGAAGGGAGGATACCTAACACCTTAGCTTTTAGATTCAATTGAATTTGAAGGAGCTTAACCCTCCTTATGGAGAAATTCCCCACACCAGTAGCTCTTCTTATTATAAGGAATTGTCCTCCCTCTCTGGCCCCAAGGCTAGTGTGGAAGGAGCTCCCACAGTCTCAGAACCTTTACAGGCATTTCTCCATTCGATTGCAAATGAACTTTTTTTTTTTTTAAATAAAAACTAAGTTACTTTAAAAGTCACTGCTGAAGCACATTCCAATTACCACCAGTCTTTGTTCAGTGAGTGAGATCCAGATCAGCACCTTCCACAAATTTGTGGATTACTTTGGAAGGATTTGTTTGGGAAGAACCCTGACATCTGAATTGGTAGTGGCAGAAGGAAGCGCCCCTCCCCCAGCACACAGTCAATGGAGCTTGCTCTGTTTGCCCCAGTGCCAGCCACAAATCGGGGGATCAGCACCTCCTGGACTGCCCAGGACAATCAGAGACTCCTTCCTTTTTTTTTTTTTTTTTTTTTACCCTCTGTGGGTGTCCTACCAAAAATAAAGGAGGGGGAATCCTATTTTATGTTTAAAGCTTAAATGGATTGAAGACATTAAGGGTTTCACTTAGAAACAGGTTTCCTCCAGTTGAGAGGCTATGTGTGTCTTTCCAAATAAATAGTGCTTACTCTTTAAACACAGGAAACCAACTGGGGATTTGAACCATCTCATCCACCCCCAACCCTACCAGCAGCACATCTCCAGCGCTTCACCCCATTCCCCAAGGTTAACTGTTGTTCTCCAGTTGAATGTCTCTTCTCGGCTACCTTCTCTGTCCCAGTGGCAGAGAATTCCTCACCTCCTCCCAACCCAACACATTTGAAGGTAGAATCCAGGCCAGAGGTATGTCGGTAGTTGCAGACTGTCTTGGTGGGAGGTTGAGGGTGGAGGATTGGGAAGGTGGACAGAGAGAAAGCACTTCAGGCTCCCTTTCTAAGCTGCCTCAGCCAAGAAGTAATATACAAACACATCAGCCCACCTGAGCCAAATAAGGATTTAGGAGAAAGGGTTCTGAGCTTTCCCTGTATGACCTTAGGGAGAGGGCACTCACCTGATACCCCCATTTTGAACTTTGGTTCCTGTACACAATTGTCTGGAAGGGTCTGCAGGTTCCACAGGGTGAGTCTCCGGGTCTAGGCCTCCGTGGCTCCCCACCCCCAACACCTCCAGGCCCAGTGACCTGGAGTCCAGGTCCTGCAGAGGTGACCAGGCTTACCTTTGAGGTTTGACGTCCCTACAGTGGACACTGCTGGGGAGGAGGCCTGAGTGAAGCAGCTGAAGGCCGCCTGTTCGCTGGAGGACTCATCGGAGGTCCCATTCTCTTTCTTGTGTCTTTCATCGAACACCCGCATGGACTGCAGGGTGAGCTGTTTCCTGTGGCGGAGGCCCACACCCCAGTTACCGAGCAGGACACGCACTTCCCTCCTTTGTTTCCCTCACTCCTGCCAAAGTGGCAGACTGCACACCTCACTCTGCCTGCTACCCACGGACAACAGATTTCATTCTCTGAAATCTGCCTGCCCCAGAGTGGCCACACAGCCCCAGCACTCTCTGACCCTTTAACTGAGATGCAGAGTGTCACACAGGATGGGATGGGGGGCTTCAGTGGCATTTACTCAAGATCAGGGTTTCAATGGGAAAAGACATTTGCTTGGACTAGGAAACTTTGTTGAAAACCAGGAGGACAGAGGGCAGGAGGTGGCCAGAGACAGTTGAATGCCAGCCTTGCAGAGGGAGGGAAACCGGTGTCCAACTCTGTGAACACCATGCTGTCTGTCCCCAGCCTACCCAACTCCTGGATGGTTGCTAAGGTCTGGAGGAAGTGGTTATTTCATGGTGCACTCTACTGTAATTGGTTCACCAACACGTTAATTGGAGTTAAAATTCATTTAGATGTTAGCACCGAAAAAAAAAATTAATGCTCACCCTCAAGAGACAGGGTGGACATTTGGGGTGATTTTCTGGATTTTAGAAAAAACCTTTGAAAACAAGATGGAGAAAGGAAAGCTGCTCTCATATATTCTCCAGCTTCTGCTTAATGCAAAATGATGCGCGTACCTATGAGAGGGTGGGGGGAACAAGATTTCTCAAGGGGGTCTAGCTCTATCTGATGGCATCTGGAAGATAAGATTGCAGAGATTCCAAAGCATTTTGTTAATGGCCTGGTCCTTGCCTGGGACCTACCCAAGACAAATTTTAATTAATTACAATGAATAGCCATCCCTGGATAATCCATTATCCTTAATGCTTTCCTTCCAGAAGACTATGATGTGGACTCCTTTATTTCCTTAAAGGCTATAAGTAGTACGTAGAAAACTTGCAATGTACATCTGCAAAGTGTAGTGACGGGGAAGTAAATTAATTTCTACTTGCTCTTCTTAGAATAAATTCCTACATCCCACTACGAACACTTGAAAGTTTAATCCTAGGAAAGTAATTTTTTCCCTAAATTATCTGAGAAATAAGTGTCTCAACCCACCTTTTTTCTCTTCTGCCATTTCCAGTGTCCCGAAAACCTTTTGCAAATGGGTTGTTGTCTATTTTTAACTGAGTTATCTAGAGGAGGAGACATAAGCAAGACAGGCATTGGCTTCACTTTCTAGAATGTTCTGAGATGCTTCTCCCAGATCAAGAGTCTCCTAGAAGTCTAGGTGCCAGCAGAAGTCCTGTGGATGTGCTGGGTTAAAGAGGATTATGTCCCATAGGAGGCCTAATAGGATCCCAGGTTGAAAGTACCCAAAGAAATTTTCTCTGGGCAGCTGACAGCTTGGGGTCGTAAATGCAAATTTCCTTGAAGTTGTCAAGAGGGACAACCTGTCCATCTTAAAATCGTACCTTCACTTTACATCTCTGTAGAATGCAATTAACCATAATATACATTATGGCATACGCCTCTGCCTTTAAACTCACACCCATACACACATAGCCTACATGCCAACCTTCTCCATGAATCTAATAAAATGATTTATGGGGTTTCGCTACCCTTGGGCTGAAGTGAGTTTGATTTTTTTTTTCTCTCCTAGGATGGGGGTGGTTTGAGGAATTACCTTATTGACAATTACAGATTTAAAAGAACGGAGTGACCACTGGAAACACTTGTTTTCGTTTATATGCTCTGCCACCACAATTAGGGAGAGAAGGCCCAGTGGCCTCTTTGTCTGATCAAAAATGCTACATTTTATTATTACATGAACAACTTAATTTCATAGGATTCTGGGTCTAGAGACAGCCTGCACTTTGCATGTTGAGGAAAATGCCAGTTTGTAATCTTTCAAATCCCTTCCCTTTGGGGGTGGGGTGTCCCATATGCCAAGTTACCAGAGGAGGAAAAATAGTCCCCCTGGGTTGGATTCTGGTTCTTTGAGCAAGCTGCTGGAGGCCTGACTTCAGGTTTTGCATTCGACAGGAAGAGAAGATGATGATGTCCTCTTAGTCCTCAGCCTAAGGAAATCTACCTGCAACACCCTGATCATTCCACAGGGACCCATGACAGTGACAGTAGACTCAAAATGCAGGACAGATGCTTCTGGCTCTCAGCAGTGGAAGAGCAGGAGTCCCCAGCTCTTGCTCTCAACCCCCATCCATGCCTTCGAGTGAGTAGCCATGCTTGGAATTGGTCAAGCACTGCTTTCTCTGGACCTCTGTGCCCATGACCTTCAGGCCACCAGAACTGTGCATTTCAGGTGCTTCCCATTTGGGGGTCCTTCTAACACCCAGCATCAGGCCCAAGGGAGAAAAAAACTTTCAAACGAACTGGTTGGTGACTTTGGCTACCTCCAGTGGAAAGCCACAGACAGACAACTCCATTAACATGATCCTGTGATCAGGACAGGTTCGTCCAACCACACACACACACACACACACACACACACACACACACACACACGCATGCTTGCGCATGCACACGCGCGCGCGCGGCACACACACACACCATAAAAAACACAGCAGCATAAAAGGTAATAAAAACCAGACCAGTTCCTCGGGATTTCTGGCCAGAGGAGAAAAGCTGGTCTCCACTAGGATTCTCATCCTTGAATCCCAAAAGATTTTTGCCTAAAATGTTTAGCTTTTTTTTTTCCCCCAACCTGATTTCCTGATCCTTCTTCCCAAAAGGGAAGAGGATGAACATTGAAAGCAACACAAAACAGCCCCAGGGCTCTGGGTTTAGAGTGTATCAGGGGCAGTGGTTACAGGAGCTTCTTGCTGGCGAAATCAGGCGAGCGTTTTCTCACTCAGCTCTGGGTCCTCAGCTGGTGGAGTTTGGTTTCTTCCTCCTCCCAGGCGCCCGAGCCTCTGCTCCACCGAAGGTCAAATCCCAGAAGAAAACCCAAGGCTCTCGTCCCAATTTCCCTTAAACGTTCCCACCCTGATCCAAGTGGCTTTTTAAAGGGGAGGGGAACTATCACCATTCAAAAAAGAAAAGCCCCTTCAGTTACCTTATCATTCTGGTATGCGGTCACAGCGATGAATTCGGTTTCGGGAAACAAATACGTCCGAAATGTACTATAAGGGAGTTTCAAGATGTCATTGGCTCTTACAATGTGGAACCGGGGCTGGTATTTGTGCATGGAGTTCAATATAGTCTGCAGGGGCAGGGAAGAGGAGATACACATTTTTTAAAAAAGGATTAGCAGGACAAACGGGATCTTAGGACCCCTGCTGGGCTGACATCTTCCCCACCGGCAGGGTCCCACGCCTGGAAGGAGCCCACCGCCTGGGAGTACCTCTTGGGTACAGTTCACTCCACAGATGTTATCTTCTGGAGAATCCAAATTGCTCCTCAATTTCCAAAGGGTACCCCCCCACCCTCGCCATCTAAGGTTCATTTGTACCTTGAACCCTAGCCTACCTGTGTCCCAAAACTATAATTCCCCTGCCACGTGGCGTGATCACTTGGGAAGGCCAAAGTCTTAAAAGATAGAGAAAAACATGCATTTTAATTTACAAAATGATTCAGTACTTTAAGCGCCCACTAATTGACGAGCCCGATCCACTTAAAGCCCTGAAAGGCTGAACTCAGAGAGGAATATTTATGCCCTAATCAAATCAAGGGCTTTAAATGCAATTCCTGCCCGGGGTAGAGATTTCTGCGCCATTCACGTCTTCCTGGGCCTAATCTTTCTCCTTATTCCTCGCTTATCACTTTGTTTATTTTATTGAAATGTTGGGGAG
This sequence comes from Xerus rutilus, assembly GCA_028644305.1. Classification (NCBI taxonomy): domain Eukaryota; kingdom Metazoa; phylum Chordata; class Mammalia; order Rodentia; family Sciuridae; genus Xerus; species Xerus rutilus. The sequence goes on along the minus strand of CM053407.1, from coordinate 117,876,993 downwards.
GGGTGGAGGAAGGGGGCAAAAGGTCCCTCGCCTGACTTTTACAAGCAATCCATGTCCCCTGAAAGTTTCTAAGCACTTTCTCACTGAATCCACATCTCTGCACTATTTTCACACCGAAGACCTCACCCTCGTGGCTAGTAAACCTGCCTGTCACCTTGGCCCAATTCTCTTTTAGAAAAAGAAAACACATTATCAAAACCATATTCACACCCTTTCACCAACACAGTCAAACCTGAGAAACTCAAACTCTCCCAGGAAAGAATACGACTGGATTCCAAAGAGAAGTAGTATGTTTGGGAACAAAACAAATCCTGAATGGAACACACAGCTTTGCAATTGATTTGCACTCTCAATTACGGGTTTTAAGCTTCCCTGTCAGGGGAGACAATCTACCCAGGACCTGAGGTTGCTTCCAGAACATGAACCAGGGTGTTTTCTCACTCCCATTTTCTTTAGAAGGCCAAGGCCTTCATTATCCAGAGAGAAACACTCCCGAATCCTCTCCTAGCTCTGCTGAAAACCACACAAATTTGCCAGGCTTTACCCACAACGAGCAAGGGAGAAGTCTGAGCCGAAACTCAGGAGCTTAGTAGGAACGGGAAAGCACACTGCCTCCCGGAGAAGAGAAGAAAGAACATTCTGCAGGAAACAGCAAAGAAACTTACAAATCCGTGTTTGTCCGAAATGTTGTTGGTGAGTTTCAGTTTGTGGAAAGTGACAACTTTGGACATCCACTGTTCCCCGGTAGCCGGGCTGTCGGGGTGAATGTACATTCTCTTTGGCATTTCAGGGTCAGCCTTACCCGCTACCATCCACCGAGAATTGTGAAATTTATATCGACAGTCATCAGCAGCTATAATGTCCATCAATAAAATATATTTGGCCTTTTTATCCAGCCCAGAACATCTCACTTTAAATGGAGGAAACATTCGTCTACAATAGGGAAAGAAAGAAAAAGAGAAAAGAAAAAAAAAAGAAAAGATAAATGGCTCAGAATCTTGAGGTTGGCTTCCTGTTTATTCTAAAATTTTATTTTTAAATTTTTTCTCTTGGGATGGATGAGCTTGTATTTTTCAGAGTAGAGCAACAGGGTACAAAATTATTTTCTTGCACATGGAAGTATGAAATACGCCTATTTTTCTATATTTAAGTATCTCAAGATTCAAAACGAATGAATAGTGGCACTGCATTTCTCTACAGAGTCTAACGATTTCTTTTCCTTTCCTATGTGACTATACAGATTGCCCTCTGTACAGAAAAATTCTTGCCTCTATCTTTTTTCTTTGTGCATTTAGTTCTAAACAGCTCAGGGTAGGATTCCAGTGAAGCGCTACTCAAGGCTAGAATTTTCAACTACCCATTGATGAGAAAATGCTAAACTTATCAAGGAAATAAAGGTCGAGTTGCCCGGTCCCTACGGTGCAAGAGCAATCTCGCTGCTGGCAAAATACAACCAGGCTTCAGTAAGTTCTCAGAACAAAATTTTGCAGATTAGGGTGAACTCCCAGGCCTGATGACCCAGCTGCTCATTCATTTATTAACTAGGATCCCCCATGCCTTCCACCAGCCCCAAACTCCAATATCATGCCGCCAAATTGCTGTTTAATTTCACAGAAGTGTTGGCATTCTGTACTTCTGACTTAAAAGGTAGCACTTTACTGGGAAGACTGACTAAATGTCTTGTGGGTTTGAGGAAGAGTTTATGCCAAACTTTGGCCTCATTTAGCTTGGAAGGAGACAGAAGGCTACAGACCTCAAGAGGGGGACTTTATTTTTATCCAGATAGAGTCCAACACTATAGTTTAAAAAATGAGTGATTGTAAATGACGCTCTTGGGGTCCTCTTTTCCAAACATGTTTCATTCAGGCAAGGACCTCTAAACATTATGTAAAATATGGTTTATAATATTCACATATATAAAAGCAATGTGCATATATCCTCATGGGCTCCTTAGATCTACAAACATAATCTTAATTATGCAAAATTGCCTGCTGAACTCTTCCCCCGGTTATAGACATGTGGAGAGTTGTGGGCAAACAAACCCATCCGCCCTTCCATTTCTTTCTGACCCTGGCAGGCTCAGGCCCCCTTAAGACACCAAGGCGAGGTGGAGAAGCAGAAGGCCAGGGTATACTGTCAGCCTCCCCCGACCATTCAAAAGAAAGAGGCTTTAAGTTTTTCTCCTGAGAACAAAATAAAACAGATCAAAACACATCAATAATAAAATAAGGGGCTACAAAAAAGCTTCAAGAGTGAACTTCCTGCAATAGGGTGGTTTTCTTGCTTCCTGCAGAGATGTCTGTGCTCCCCTGGAAGATTCTATCTATTCTGCAGCGACCCGAGGATGCAGGGCTGTATTAGACCCATGCAGACGCCCAGGTGAGCTGAAATTGGCTGTCACCGAGGCAGGGCCGTGGAATCCCTGCACATATTTTGAGAACTAAGTTTTCGTTTAAGCCGTAACAACTGGCAGAGAGACGGCTCCGGGAGGAGAGCGATAAAGGGAGGGGGAAACCTCAGCTTAGAGGAAGGGGGTCGCCACCGCTTGCTTACCTTCCCGACTTGGTAATGACCATCTCCGTGCCCCTCTTGTGGAACTGATCCCAAAGTTCTTTAGCCTCCAGGTGCACCTTCGGATCGTCCTCCACCTCTTCTTCGGGCTCGATGGTCTTCAGAGGCCTCAGATGCGCTTGGGGCCCCAGGGACGAGAAAGGGATGCCGGTCTCGGCCGCCCCCACCAATTGATCCATGATCGGCTTGGCCAGGGCTCCGGGCAGCGAGAGCGCCGCGGCGCCGTTGGGAGGCAGCGTCAGCGCGGGGAAGAAGGGCGGCTGGTGACCCAGCACCGCGCTCATGGCGAAGTCCGGCGCCCGGTGAGGTAGGAATGGATGGTAGGCCATGCTTGTCCCAGGAATGACCGGATCTCTCATGGAGAGGCTCATCCACTCCAGGCGGGGACAAGTCCGCAGCGGCTGCCTTGCTTTTTGGGTGGTTGTTTTGTTGCTTTTTGTTTTGTTTTGTTTTTGTTCAACAGCAGCACATAGTTTTTTAAAAACGCAGAAAAGAAAAAAAAAAGAAGAAGAAATCACAAGTATCACTTCAAAGGGAGGGGAAAGTGTCTTTTGGGGAGAGGAATGTCGCTTTTAAAGAGGACAAGGCGACAAATCAGAAGACATAGTCGCTGGGGTGACAGTCCTTGTGCCTTGTGGTTTTCAAAAGCCGCTCCTGGAAGTCGGTTTCAGAAGCACGAATTGCCAGCAGGGTCTCCACTCGCGCCTGAGCCCTGTCGCTGAGCTCGAAATAGATACTCCAGCCCTTCGTCCCCGGAATCGCTCCCCAGCCCCCAGGTCCTTTGTTGCAAATGCGAACGGTTCTCCTAGAAGACTTGCCCCCTTTTCCTCTTCTTTCCCCGCTTTCTATCTTCCTCTCTCTTTCTGCAGTTGCGCTAGACTCGGCTGTAACCCGGGGCGAGAGCGCGGAAAAAGTCTCCTCTTAAAAAAAAAAAAAAAACCCAGAAAAAAAAAAAACAACCCACAACCACACACATCCACACACACACGCACGCACACACGCTGATTTAAGCCTCTTCTACCAGCGCTATCAAAACTTGAACTGCAAACTGGCTTCCGTTCGCCCTCCTCCTCCTTCCTCTGCTCCGAGCTCCGGAGGGTGATCCCGGTTTCAATCCGAATGTGGCCGTGCTCTTCTGCAAGTGACTCTCTTCCTTGTCCTAAAACGTGAGCGAATTCGCTTCCTAAATCTGCGTCCAGGCGCGCAGGGCAGGGAGGATTTGGAGGGGGAAAAAATAGAAAGGAGGGAGAGAGGACAGAGAGAGGAAGAGAGAGAAAGCGAGAGAGGAGAGAGAGAGAGGGAGACAGAGTAGGCGAGGAGAGGGAGGGAGCAAGGGAGGGAGCGAGAGAAAGCGAGTGAGAGCTGCTCGCCACCCTCCTCCGCCTCTAGAATTCCCCGGGCGTCTGCTCGGCGGCTCTAGAAGGTCGGGCTGCGCTGTGGGCTGCGGGGAGCCGGAGGCCTCTTGATTGGCTCTTTGACGCTTTCGGACCAATTGTGTTGCTGCATAGGCGTGGTTTTCACAGGTCGAGTGCTGGGGGATAGAGTCGAGTTATAAAAAGAAGGTGTCGGAAACTGTAACGTCGCAGCGCCGCATCGGTACTACTGCCTGTCCTGTGAATATGTCAACATGATCAGAGGGAGGGCGGGAGCCACTGGGGAGTGCGCGCACAGAGTCGCCTCTAGGTGGCTTATCGAGAGATCGCCGCAGCCCCTGAGCTCGCTCGCTCTCGCTCAGCCCACGTCTGAAATGCCTCAGTCATCTAACCCGGGATCGGGGGAGGAGGCAGGGCCAGGGAGGAAGGGGAGGGAGAGAGGGAGGGAGCAAGCCGGCTTGCCTGCCGAGCCAGGCGGAGAGCGCGCCCGGGCGCCGGGCAGGGGCGCTCGCCTCTCGCGCGCTCGCCTCTCCGCCAGCCGCGGCCCGTTCTCTCTCCAGCTCTCGCTCTTCCTCCGACTCCGGGCGAGCGGAGCGGCCGGCTGAACCTCCCGCGAGCTGGCGTTCGGCCTCTGGGCGCTACTAAAGCCGGCGGCGGCCGAGAGGTGCGCGCCTAGAGTCCAGGCTGCGGCGCTCTGCAGCCCCACGTGGAGCGGAGCTCCGCCTGGCCGCCGCTAAGTAAGCGTCCCTGAGCTCGTGCTTCTCGGCGCGGGGCTCCCCTACATCTGGGCTCGCGGGAAGGCGAGCACATGGACACGGCCAGATCGCAGCACATGAGTGCGTGGGCCCCTCTCCTCAGTGCCCGACTCGCAGCCATATGCGGAGACCCAAATACTCTCAGTGCATCTGTACTCTGACACGCGCCGAAAAACACGTACACGCAAATATGTACACAGCTTGCGCCCCCCGGCCCTGTGTGCGCTCACTCTGGGACTTGGTCTCTGGATTTTATAAAAATGCATTTGCCAACCCTTTTCTATCTCGGCTTCCATTTAGATGCCGGCTCCCGGTATTCTGCCTGGATGTGTGTGCTGGGGTGCGGGGAGGTAGAGGGGAGAATGGAGACTCTGGACAAAGTGCGGCGACCGCCTAGAGTCTGGGCCTGTCCCTTTCAAGACGCTGCCTTTACCTCGGGGGCCAGTTCCTTGTAGAGCTGCTGGTAAGGGGTGGACGAGCTGGTTGGGGGAGGTGCGCCCGCCTCCTATCATCTCCAGGCATCGCACTTATCTCTCGGTGTCTCAGTTCTTTTTCCACCCCAGGACTTATCTCACCAGAAGTCGGGGGCGAATTTGTAAAACAAACCGTGAAACGCCCCCACCCCAGAGGCGAGGGGACTGGTTCCAGTTCAGGTAGGGTGGGGGCCTCATTGAGGGGAGCAGGGAGGGAGGCAACCAGACCTTACTGATCAGGCCTGTTCCCGAATTGGTTACCGCCTGGTGACTCCAGTCCGGGTCGGAGGATTCTCCCAAACCCTCAGTTCTCGCTTCTTGGTGGGGGCTGGGGGAACGAGGAGGCCGTCCCTGATTAGATGAATGGAAATCTTGACGACACTCTTTGACTCTTACTGAGATAAGAGCCTCCTCGGTTGGAAAGGTGGAAAGGGAATGGAGAGAGGGCAAATTTCCGGGCCTAGGGGTTAAGAAACCCACGCCTTCGGACGTGTGTCTGTGTAGACTCGCAGAATCCTCTCTTACATTTTGCTTTGTCCACCCTCCCTAACACCCCAGCTGCCGAGTCCGAAGTGGCAGCTACTGGAGGATAAAAATGCAGTGCCATGTGGGCCAACCGCCTGGAGATAGGGGAGGAACTTTTGAGGAGACAAGCTTTTACGGCCTCGCATTTTTTGACGCACATGGTTAAGAGCGCTTGGCGCCAGCGCTGAGAATTCCCTGAAGTCACCAGAGAGAACAGAGTCGTTCTGCGAACTTGGTCTGGCTCTCCATCTCTCCCCTTTCGGTCTGCTGTATCTGTCTCTCTGCCGGAGGTTAAGAAAAGAGAAAAAAGGGAGAGAAAAGAAAAAAAGTGCGGCCCAGAGAGGTGGCTCTCAACGCCCCCTTCCAGCGCAGGACAGCGAAGGGTGCTAGAGGCCAAGCCTTCCCCCTCCTTACACCCACCGCCGAGGTCACTGCAGGGTTTCAGGACTCTCTGGAGGCAAAAAGCACCCCCTCCCCCATTGCGCTCTGGGCCGGGCCTGGGGCCGCTTGCAGTGCTGTCACCAGCGGCCCCAGATCCCCGAGATCTGGTTTTGTCTGCACTCGCCGGCCAATCTGTGCCCTGTTGCATCGAGTGCAAGGAAAGTCAAGCTTCATCCTCGTGGTGAGGACCCCCTCCTCACCCGCCCGGTGCCCCAAGGGCCCACAGGCCGAGCAGGGAGACCTTGGTACCCGGTGCTCAGCGTTCTGGCTTCCCATCTGCTTGGAAAATGGGAGCGGAGCTTACCGATGGTCCTTGGAAATATCTCGATCTGCTTTCAACTCCACCGAGGACCCAGAGCGATTGCTGACCCTCACCCTGCCCCCCACCCCCAGTGGCCTGTTTTTGTCTGGAGCTCTCATTTAACCCCGGGGTCACCCCAGTTCGCCACTTCTGGTCCCCTCCCCCACCCCAGCTCGCCAGCGAGGCGGGGTGAGAGGAAAGTTTGTGGGGTTCTCTGAATCGAAAATGTCGACATCTTGCTAATGGTCTGCAAACTTCCGCCAATTATGACTGACCTCCCAGACTCGGCCCCAGGGGGCTCGTATTAGGCTGGGAGGCCGCTGTAATTCTGGGATCAAAAGCGCAAAGGTGCGAACTCCTCTTTGTCTCTGCGTGCCCGCCGCGCCCCCCTCCTGGTGGGTGATAAACCCACTCTGGCGCCGGCCGTGCGCTGGGTGATTAATTTGCGAACAAACAAAAGCGGCCTGGTGGCCACTGCATTTGGGTTAAACATTGGCTAGCGCCTTGCGAAGCCTTGTGCCAGGCCTGGCCTCCGGGAGGACTCACAGGCCCGCGCGTCCCCAGCCCTGGCTTCAGAATCCAGCCGCTGGCTGTGCGCGGTCTTTTTTTTTTTTTTTTTTTTCTTTTTCTTTTCCTGCTTTAGATCCATGGATCTTCTCTGCCTGGGCCTCATGGTTCATGAAAGACACATGGGAAATGTTGAAGGAGCCCCGTACCCTCACCAGAGTCCAAAAAGAGGGTGTCTTAAGAGCTGGAGAAGGGAGAAAGGGACCCAAAATCTGGGTCAAAATGACCCATCTACGAATCTACTTGGTGTCCCCGAAATACTCTTCCGTCTTTTTGGGGGGAAAATATAAGTTTTTACTTATTTGTAGGCCTGGAATTTTAGAACAATCAATAAGTTTTAAAAACTCCCTCAATATCTGTAATGCCTGCAGTGTTTAAAGTCAAAGAGTAGCCTGCGCACAGGCGAGGATTCTGGGTGGGGGACTCCAAGTGTCTATGGGGAGGGGGCGGGAAGGAAACCAGACCAACTGGGCCCAGTCAGGGGTGCCAGCAGAGAAGCTAGCCTTGGCTGAGGATGCCAGGAGTCCTGTTTATCCCATGGTATGGCCTGCCTCAAACTATAATGGAATTGTAATGGGGACACACGAATCCTTTTGTGATAGTGTTTATCTGCCCTTTACAAAAAAAAAAAAAAAAAAAAGATGAGAGGAGGGGGTCTGGATGGTGGGTAGGCGGGTTTTTACTTTGATGAGTTTGCTGTCAGTACTCTCTCCAGCATGTGTGAGGTCTGGCCAGGGACTCTGACACTCCTTCCTATCCTCTCTCCAACTTTCACCCCGATTTGTGGCCAAGGTGTTGGTCAGTTGGGCCCTTCTGTAGATAAAAGAGCACCGGTGTTTCTCTTGGGGTCTGAGGCTAATGAAGATGTTTCCTACTTGGGGGGCAGGAAGCTCCATGTGTAAACTTTTACTGGGGAGGAACTTTCTAGCATATAGAAACGGCTCCGTTTGTGCCCAATACCCAGCTGCATTTGCTCCTTTTGATATGGACAAGCTTTGAAACTGACCAGGTGCCGAACTGTAGGACTCCCATCCACCTCCAGGCTCGGCTCCCAAATGGGGATGTGATTTTCTTATCACGGATCCCAGCAAAAGAACTCCCTCCAGAGGACCTAGTTTACAGTTCATGGTTCCTCCTGTCTGTCGCTGCTAAGCAACCCCACATAGATGTCCTCCACCCACATGCATTAGCACCCCTGTGTTACCCCAACTCTGGCTCGCTCACGTGCAGTTCTGAATCCAGCTTGAGGTGGGGGGAGTGTTTCAGATTTCTGGGCAGACATGGAGGATTTCCTTTTTATCCTGGAGTCTTGGGATCACTGTCTCTCCCACCTCCTGCTCCCCAAAGTTTGTTCTGAGAGCTTCCTTCCTCACAGGTCAGGAGTCTGATGTTTGGTCCCTTTGAGAAAGGGTCAGCTTTCCCACCTTTTCCACTGTTCAAGATAGGCACAAGCCTCCTGGTTGGCCCAGACAGGGCAGGGTGTCTCGCCTTTTGTTTATCTGTTTCTTTCTTTCTCTCTCCCTCCTTTTCTTTTTGTCTTCTTTGAATGTAGGTGTGTGATCTTCCTTACTTTTTTTCTTTTACTTTCCTTTCCCTTCTTATCCTTGTGTCTAACTTCTGCTTGTTTTCTATTTCTCTTTCTTGTCTATCTCCCAGCCTTATTCTCTCTCTCTCTCCCTCTCTTTCCCCTAACATCTCCATTTCTTCCTCTTGACTTTTCTTCATTTTCTCTTTCTGTGTTGGTTCTTTCTGAATTTACTCCTGTCTTCCTAACTCAGTATTTCTCCTTCTCTCCCTCCCTCATCTTTTCCAGTAACTTGGACAGACTGGAAATACTCTTCCTGAGGCTGAAGCAAATGTCTTCCCCTCACTTCCTTGGCTAAGAAGACACAAAGTGTCTTAAGACATAGAAAGTGGTTTGGTTCATCTGTTTCAGTTAGAAGTTTCACATTCTCCTCTTGGCTTCTTCAAGTCACCTTGTCCTGGAGTTGGCCCCCATCCCCATTGCCTCTGCCTGGCTGAGAGGTCTAGAGCTCTTAACCTACCCCAGCTCCTTTCCAGGTCAGAAGCCAGGGCGAGGGGCTGCATTCCAAGCTTCTGCCTTTCTCCAGCAGCACAGAGCTTTCCTGTAACACATATTTCTCTGTCCTCTGACATCCTTCTAAATTATTGATCAAGGCGATTCAGTGCAAGCGTCTGAAGTGTGTGTGTGTGAGAGAGGATTGTCAAAGTTGTCTAGCTTGGGGATGCAGTATTTTTAGTACAGAGACTCACTTTGGCGCCAGCTGGTTATGCTGTTTCTAGAGCATCATTTGTTACGCACTTAATCCACGGTCTCCTACCTCCTTGAAATGGGAGTATATTTTTGGTGGAGGTGAAGTGAAAAGATTATGCTGTCCATTTATTCTCATTAGCACCTGCCTTTCATCAAAGTTCATCACCCTGCAAAATGGCAAATTTGTACACAGTGACTTAGATAAGTTAGAAGGGAAATGGAGCAGGTAAGAATGAAGGTGTGTGTCTAGGGAGGGCACTTTTATACATCTGGGAAGGGTTTTTTATTTCTCTCTCAGGAAAAGTAACTAATTGTGGTTTCCTAATTTTCAGCCAATCTACATCTTTAATGCTATCTTCCGGTGTGTGTTTTACTCAATTACAAAATAAAAAAAATGAAAGAAGATAACGCAATGGACATTTTTTAGTCTAGCAGAAATGAATTTACAAGGAATTTGTAAATTTTCCCTTTTCTTTTTTCTGACCCCAGAATCAGCAAGAGGCTGGCTAGAGCTGACTTTTGCTCCAGGTCTTTTGCCCACCCCTCAGCTTTCTTTCTTCAACACCATCTTCCCAGAGTTTCAGCTAAGACAGGTAAGGATATAAGTGGCCCAGTAGCTATTGGTGCCAGGATTTTGTCTGGTGGGTTTGGAGGCTAGGGCCAAAATATTTTGAGAGGGTAGAAGAAAAAACAAAACAAAACAAAAGGACAATACTCACCCGGCCTTACAGAGGGAGGGTGACATCTGGACAAGCGAACATCCTTCTAAAGTTTGCTGTTGTTAGAGTCTTTCCATTGTTATTGCTGTTATTAGATGCCAGGGTTGTAGGGGCATTGGGGTCTCACTCCCAGGAGTAGATGGGGCAGAGGGGACAGGGAGGTCTGTAAGGGAGACGGCATGGCAAATTCAATGACGGCTACTGTCAGGAAGGTTGACAGGTCAAAGAAAGATCGTTGTCTCCAAATCTGCTGAACTAACTGTCCCCTTCTAGTCTCAGACACGTTCCCTCAATTTGAGCACAATATCCATTACTATTTCCCGTACTGAGTTTCAATTAAACAGGGTGAGAGCCAAAGGCTTGCTGGTGTGTGGGGCTTCATCTCTCTCCAAGCAGGACACAGAAATTGTACTTGTGTTTTACCTCTCAGTTCTTTCTGTTTTCTTCTGGTAGCTTCACCTCTGCTCTCGCACAACCCACCTGTGCCCCTACAGGTACTATTTGCAGCCAGGTTAAAGGAAAAAGGAAAGATGATCACATTGCTCGGGAGCTGTCATGCCCAGGGAAGCTCTTAGAGATGTAGCTGACCTTGACAGTGCCACAGCTTCAGAGAGGGATTTGCCTTTTCTGAGTGGCACAGGAATTTGAGAGGTGCTCATATATGAAGGGTTCCAGGTTTCCCTGTCTCATTAAACACTGATAAAAATCCTTCCTGCTGTGTACACCCCCATTAAAAAAATCTCATCTTGTATGCAGTTATCTTTTTTGCATTCTTGGGACCCAGGATGGTGGTCCTGCTTCTCTGGTGTGTGTGTGGCAGATGGGGGGCGGTAAAGATAGAAAACTTGCTATGGGTCTTGGAGTCAGGATCTGGATTCCAGGCCGGGCCTGCCACCGGTCAGCTGTCCTCCAGCCAGGAGAGCTCTCTGGCCATACTCGCTTCTCATGAACTAAGCATTAGCTCTTTTACCCCTTGCCCTCCTCTGATCACAGGCCCATCCACCCAGGCAACCAAGCAGAGCTGTAGTTGCTCCTTTGTGCCAGTGTTGGTTACCTAACCACATGGAAAGCCTCCTCCCCATGTCACCAAAAGGAACTGGAGGCCTCAACAATGTGGCTTTATTTCCAGTTGTGGTATGTCGCTCCCAGCCCGACCATCCCTGCCTCCCAAGAATACATAACAAATTGTGCCTATTTTCAATGTCCTGAGCCCAGTAGTATATCTAGAGAGCAACAAGTGGTCACTGGAGAGTTGGTTCTCTCTCCCTGTCCCAGGCTACCGTGAAAGTAGTGGCCCTTGAAGTTGTCTTCAAGGTTGGATACATTGTGGCTTGAGAAATTTCTTTTCTTTTCTTTTCTTTTTTTTTAAATGTCACTTGTCTTTTAGAGAAAGGAAAGGCAAGGAGGCAGATAACCTAGAGAGCGTGTTTGGAATTGCCAGGGTGCTTCTACTGAGAATTGCTTTTGCTGGCACCCAAGTCGCTATTCATTTCATCCCCAAGCCAAAATCCTCTGGCAGGCGGAGAGGAATGGCCTCCAGGACCAGGACCCTGCCCTCACCTTCCTTCGAAGTTCCCTTTCTCCTTTCTCCTGAGAATGGTAGAATCTGGGCACACGGAGTGAGGAACAGCCGGGTGCCCGGTGAGGTTCTTTGGGTGATGGTTTCCGCCCCGGGAGGGGGGATCGCCTACCGTCCCCCCTTACCCTGGGTTCCCGATACAGAAGATGGACGCGCCTCCGTGCGGATCCAGGCCTCGCCGAGCAAGGAACCCCAAAAGACGCTCCCGGCCTCGGACTGCACTCCCGTGGCAGCACGGAAGGGGACAGGGCCCGGATCTTGCCCCAAACGCCATACCGTCCCGCAGGGGAGAGGAGTCAGGGACCCGCTGGCCTTCCCCGGCCCTCGGTGGCGAGGAGGTGCCGACGTGCCTGGGATCCGGCGAACCGCGGCAGATAACCCGGCGCTGGTTACCTGCCGGGCTCTCCAGCTACCGGGGCGGGGCGAGCGGGGCTCCCGAGGGCGCGATCGCCGAACGCGCGGCCCAGTCCGCGAAGCGCGCATCTTTTCATTTTGAGACCGAAACCCAAGACGGCAGGCATTCCCTGAGAAGCCGCTCGCCTACCCCTGGGGTCTCAGTATATTTCTTTTCAGCCTGATTCCTTCTTCCCCTCCCTCTGCTTGCAAAGAACAAATCGGAGGTGGATGGTAAAGACTGGGTGGGGGGGACTAATACCAGACAGGAAAGAGAAATATAGGGAATGCAGAAATGGATCTGTCACTCCCCAAGTGTTGAACAGCAATTGATTGCAAGGAAATAGCCTCCCGGGAGAAAAACAGGCGCTCCGGGAGATCCAAGCTGCGGGGGAGCAGGGTGGAGGGAGCGTTCCTCGGTCCCACCGCTGGGGTGTGTTTTTACATGTTTTCTTAGCAGCCAGTTCCATAAACAGGTCAGCCCTACGCGGCAAGCCCGGGGAGTTTCAGCCGGTCTCCAGCTTCTAGAGGGTTCTCCCGGTCTCTCCCACTCCTCGGCCCCCTGCAAACTCAGTGCGCAGGGGCCTGGGGAGGAGGGGACACAGCCTCCCACTCCTGACTTGCAGGATTTGCTTTTGAAATGGCTCCTCTTGTCTTCAGACGGTAAAATATGAGTTCCCCACATGTCAGAGTCTGGTCTTCTGGTACCTCGAGCATGGTTTGGGGAGGGTGAGGGTGGCTGCTCTAATTACCTCTGAGCTGGATGGGAGTGGGGCGGGGGATTCTCTCTTTTCAGCCCGGCCCTACTGGGGTGCCGGGGCGCATTATTAAACCCAGACGCTCGGTCCAGGGGTTGGGGCCATGCGGAAAAGATTTACAATTAAGCCAACTGGGGCCGAATACAGTCATCCAAAGTTTGCAGGTGTAAATAATGCCTAGGTTTTTTTTTTTCTTTTTCGTTCCAAGCGACTGCATCTCCCACCCCCACCTCGCCCTTCCCACAACTATAGACCTTTTGAGAAAAGGGGAGAGGAGAAGGGACCGTGCGGCCGAGTTAGGATTTTCTATTAGACAAGTTAAAATAGGACGTGGCATTGACTTTTAGGTTCGTGTATCAATGCCGTGAGTAACCCGGATGGGCTTCTCTATTTCCTTTCTCCATCTAGGATTTGAGAATTGTTGGAGTCCATGGAAGGCCTTTGTGACTCTGGGTTACAGTTTTCTAAAGAGAGTTTTAAGATAATTGTCGTTCGATTGTGAAGTGTTTTAGTTGTGGAAAGTGGATGAGAGAGAGTTAAGGGACCCAGGAAGTCCCCTGTGGTCGGGATATCTGAATATTGCCCCTAGACTAAATCTGGAGGAGACGTGGGGCCCGGCTTGCTGGGGAAAGGAGAGCCACGATTCGTTCCAAAGCTTCTATTTAGACCTTCCTAATGTTTGGAGAGTTTACTGAGCCGTGCATGGGTCGAACTTCAAGCTTCTATTCCATTGCATTATTTAAATATAAGAGAATATGAATGTGTTTCTCAAATGTTCTTTGTGGGTTCAAGTGTGTACATATGGACATTCCAAGTAGCCCAGATTATGAAATTAAATATCAGATTAAAAAATGCATTGCATCACACCCCACGGGCAGACTCCTATTTGATCAATATAGACAGAGTTAAATTTGTTTTGCAGCTACGCAGCTACTCCTTTTCTCTCGGAGCAATGAAGTCTGTCTGGTACAAATTACCAGGGAATTGGAGAATATGCCCCCCCACTGTTGTTCCGTGTTTTTAGTCTCCCACTAACCCGCTCAATAATATATGTAATATGTGTGTACACAGGCACTTTTCCAAAAAATTAGCGATAACATTCCGGCTGTATGAAGAGTGGCGTTTTTCCTTCCTTTGCATTTAGGATTCGGTGCACGGCTCAGTTGCCACTCTGGAGACGCAGCACTAGGGGGATCGACACCCGCCGGAGCCTCGGGGAGGAAGTTTTCCAGCCCGTGGTGCATGTAAGGGCAGGGCGTCAAGGCGCCTGACTCCAGCCAGGGTAAGGTCATGGGTGTAGAATTAGGAAGGCAGGACTTAACTTGTCCGCGGCGGAGTGAGATTACCAGCGTCACCCGGCCGGGACTGAACACCCGCCCCCGCCCCCCCAGCCGCCACAATGGTGGCGCATTTGCCTCCTTCCACCTCTTTAAACAGTCCTTTTCCAACGCACATGATGTGCATAAATAAAAGGGAAGGGGCGTGATGACCCCAAATCCGTCTTCACCGAAGCAGGAAGTACCCAAGGAAGCGTGGAGATGGTGGTGCCCAGCTAGGGGGTGACTGGAGGAAGGACCCATGCCCCTTCGGACATCAACGTGATTCGCTCTTGGAGAGGCTCGCCAAGATCTCTGCGGAAGATGACCCCGCCGTCTCGCCGCTGGATGGCGCTCCTGCGAGACGTGGTTGGCAACCGTCTGTGCCCTATGGCGCCTGAGCGAATCCCCGCGGGTCCCCTGGGTTGGGGGAGAAGCCCCAATTTTGAGCCTCCGCGATGGCAGTTCTGTACACATCAGGAGGTCAAAGATTTTCTTGGAGGCTGGGGAGAGAGAGAGTCACCCAGAGCCTTCCAAATCTGGAGGGTGGAACAAGGTCGAAGGTGGTGAGAACCGGGATGTGGGGAGAGGGTCCTTATTGCTAAGGCTCCACCTGCACTAGCTCCTGTTCACCGGGCAAGGTGTGTGTGTGTGTGTGTGTGTGTGTGTGTGTGTGTGTGTAGTGGTAAAGAAAGTTGTCTGGAGAAGAGGCTAGCCAGACAGCTTGGAGATGCAAGAACACGCAGTTCTGAAACTCAGGGCTCTGCACCCCTTTGCTGGATCCCCACAGCTGGGGTGGAAGTTGTAGTGGCTGCCCTTACCCTGGATCAGTCTGAATTGTACCTGGAATGGGAACCACAGGACTGGGGTGTCCTCCACCATCGAATGATAAGGATCTAGGGCCCCTTGGGGATTGGGCATTGTCCATTGCCAGGTGTCAGGGGTCATTGGAAAGTTTCTCCATCAAGGTGATGAAGACCTCACACTGGCTATTTCTGGGGAGCTGTGAGCTATGTCATTGGGGAAAATAAATTCATTTAAAATAAATCGAGTGTGTGCTGTGTACCTCTACCAGGTTTTGCCTTTAGACTTTATGGTCTTGTCAAAAGTTACTTAAGAAGCTGGGGGAAAGAAAATAACAACCATAATAAAAAAAAAAATGGAACTACATGGTCTGGGTAGAAGAGTCCAATATTAGGACTTCAGGAGGGATGGGTCTCATTTCTCTAAATCTGACCACAGTACTTGGCTACTGTTAGATGCTCAATATATTCATTAGCTACAGGAATGAGAGTCAAGGAAGATAAAGAAGGCACGGGAGACATTCTCCCTGCATTGGAAAGAGCACACGACTGCTTCCAAAATGCATTTAAAGGAAACCAGTATCAAACTTATTAGCTGCTCTTCCAACAGATTCTGATCCACATAACAGGACAAGGAAAAGCAGACCTCTAAGCTGGTAGTGGGAAGTGATGTTTGGTGTAAGAGGTAGAAAAATCCACTCCATCATTCGGCAAATATTTACTAAGAGGATTCTGAGAGCCAGATATCTTTGGAAGGGCTGGAAACTCAGGGTGAACCCAAGTTCCTTTCTGGCTTGATGCTTGCTGTTTTGAGTTTTGTTTACTACAGCAAAAATGTACTACTCCCATTCTGAAGATGGGTTAGATTGAGGTCCAGGGAGGGTGGAGAGGTAGGAGGCTGTTTCAAGGTCTTAGGGCAGAAAGGAGGATCTGAATTGGTCCCAGCTCTCACAGCTGTGTTATAGAGGTTAGGCTGGGGGGTTCCCGCTTCCTGGAAGAGGCAGCACCTGAGAGCTTTGAAAGCCATAATGGCATCCTTGACCCCAAGGGTCAGATCTTCCTAGGCACCAGGAATGAGCAAGTGCCCAGAGTCTATACCCCACCATGGTTGCTCAAAGGACTGTCCTGGATCTGCCTCCCCCGGTTCTGAGCTCCAAGAACCTAACTTGCAGGTTGTAGGCTATCATGACACACTTTACCTTCCAGTGGGCAGCACTGTGGCTTTTCATTCCCTGGAAACTGTGGGCTAGATAGCTAAGGAGTGTCACCCAAAGTCGCATCATTAAGAAATGACAGCAAGGGCTTTGCCCCTCCCCCACAGGGTTTATGCCTCTGGACAGACCCCTTCCTCCATCAGTATCCCAATAACCAGCGCAGTCTCTGGCACATGATTTGTGATCATCAAATGTTTGCTGATTGAATACACTAATTCTTGTTCAATTTCTTTTTAAATAGGACAGAACTAAAAAAAAAATCAGCACTAGAATAACAAGGGAGAACAGGAAGAGAAGCTCATATTCCCGTTGCGCTGCTGCGCTGGGGTGAAACCCACTCCCGATCACCCGCGGGTGCTCCTGGCGTGGCTGGGCCACTTCCCACCAGCTTTTCAAAGACGCCTGAGATTTCTTTTCGTCTATATTTTGTCCTAGACTTCGTTCATTTGATCGATGAAGAGGACAAGCCAGCCCACGGTGAGGTCAATACAATCGATGTGGACCTCCACGGTCGCTCAAAAACGGGAGAGGTCTCTCCCGCGTCTGCGTGCTGAGTTTCACCCAAAAGGTTTTGGGATTTCGGGTTTCTGGAAATTGTACCTGAGCTAGAGGGAGGATGAGAGCGGGAAGAAGCTTCGACCTCCACCCAGGTGAGCCTCCAGATACCTGGCCGGGAAAGCGTCCCCTATTTCCTCGCAGAGTATGGGGTGAATTTATCACCCCCATCAACGAGTCTTCGAAGATCCCTTGCAGAATTCGTTCTTGAACCTCTGGACCTTGGAATCAGACTGCCAAATCATCGTGCAGATGGCCCACTCACCTTAGTTTGGGGTTCCCCACCAGGGAAATGGGTTTGTTATAAAATGCAATCTACTGGAGACGAAAATCCTCAAGATGAAATGTCCTAAGAGTTTCCCCATACAACAGCTCATGGAGGACAGTAACCCCAGGAGATAAGCACTTTCCCGGTGATGGCCATTTTGCTGGTGAGGAAGCCCAGACAGACAAGCACAGACATACAAAGACATGCAGGAGGTCACACTGCTTGTGTTTGGGGAACTGAGATTCCACCTGGGGCCCAACTCATTGTTTGGCTTTTAGCAGGGTGTAAAATCACTTACACAGTAGGGCCACAGCAGAGATCTGTTCTCTTTATCTCTTTGTCCTTTAGAGAAGGAGGTTTCATTTAACCCTTTTCCAGGCAGATCTGGAAACTGCCTTCCTCCTCGGGGCCCTTTAGGAAGCAATTGGTGGTGGTGGTGG
>CM053407.1:117806229-117859167 GCA_028644305.1 Xerus rutilus | reverse complement strand
ATGAATCCTGGGTGGAGATTTCAGTTTCCTAGGTTCTGCTGTTTTTTGAGCCTCAGATTTCTGGTGTGGGCCTTTGGCTGCCTTTTGTCCACCATCCAGAAAGTGTCTCCTACCTCTCTGTGCCAATAAAGGTGGCACAGACTCGTGATGCCTCTGGATACCTCCTCAGAATAATCTCTCTCTCTCTCTTTTTTTTTTTTTTTTTTGGTATCGGGCATTGAACCCAGAGGTGCTTTACCACTGAGCTGCACTCCCAGTCCTTTTTATTTTTTTATTTTGATGCAGGGATCTCCCTAAATTCTTAGGGTTTTGCTAAATTGTGGAGGCTGGCTTCAAATTTATAATCCTCCTACCTCAGCCTCCAGAGTTGCTGGGATTATAGACACGTGCTACTGAACCTGGTTGAATAATTCTTTTAAGAGACATAGGATTGTGATTTTAAATAAGAACAATATCAAAATATGAAAGAATCAGTCAGGCGCAGTGGTGCACGGCTGTCATCCCAGCACTTTGGGAGGCTGAGACAGGAGAATCGCAAGTTCCAAGTCAGCCTCAGCAACGGCAAGTAAGCAACTCAGTGAGACTCTGTCTCTACAAAAAACACAAAATAGGGCTGGGGATGTGGCTCAGTGGTGGAGTGCCCCTGAGTTCAATCCCCAGCAGTCCCCAAAATTATATATATAAATGGATCCTCAACACAGTGATGTGTGTGTGTGTGTGTAAGAAACCCAGATTTGAGATATAGTAGCCTATAACTATTTTCTTTATGAATGTATTGAATAACCAATTCTAGCAGTGGTTCTAATTTGTACTTTTGGAGTCAGGATGAGCAAAGCAACATTTTGGGGTTTCAGTTTTCTAGGTTCTGCTATTCTTTGAGCCTCATATTTCTGGCGTGGGCCTTTGGGTGCCTTTTCTCCACTGTTCAGAAAGTGACTCCTACCTTTTTGTGCCAATAAAGGTGGCACAGACTTGTGATGCCTATGGATACCTCCTGAGAATAAGAGTCTTCTGATGTGGCAAGCCAGGGCAGAGAGATAGGGTGTTTAACTAGGAGGGCCATTCTCTAAATGACATTTCAAGGAATAGTCCCCAAAGGGCTCAGGAAGGACCAAGGCCTGGCAGAAGCCCATCTGGGCTCACAGAGGGAGTTTGGCTGTACCCTTCGCATCCCACCTCTGATGTGAGCTCTGGGTAAGTTTGCTCCTCTAGAACTTCAGCTTTGCCACCTAAAAAAGGGACCTCCCTGCTCCCTCCTCCAACCTCACCCGGTAAACAGTTTTCAGTGCTTCTGCCCCTAAGGATCTGCAGACAAGCCCTGCCTTAGAGACAGAGGCCTGAGGGACTGCATTCTCCACCTCCAAGCAAAGCACTGTCAAATGCTTCTTCTCACAGGACAGCTGAGAAAGGCCCCCACACAGCAGCCCTCACTTTCCAGCTTAAAGAACTCGGAGCCACCAAGAAGGGCAGTCGCAGGCTGATTTAAGGGATCGCCAGAAATAAGAAGACCTGTGATCCCCGCACTTAGGGAGGCTGAGGCAGGAGGATGGCGAGTTCAAAGCCAGCCTCAGCAAAGGCGAGGCGCTAAGCAACTCAGTGAGACCCTGTCTACATAAAACACAAAATAGGGCTGGGGATGTGGCTCAGTGGTCGAGTGCCCCTGAGTTCAATCCTCAGTACCAAAAAGAAAAAAAAAGAAGGTGAGAAGCTGTCAGAACATCACAGGCAAGGGGAGTTTAATTTCAAATTTAATGGGATTATCTCAGTGGGTCTGGGGGTCCAGGCACAACGAGACCAGCAGTAGTTACTGACCAGGCAACCCTCCAGTTTCTGTGATAAAGTGACCTTTTACTTGCTTTATCTAAAGGCACTGATTTCAGGTCTGATATTCGTTCATCCAACATCATCTATCAAAAGATGACTACGTGTCCGGGGCTAAGCTGTAGCCACGAACCCAGTGAGAAGATACACTGCCTCCGAGGACATTCCAGTGGAGACAAGGACAAAATACACAAAAATAAACAGGTAAAAGTCTGTTTGATGTGATGGATGAGATGAAAAAAACAAGACAGGAAAAGGAAGTTAGGAGGTGGGGCTGGTGATCTTGCTGAGAAGACAGGAGGCCATGGCAGGTCAGCCAGGGAAGGACTGGAGGTGCAAAGAAAGGGCGGGTGCAGGAAACCTGCCTTTCTCTACCTGCACATCCGCTGGATAGGGAACCTTGAGGCAGGTGCCCTGGTTATCATCTTAATCATTCCAGCAGTACTAACAGGAAATCTTTACTTCCTTCTCTGTTTTCTTGTCCGGGAAGGTGAAGGTCAGAGAGGTCAAGTGACTTGCCCAAGGTCACTCAGCATAAAACAGAACTAGAATTGGAACCCGGGGCACAATTTCCTTTAGTTCCACAGCAGGCAGTCTTTACGATCAGGCTGCTCAGCAAGGTCTCCTCTGGCCACCCTTTAAATGAAACCCCACCCTCCCCTACTTCCTCTCCTCTATCGTTCTTGGCCATCTAACCGATCTTTTTCCTTTAATGGGCTTATTATCATCATTCTCTCCCCCTGGAGAATGTCCTTGGAGACATTCTGGAGAAGAGAGAAGAAAGAAAAGGAGATGGTAATGGGGCATGACCAAGCAGACCTAAGAGGGACATTTGCCCCTCTGAGTCTGACAGCTGGGGAAACTGATGCTCAGAGAGGAAACATAATTCTTGAAGGTCACAGAGAAAAAAGTCACCATGGCTGGTATCTTAGCTCGGGATGGCCCCAACTCTCCCTTGAACTTCTCTCTTCTTGGCAAATCACAGGCTGTCAGGACCTCGGTTTGCTGATCCATAAAATAGGGCTGATCGTATCCTGTTCCTCACTTGCTGAACAGGAAAGTCCACGTTGTCCATGAGACAGAAGCTGCAGAGCCAGTGCCCTAGAAATATGAGGTTTCTTCATTCCTCCTCAGTCACGTGATTTTGGGACCATTTGCTGCAGAATAGGAGTTGAGTGTCTGCTGATTTGGGGAGTGGTGGTTAATGCTAGTACTTTCTCAACTTTCAGGGGTGTATTATATGTATTATAGGGATTAAACCCAGAGGTGCTCTGCCACTGAGCTACACCACCACGCCTTTTTATTTTTTATTTTGAGACAGGGACTCACTACATTCTGGAGGCTGGTCTCAAACTTGTGATCCTTCGGCCTCAGCCTCCTGAGTTGCTGGGGATTACAGGTGTGCACCATTGTGCCCAGCACCATTATTTTTTTAATGCAACATTTCCAACATTAAAAAGTACAGAGACTGGGAGGAGGGCCTACTTTCTCCCCACAACCCAATTTCAATAATTATTAACTCTTACCCAGTCTTGCTTCATTTATACCCCCAGAGGACTGTTTTAATGTAAATCTAGATACCGAGTCATTTCATCTCTAAATATTTCAGATATTCATCTCTAGATATTTCAGTGTGCATCTTCAAACGATGAGAATGACTTTTAAAAAGCAACATAACCACATACTGTTATCACAAATACCCCAAAAGATAATGCTCGCACGATATTATGAAATACACACTCAAGACGCAATGTTCCCCGAATGTCTCCAGTGTTACCATTATCAGATTTGTTCCAGTCAAGATGCAGACAGGGTGTCTACATCCTGTTTGATTATAATTCTCTTATATCCACCTTCCTTCCCTTTTTTCCCCCTTGAAAACAAGTTGAAAATTGAATAAAATAATGGAATCACAAATTATCATTGCAACAGCCAAATTCATATTGGTTCTTGCCATGTGCATCCCTGAAATGTCATTTCTTTTTTTTTTTTTTAATTTTTTCTAGTTGTAGATGGACACAATGTCTTTATTTTATTGCTTTTGTATGTGGTGCTGAGGATCGAACCCAGGGCCTCACGCATGCGAGGCAAGCGCTCTACCGCTGAGCTACAATCCCAGCCCTGAAATGTCATTTCTTACATTTCTCTGTCCTCGGTATTTGTGATAAGTGAGAAAGAGGCCTGGTGATCTAGGTGTGGTAGTGCATGCCTGTAATACTAGCCACGGGGGAGGCTGAGGTGGGAGGATCTCAGGTTTGAGGCCAGCCTCTGCAATTTATTAAGGTCCCAAGAAATTTAGTGCTGGGGATGTTGGGGATGTGGCCCTGGGTTTAATCCCTAGTACTAGGGGGGAGAGAGAGAGAGGGGAGAAAAGAGAAGAGAAGAGAGAGAGATACGCCTGGTGAATTCTGCATTGATTCTTTGCACAAACCTATGTCAGATGGTGGTGATATTTCCACCAGGAAGCTCACAGTATCACTTCTCTTCCTTCTTGGTTTGTTGGCAGCCATGATGATCATTTTATTTTTGGATGGAACCATCGTTTCTGTGTTTGCAAAATGGGGTTTTTCCCTCACTGCTTCATTCCTTCCTGTATTAGGTGGGATACCCCCACATTTCCTAAGAGGACAAGACACCATTCAGAGCTAAGGTTTGAGTAGATGTTGTCCAATATCTACCCACTTCGGAATTATAAACCTATTCTTCTGAGTTAACTTACTATGCATATGTGTCTATGATACATATATGTATATTAAACTGCACTAAGATGGAACCTAAAAGAGAAAACATTAAAAAATAAACAGGCATCCCCAGTACTGAAAAAAAAAAGGGTACAGAAGTTCTTCTAGAAGCCAGAGTCCTGCTGGGATGCCATCTGGGGTGAGCTTAACCTTTATCAGGGATCCTGAGATGGAGAGACCAGCTGGGACCTTCCCCCCTTTGCAAAGCAAATGCAAGAGTCTGTGAAACTCCTGTGCAGAGCTGGTCTCTCTAATCCCCACACTGTCCACGACTGTGGGAGGATCAGAGGAAGACTCTCTGCCAAAGCCTGCATCCCTTTGGGGGGTCCTACGTGGTGACATTTACAAATGGGTAACTGCCTTAGGGAAGGGCCGTGTTTGTTTCTCTCTCATTTTTAATTTTGAAGTGCTCACTCTCGGGAGCATCCGGGAGGCCAGGGCCATGGCTCAGCCATTTAAACAAATCACACCGTGCAGGTCTGCTGCCTGAGGAGGGGTCTACTCCTCCGCCTGCTCACAGCAGAGGTGAGGCTGGGGACTCAGCTGGGCTTTGCTTTCTGTGAATAGGCGTGTCTGCACCTCTTTATGAAGCATGGGTCACTTGTTCATAGAGGAGACAGAAAGCGCACATGGTCACACAGCAGAAAGAGGACAGCAGGCTGCCCCCACCTGAGGTCCCTCAACATGATGCTTCCACCTCCCTATTCACTGGAATCCGCTCGGCCTGCCTTTGTCCAGGGTGGGATTGGAGCTTCAGGAGCAGGGGGACAACCAGAGGACAGGCATCACTTTCTTTTCTATTCACTTAAAACAAATTTTTTTTTCCAGTACCGAGGATTGAACCCAGGGCCTTATGTATGTTAGGCAAGTGCTTTACCTACCCCTGCCCTGTCCAGTTCTTTTATAATTTGAAATATATTTTATCATGTCAAAGACTATATATATATATATGTATGTATATATATACTTTTTTTTAAAAAAGATTTCTTTTCTTCCTTTCTTTGGGTGGGTGGTGTGGTGTACTGGGGATTCAGCCTAGGGTCTCTGTACCACTGAGCAACATCTCCAGGCATTCCTTTTTTTTTTTAAATTTTGGAACACGTTTTCTCTAAGCTGCTGAGGCTGGCCTCTGACTTGTGATCCTCCTGCTTCAGCCTCCCAAGTTACAAGAGTATGCCACCCTGTTTTGCTCTTCAAAGGATTTGTTTATTATGAATCTGTTTATAGGAGATGTCATTTCATGGCACATATGGAATCCTACAATTAAGGAATCATCTTTATTTTAAAAAGAGAAACTAGGGCAAAAAGGGGAACCCAAGGGTCAATGGCCTGAGCACAGCCGACCGCGGCTGAATTTCAGGTCTGGGCTCCGTAGGTAGTGAACGTGTTGGGCTAGGTGTTGCTGGGACTCACGCCACTGTTCCCTCTGCTATCATCAATAATGAATGCAGTACCCCATCAGCTGGACCTGGAGACTTCTGCCTACACTGCAAGTGGGCAGATCTTGCTAGGTGGACAGAAACGGCCAGGCTGAGCAAGTCCTACGGAAAACATTTACATCTTGAAACTCTCAGCAATTTGGCCGAAACCAAATTACAGCCGAATTCTCCTTCCTCCCTGGCCAGGAGCGCCACTTGATTGCGTCCATGATGCTGGCTGGGTCTTAAAACTGAGCCTCCTAACATCCCTCCGCAGCCCAGCCTGCCACCCTACCGGCTCCAATCCATTTGCAATGGCTGTAAAAGGCTGTCAGCTGACCTAGCACTAAATCTTCCCTTTCATTCAAAAAGGCTAACGAAAGAGAAGCGGCTGGAGTCTTCACCCCAGCTTCACCAACTTGCTATTTCTCAGCCTAGGCGACCCCGGGGTCCTTGTTTCCCAGCATGCTCTCCTGCGTGGTGGCCAGCAGGCTTGGCTCAGGGACACCTACAGACAGTGCAGTTCCTCAGTGAGAGGAGGAGGAGGAGGGCTACACTGTATTCCTGGCTCCTGAGGCTGATGGCTGTTCAAACCACACAGCTTCTCTCTTGCTGTGTCTTTTGTGAAAAATGCCTAGATTCTGCTGGAAAACAGGTTTTTCTGGCTGATTAGCTTTGAGATGAATGTTTCCCTTGACTGAGGGAAGCCAGGCACTGTCAGGAATCTTTGCAGGCAAGGGGGTGTGCTGGGAGTCTGGGACAGAGAGTGGGGATTTGGCTATGTGCTCCTTTCTGAGCCTCTTACCTTAGTCACCACCAGACTCGGTCAGTTCTAGTGAAACAGGGCAGAGGCTGGACGGCTCCACTGGAATTTCATGATAGAAACAGACAGGCAATTTGGCAAAAGCAAAAACAACAACAAAAGTAAATGAGCTAGAGGTTTTCAGTGAAAATAACTGACTTCAGACTCCGCTGTTTCTGATACTGTGAGCAAAGTCAGCCAGATGACCTCGCTAATCCTGAGTCCCCATCCATGGGGCCAGGGCTCCCTGCTCGCCCTCCTGGGGCCTGTGGATAAAGTCCTTGGCAAAGTTTAATGTGCAGAATGTTTGGAAGCTGTTATTGTTAGTATGGTAATTAGGACAAGAAGGGAAACACCTCTTGGGAGTGAAATTAATTGACATTTGTAAAACATATGGAAATTCTCCGGCTCTCCATGCTGCAAAAATGCGAATCCCTGGGAGTCTGTGAGATGATGAGACAGAACTGTTATTGTTCCAGTTGATGTACAGATAAGCTGCTCTTCAGATGTGATGAAAGATAAATCCTAGGTGCCATATTCTCCAGGGAAGAGCTGGGCATGTAAATGTGGGGGCACGAGCATGCACACACTCACATACACTCAAGCACACACAGAACTGAAAGTGTGTGGAAATTTTGTCCTTTGCCCTCTCCAATCTGTTCCCCTACGGCAACCAGAGGTTCATTTAAAAATCCAAATGGAGCTGGGTGTACTGGCATATTGCCTGTAATCCCAGCAACCAAGGAGGCTGAGGCAGGAGGATGGCAAGTTTGAGGCTAGCCTCAGCAACTTAGCAAGCCTCTCAGAATAAAAGAGGCTGGTGATGTAGCTCAGCAGTAAAGCACTCTGAGTTCTATCCCCAGAAACTTAAAACAAAAGCAAACAAATCAAAAAACAAAAACAAAAGCCCAAATAGATCGAATCATTATTTATCATCATGCTGTATCTCTTCCTTAGCTTCCCATTGCTATTAATAGAAAGATCAAAAAAGTTTTAATGGGCCTGGGAGTCTGTGCAGGAGGTAGCTCCCTTCCTGTTCTCCACCTCAATTCATCTCAAATCAAACTTATTAACTCGAAAAATTCATGTCCCTCTGACCATGCCTTTTGTCTATGACTTCTTAGCAATTCTACTCACTTGAGATTAAGATGACTCTGTGCTACTGCTGAGGGCTTTCCCTGAGTAGCCATGGCCCCTTGGCCTGGGGTCCCACCCAGAATGAACACACATGGTGCAGACTGAAGCCTGGCCTGTGTCCGGATGCTTATCTCGGGTGGATGGGCAGCTGGTGGCTGAGCAGCCTTGCTGAGCCCAGCCAAGATCAGCCAGCCCTGGAGACACAGGAGAAAGGGGTGCCTCTAGTTTTTAAGCACTGAGGTTTCGTATTTGTTTCACAGCAGTAGCTGACTGATGCAAGGGGCCCTGTTTTCTCTGCCACGTGGGCTGCTTTCCTCCTTATCACCTGTGTGGCTCTGATGTGCCTTCCAGCTCTCAGTTCATGATTCACTTCCCTGGAGAAGCCCTCCTGAACCCTCAGGTTAGGGACAAGCTCTTGATGTCATTGGCCATACGGCGTCCTGGCTGTCCCGCATGGCACTCATCAGAGGTATCATTGTGTAGTTATTCAGTCCTTGTCTAAGAACTCCTGATGACCTGGAACCTTTGCCAGACTCACACTAGTGCCCCAGTGCCCGGCAGAGAGCCAGGCACACAGCAGCTGCTCCAGACATTTTGCTAAGATGATTTGATGAGCCAGGTGTGGTGGCCCATCAAATCCCAGCGGCTCAGCCATGGAGGCTGAGGCAGGAGGATGGCGAGTTCAAAGCCAGCCTCGGCAACTTAGCAAGGCCATAATCAACTCAGTGAGACTCTGTTTCTAGATAAAATATTAAAAAGGGCTGGGGATGCGGCTCTGTGGTTAAGCATCCCTGGGTTCAATCCCCAGCACAAAAAAAAAAAAAAAAATGGATGGATGAAAGGAATGGTGTTTCTCTGCTTTAGTAAAAGCAGAATCTCAGCACAGATGAGTGGACCCAGGCCGAGGAGAACATAGACTAGAAAAGGAACTAGACTAACAGAAGAGCTAGTCCACAGAGGGATGGATGGGCATAGTGTTCTGGGGATGGTGGCAAAATCATGGGGGGCTGGTTGGCGAATGGTTGACACATAACGAAGCTTACTCTATCACCCACGTCGGATTCTCACCTCCTTCCACCACCCAGGAAGTGAGCGCTGTCATGGCCCCATTCAATAGGTAAAAAAACTAAGGCATGAGGATGTCAAATCCCTTATCCAAGATGACAGATCAAAGAAGTAGCAGAGTCAGCACCAGAACTCGGCCAGCCGGGGTCTGGATCATGTGTTCCAGCCAAGAGACAACAGGGCCAGGAGTCTGTGGACCGCTGTGCTGGGTTGCCAGGATGCCATTCATGATGGCACACGGTGGAAGATTTTTACACGAGAGAGGGAGAGAGAGAGAGAAATGGCCAGCTGTGGAGGCCACAGGAGCTGGGTTTGGGACAGTCTCTGGTGGCATTCATGGGCCAATTCGGAATAAAAGAAAGGGTGATGAGTCCAGAGAGCAGAAGGTCAGTTCTGCCAGCCGCCAAGGACTCCACTAGAAGTTCTCAGAAGCAGGAGAGATTGGCAGCTCGTGGGGGAAATGAGAGATGCAGCGAGATGCCCAGGAAAAGATAAGGAGGATCTAAGTAAATATTTCAATGGGTGTGGTGGGGGGGGCCGATGAATTTTATGCCCAGACCTCAGTGCAGGAGCTAATGGGAAAATACCTCACCCGGGGTTATGGTGTATAAGTGGGAGAAGTCAGATGGAAAAGATAGAGGCATCCGAAGAAAAGGCTAATGGAACAACAGGGGAGACATTAAAAGGCAATAAATCTGGCAGCTTGGCTGGTATTTACCCAGGAATTCTGCAGAGGATGGTTAACTCTTACGGTCCTGCCCACCTGGGGCCAGGGCTGGGGCTGAGGCTGGACAGGGTGCCACCCTGGCCTCCCCCAGGGGGGTTGCACCCATATCTGAGAAAAATCGACCCCTAGAAAGAATGTGTTCCTAGGCTGGGTGCGGCCCAGGGTTCCTTAGGAGATGAAAGGGAGCCCCAAATCGTGGGTTGGGCTGGTGATGAAGCTGCATCACCTCAGTCTCTGGGGAACGTTCTCTGGAAGAGTTAATCAGCCCACGGGGAGAGGAGAACCGCACGGTATCATTTATTTACCTCCTCTCTGACAAAATCCTTCCCAGAAGGCTCTGGATGGTAATTCTCTGTAATTATATCTCACGCGAGGTTCTGCAGCCTCGGAGGCAGGTTAACTCCTGAGTGCTCACAGCACACCTGCGGGCTGGGGCGGGGTGGGCTGGCGATGCCTGGCTTCACCAGCCAGCTGCAGGGAAAGGATGCTAGGAGCAGTCAGAGGGTGGTGTCCCAAACGAGTGCTTAAAGAGGAGGGAGAAGACTGAGCACAGGGGCCCAGGCTCCGTCCTTTCCCACCTTTGCACGCTGGGCTTCAGGAGTGGAAGTGGTCTACCCCTGAACCACATCCCCAGCCCTGTTTATTTTTATTATCTTGAGACAGTGTCTCCCTAAGTTGCTGAGGCTAGCCTCCAACTTGTGTCCTCCTGCCTCAGCCTCCAAAGTGTCTGGAATGACAGGCGTGGGCCACTGCACCTGGCGACTTGGTGGCTTTCGAGGATGGCTGCAGAAATTCCCACCACACTCCTTTGCAGTGAGCCTTTACCCTTCTCTCCTGGACGGTGGAGTCTGTTTCCCTAGTCCTTGAACCTAGGTGGTTCTTGGGACTTGCTAGGACCACCAGGACATGGTGGAAATGAAATCTGAAGTGCAGCCGTGAGCTCTTGTAGCACCAGTGTCACCTTTCCTGGGCGCAGGGCCATGGGGAGAAACTACAGCTGGGCTCCTGAGGAGAACAGTCCATGTGGAGTGATAGATGCCAGCCTTCAGGCATCTCCCCCAATCCTCAGACTAATGGGGGCATGTGTCTTAGGGAAACTTACCCAGGCTCTCTAGCCCCAGCCATGCCCCTCACCCCCAGGAAGCATGCATGGTGGCAGTTTGAAGCCAGAACCCTTGGGGTGGTTAGTTTCAGAATAATCAATAACTGGCATCATGGATAACAGAGGTCTCCTGGCTTCTAGGAACCTTTATTAGTAGTTTTTTGCGGTGCAGGTGATCAAATCCAGGGGTGCGCACATTCTACACAGTGCTCGATCTCTGAGCTACGCCCCAGCCATGGAACCCTGAGTTTCTCATTGTTTTGTCCCACATGCTGAGACCTTTGATTGGGGTGGCTGGAGACCTTTGTAAGCTATTTACTTCTGAGTTTCAACTTGTTTCAAGGGTTGAACAGCAGCCCTGAAAGGTCTCCGTGAGCCGGGGTGATGGTCCTTATGGTTTTCCTCACCTCTTTTGTTGGGTTAAAGACAGGAATTGAGGTAAAGGAAGAAGAAAGCTAGAGAAGCGTAGAGAAGAGAGCTGGGAAGAGGAGCAAGAGTTGGCTGAGCCTTTAGGAGAGTTCCAGAAGCTGAATAATGCACTTTCTATCCTCTCTCTCTCAACCATCCATGTGGTACACATCACTCACACTGGGCAGCTGTGTGAATTAAGGCTCAGGGAAGTTAAGCAGCCTGACACTTCACTGCGAGGAGGAGAATCAGGACTTGACCCCAATATCCTTCTCAGCACAATCATCAGAAGTTGTTTCTTCAACCAAATATGGTGGTACATGCCTGTAAGGGGAGGCTGAGGCAGAAGGATGGTAAGTTGGAGGCCAGCTTCAACAACTTAGGGAAATCCTGAATCAAAATAAAAATAAAAGGGCTGGGAATGTAGCTCAGTGGTAAAGTGACCCTGCGTTCAATCTACAGTACCAAAAAAAAAAAAAAGGAAGAAAAAAGTTGATTCTTCACATACGGGTCCCAGTATATATGGAGACAGTTGATGTTTGATGTCATCCAAGACCTTTTGATCTTTATCTCTGCCTAAAAACTAATTTTTGGAGAGACAATTAGAAACCAGGGTCTCCGCCTGGGGATGAAGCTAAGTGAGAGCTTGCCTAGCCAGGCCCCAGGGTTCCACTCTCAGGACTGAAACAAAGAAAACACAGGATCTGTTCTTTCTTTATTTGGGGTGCAGGAGAGGGTACCAGAGATTGAACTCAGGGGCACTCGACCACTGAGCCACATCCCCAGCCCTATTTTGTGTTTTATGTAGAGACAGGGTCTCACTGAGTTGCTTAGCACCTCGCCCTTGCTGAGGCTGGCTTTGAACTTGCGAACCTCCTGCCTCAGCCTCCCAAGCCACTGGGATTATAGGCACGGGCCACCGCACCTGGTATGTTCTTTCTATCTGCATCTCCGACTTGGATGAGTCCGCGGCCAGGTAGGAAACAGTTGGTTGCAGACGGTTCAACCAGGGCACGTTTAATCTGAGAACTCTCTGCAGGGGCTTCTGACCGTGGGAAGGAATGAGGCCGAGATGCTGAGTTGCCACCTTAGCAGCAGATGCTGCGGGGGCTGAGAGTGGGGTGCATGGAGATGCAGGAGGGCTGGACCCTGGGGACCATAGTCGCGCAGGCTCAAAGCCCCTCTGGGAAGAGGGCAGGAATCAGACAGAGGCATGACCTCTCCCAATCTGCCCACCCTCCTACCTTTCCCCAGGCCTCCCAGCCAAGGGCTGGTGATGCTTCTGCAGGGGTGGCTCCCCTGGGGGACATGGGGCAGAGGAGGTAGAACTTGGACTTATGTATGTGGGAGGTGGAGACCTACCAGCTCAGACTTGGCCTGGGAGCTGGCCTCCTGCCCTCGTCCTCCGGGAGTCTCTGATAAGAAACACGCCAATGACCTTGGGATTGTTTTCCTCAAAGAAAGAGGGCTCTTGGGTGCGTCTAGTAGGTGCCCTGGGAATTTCCTGGAACCAAGGCATGTTCCCCACGCCTGTGCCAGACACCCTCTCCACTGTCAGCACCCAGATAGAGGCTCAAGAGAGCTGCTGTCACACTTGGGGAGGAATTCAGAGCGTGTGTCTCCAGGCCACTCTCCAGATTTTTTATTTTTTATTTTTTTCTTGAGAGTTGTATTTTAAAAGGATGTGTTTACTAGCTTAATTAATTGATTTTATTATTTATCGCTGTGTGACTTCAGGGATGCAATGTAACCTCTCTGGATCTCAATTTTATTATTAGTAAAATATCTTCTATTAGAAATAGAAGATTCTAGCTGGGCGAGGTGGTGCACGCCTGTAATCCCAGCACTTTGGGAGGCTGAGACAGGAGAATTGTGAGTTCAAAGCCAGCCTCAGCAATGGCGAGGTGCTAAGCAACTCAGTGAGACCCTGTCTCTACATAAAACACAAAATAGGGCTGGGGGTGTGGCTCAGTGGTCCAGTATCCCTGAGTTCAATCCCCAGTACAAAAAAAAAGAAAAAAGAAGGCTGGGCTTGGAACACAGGCTGAGGGGCTGAGAGCTTGTGTTTTTTTTTTTTTTTTGATTCAGGATCTTGCTAAGTTGCTGAGGCTGGCCTCAAACTTGAGATCCTCCTACCTCAGCCTCCCGAGTACGGGAATCACAGGCATGCGCCAGGGTACCCAGCTATGAGCCCTGCAGTTCTCCACCATGAAATGTGCCACTGTGCCGGCTGAGGCTGTGCTTTTAGCCATTCTGCTGCAGGAACTTTTTCGAAGCTGTTGAGTCCAGAGGACATGATGAGCTCTAGTTTGGACAGGTCGCTGGGGACAGTGGCAGAGTCCTGTCCTCCCAGCATTCACACAAGGGACAGAGTTCCGTGTCTTAGGCCGGGATTTCCTCCGGTTCTTGCAGTCTCTTGGGCAACCTGCACATCTCTGACCTCTCCCAGGGGGCTGACAGGATGGCTGAGACCCACTTAGTGATATGGTGTCGTGGGAATTGCGAGAGCACAGGCTTTGGGGTCGGCGAGGTGATAGCAATTGCTGGCTGGAGGCGCTGTAGGGAAGATGAAGGAAGGGAAAGCGCCTGGCGCGGTGCCGGGTGCTCAGATGGCACCCACTGTGCCTGTTGTGGTCAGCCTTGTGGGTTCTTCTGAAGTCCGTTAATTCCTAGGACTTGAGCACTAATTGTATGGTTTTGGGGTACCTGATAGAACTTGCCTTTGCAGGAGGGGTAGGAAGGAGGTTTGGGGAAGTAGTACTTCAGAGGTGCAGAGCATCCGCTGAAATCAGATGCCCTGGCAGGCTCTTGACATAGCTCACCATCTTTGTGGACTCTAGGGATCGAGACATCCCTTGTACAGATGAAGAGCCTGAGGTTCAGAGACGAACTTGCCCGAGGTTGCTTAGCTAGTCAGTGGTGGAGGTGAACTTGCAATCACGGTTGTCTTTGGCATTTCTCCTGCCTCATCTTTTCTTTG
This sequence comes from Xerus rutilus, assembly GCA_028644305.1. Classification (NCBI taxonomy): domain Eukaryota; kingdom Metazoa; phylum Chordata; class Mammalia; order Rodentia; family Sciuridae; genus Xerus; species Xerus rutilus. The sequence goes on along the minus strand of CM053407.1, from coordinate 117,844,966 downwards.
CTGCGTGACTAATTTCTCCCTCTCAACCACATCATTCTCTGGGTATGCAAACATATTCTAATAGCTCCTGAACTTTATGTAACTGGGTATAATATATGCACAATGAAATCCCACCTTGTAAGTATACAGTTCTATAGGTTTTGGATGAAAGCATGCAAGTGTATCACCACTGCTATGATCCAGACCCAGAAGTTTCCAGCAGCCTAAAATCTTCCCTCATGCCCCTCTGGAGTTGGTCCCTCTCTACCTTCCCCATCCCACACCAACCCCAGATGCTCCTATAGTTTTGCCCTTTTTTTTTCAGAATGTCTTAAAATAAATGAAAACATACAGCTTATAGGTTTTTGCGTGTGGTTTCTTCCATGCAGTATAGTGAATTTGAATATTTATAGTTTGCAAGCCAAAAAAAAAACAGTATGAGAGTTATTCCACTTTTTCCAAGTGTAGTGGTACACACCTGTAATCCCAGTGGCTCAGGAGGCTGAGGCAGGAGGATTGAAAGTTCAAAGCCAGCCTCAATAACTTAGGGAGGCCTTAAAACAACTTAGCAAGATCTTGTCTCTAAATAAAATATAAAAAAGGGCTGGAGGGGCTGAGGTTGTGGCTCAGTGGCAGAGCGCTTGCTTTGCACATGTGAGGCACTGGGTTCGATCCTCAGCACTACATTAAAAACAAACAAACAAACAAAATAAAGACATTGTGTCCATAAAAAAAAAAAAAAAGGGCTGGAGATGTGGCTCAGTGGTTAAGTGCCCCTGAGTTCAATCCCCAATACATTAAAAAACAAACCCCCCCCAAAAAAAACAACCCACAAAAAAAACAATTATTTTATTTTTCCACACATTTCCTTATAGCAAGTGCCCAGTCTGTTTGCTTTTCTTGAGGGTGATTTTTTTTTTTAATTTTTAAAATTTTTGACATTGGGGATTAAACCCAGGGGCACTTTACCACCAAACTACATCCCAGTCCTTTTTGTTAGTTTGATTTTGAGGCACGGTCTCACTAAGTTGCTGAAGCTGGCCTTGAACTTGCAATCCTTCTTCCTTGGCCTCCAGCATCACTGGAATATGGTGTGACTGTTGCTCCTGCAAGGGTGACTTTTAAAATCGAGTGTTCTGGACAGGCTGACTCTGCTTCTCAGCTGAATCCTGTAGCCTGCAAGGTATTCCATGCTTTAGTTCCCATCTGCTTCTCTTCCTGCAAACCTAAGATTTTATGCAATGCATCTTGATCTTTATTTGTTTTTTTGTTTCTTTCCTTCTTGACTGGGGTATTTGCACATTGTATTAGTTAGCTACAGTTGCATAACAAATAATCCCAAACTCAGGGTTTAAAGGGACAATGCACTTTTATTATCTCACATAATTCTTTAAGCCAGGGATCTGGGAGTAACTGAGCTAGACAGGTCTGGCTTCTGGTCTCATGGGGTGACAGTCCTGTATTTCCTGCATACAAGCATGTGCTTTACCTCTGAGCTGCATCCCAGCTCCTGGAGCTGCAGTCTTGCTGTTGGCTGGGCTGTATTCATCCCACGGCTTGACCTGGACTGGAGAATCCCCAGCCACTCATTTCCCTTATTACGATGCCTCCGTTTTATCATATTTCCCTTATTAAAATGCAAGCTCTGTGGGCATTTTCTTTTTGTTCTTCATTTTCCTTTTTCCACATTTTTTATGGGTGCATAGTAATTGCACATGAAGGTGGGCTCCTTGTTACATTTTGTACATGCTCGTGACATACCTATGTCATTGGGCCAATTCTGTGAGCAATTTTGTAGGATTTCAAAATAGTTGTGAAATAAATGGACAAATGGACTTCCTACTCCAAACTGGGTGCACGAGTGCCACTTTGGGTGTCTGTTGAGTGGAGGTGAATTCCAAGCTGTCAATCAACTCTGCGGCTTTCTCTTGGAGGAACAGACGTGATAAAGGATGTCAGAAACAGTGTAAGCAAGGTGTTCTGAAGATGACCAGGAGGCTCCTTGTTGATGTGATTTCTTCCCTGGTCCCAGGGATGCGCACCCAGCCCCTTTGCCTTCTGTTGGTGCTGTGTAGTGGCTCCTGGCTGGTTTTCACCTCCTGGCAGGTTCTCCTTCCCACCCCGGAAATGCTGTGTGACTGCCTCATCATGTAATTGAATTGTCATTGCTTTGGAGAAGGCGAAGAAGGGGGAGGATATTTTTGCTAAATTGTATCACTTTGGATAATGTTCATGTCCTGCTCAGTTGATTTATTTCTCTTTTGTTTTCTGGAAATTGATTCTCTTGTTGGAACGGTCGGGGAAGCTGGTGGTGGAGGGGCAAAGGGCTTCCTTTTGGACATGAGATGTGGGTGAAGGGCTGGTCTGAGTTTCTTTGGAAGTGGGTGGAGGGACAAGATGACCAGGGTGTTGGGAAGCTCAGGTGTCCAGGCTTCGTGCTTGTCCTCTGTCTGAGCTTTATCCTATGTTCCAACCTCTGAATCCAGTGGGTCCAAGTCCCTTGGTCATATGGGGGTGAATTCCAAGCTGTCAATCAACTCTGCTTTTTGCATAAGCATATCTGCTTCCAGGATCCACTCTGGAAGGTGCTCAACATGCCCATTTTGCAGATGGATAAACGAAGGCTCAGACTAGCAAAGGTGGCTTTACTAGCGAGCGATGGCTTTCTGTCAGCCCTAACTTAGTGTCCTGAGAAAACCACCCTCTTATTATGCCCACAAATTGTGCAGGTCAGAAATTGGGGCTCAGAACAGCAAATGAGGTTTATTTCTGCTTCCCAATGTTCAGCTGGAGAGACTTGAATAGCTGTGGGACTGGGGAGCCCGAGACATCTGGAGGGTCTTCAGCGCACACTGGGGTTCAGCTGGGACAGCAGTGGAGATCCTCCACAGGGCTGATGCTTGGAGCCTGGGATTCCCCGCATCATGGCGGCTGGATCCCAAGTTACAGGTTCTGGACAGTGAGCATCAGAGAACCAGTGTTCCCAGAGGGCCAAGTGCACGAAGTGAGCTTTTCTGACCTAGACTTGGAGTTAAGTGGCATTCCGTGGTTGAGGAGAATCTAGGCTGAAAATCTGACCTGGGCACCCTGTGGGGAAACAGAAGGAAGGCACTTTTGGAGAAAGATACCTGCTCCTCAACCCTGCCAAAAGGTGCTTATTGAAGAGGCCACCCACCTGCACATCACTTGGAGGCGTAAAAAATGTGTATCAGTTGGATTTTTTTTCTGCCAAGTATAAACCCCAACTTAGCAACTTCCAATAATTTGGATCTTGTTCCCCATATAATTAGAACTCCTCAAGTAAAGGAGTTTCATTAATTTGATGGCTTAAGAAGTCATCAAGCATACCATTTCCTTCTATCCTTTTCCTCTGAAAGCACCATGCTATGCATCTCTCATTTGGGCAGGAGGTCACAAGGAATAGGAAAAATAGAAAAGCAGGTCCTTTTGAGCAGAGGGAAAGGGAATCTGGTGTAGCCAAGTGCAGGGTTACCCCCAGGTTACACCTTTTAGTGACTAAACTCAGAAGATTCACCAGGTCCCCCAGGGTCAAGTGAGGAGCCAGCATTTATACCGACGTTTTGTGCAATGGTGTTTTTGGGGTGCACTTAGCCTGACCCCACCCCACCCCATCAGTTCCACTTTTAAAATTTGTTACCTTGCAATAAACAAGGTAACATCTTTGCCAAGGAAGAAGGGGTGCAGAACAGATGGGACTGGGGACCGAATGGCTGCTGGGAAGCCCCGGATGGCCAGGGCAGGGTGTACGTGCTGGTGTTGAGTGGCGTCTGGGAACCTGGTGACTGCACCTGGCCACTTGCTTGTAGTCGTCTGGCTCATGGATGGGGACTGAGAGGTCCTAGCAAAGGGCCGCAGGTCTGAGCTCTTCCTGCAGCAAATCCAGCTGGCCCCTGGATGGAGGAGGATGGAGGGATCTCCCCCATCTTCCACCCACACTAATTGCTTAAAGCAGAGCAGCTGGCCATGGGCAGTGTCCTCACGCGGGCAGTCCCCGGCTGAGGGCATCCCTCCCCAGCCCTTGTTGGCTGAGCAGGCCACACACAGACACAGACAAACAGGGTCTTTCTGAAATGGATGTTAATTGTCTCCAGGCCAAGGAGACCTGCAGAATGAGGGCTTTCCGGGCTGGACCAGTGGACATGGGAGGCAGAGACCCCTGCCCCCACCCCCCTGGCCACTCTCATTTCCTTGCCAGCTCTCCAGAAATCCAGGTCGCTTTCAAAGCCTGAGGCTGCAGTCTACTGGAGCATGGGGTCGCTTCCGGGGTCACTGGCTGGACAAGTAGGTCAATTTTAGCAGGAAACCAACGTTTAAGTGGCGCTGGCCGAGCCGGGACTCTGAAAGGCAGCTGTGACCTTTGCACAGATCTGGTCTTTCCTTATATTACACCTGGGGAGGCTGAGTGCTCAAAAAACAAGCTTTATTAAACACACACACTCTAAAATAAACAAATAAATAACTACCAGACATGGCTGGAGACACTTGGAAATCACTGTCATTTGAAATCCTCACGACCCTGAAAAAAGGAGGTTTTAAAGAACCCCAAATTCCCATTTAGTCGATGAGAACAGTGAGTCTTCCAGGGGCTAATTAGCCTGGACCCGACAGGTGGGCCTGGCACTCTGCAGTAGCCCCCAAGTCTAGCCCTCTTGGTTTTAACCTTGAACCTCTGACCTCCAGGGCGGTGAGAGCAAGGCAGGAGGAACAAAAGGAAAACCCGGGGCAGGCTGACAGCGGGGGCGGGATGGGGTCCCCTCCCTCACCTTACTTCCTGGGCTGGAGAGGAGGACACGCTGCTGGCCTCCCTCCGACCCACTCAGCCACCCACCCGAGGTGCCATTAAAGTTAATTGTTTTTATTGCCAGTTTAACATAGTCTTGTAAATCTTTTTACGATGTGGCCGGGAACACCGCTCTAGGAGCTGAACTCAGGGGCTAAATGTAGTTCGAACACAGGACGCTTTGGCCCCACGACTACCGAGAGGGTGCGCAATGGGGGCGCCTGGACTCTCCAGGGGCGCCCTCTCCGCTCAACCTGGAGCATCAGGCCCACGATCCTCACGTGGGTGAGAGTTTCCTCTCATGGGAAGTTCTGACCACCTGGAAGGCCAGGATCATTCGGATAGGCTGTCCCTTTTGACCCTAAAGTGTGGAATTCTCCGGAATCTAAGACGCCCTGAAACACTGGTGTAGGTTCTGGGTCCTTTGCAAAGGTTGGTGGCGATTACAGTGCAGAAGGCTTGGCCCAGGGAGCCCTGGGTTTCTCCCAGCGGGGGGCCACGCACTTCCATTCACGAAAGCGCTGCACTGCGTTTGTAAAGGCCTGTGTGCATGTAGGGGGTCGCATTCCAGGCGCAGGGACCCTGGGGGCCCAGGTCACGTTTCCTCCTTTACCTGCCACAAAGGGCTCCTTTGCCCCTCTCTCGGTCCCTGTTATCCCCTGAGCGATGGGGATCTTAACTTCCCACGTTGTCGTCAGCATTAAGCGAACTGTTGCTCCTGATGCGCCCAGAAAAGCGCCAGGTACACACTAAACATCTGTAAACCGCAGTGACGTTACTTTAAACCTAAATATTCATTAAGCACTTATAGTGTACAAGCCTCGTACTAGCTGCTGGGGGTCTACAGGGAGGGCTCCTGTGTTCACCTTGAAGGGGCTTGCCTGCTGTAGGTATGATGTGCAGACCAACGCGGAGCCCAGCGGGCATCTACCCAACAGAGCAGTGTTCCTAGCATGTATTCCAAGACCAGTAGCATCAGCCTCTCTGGGGAGCTTGTTTAAAAGGAGCCAGGAGCCCTGGGGTGGGGCCTAGACATCTAGGCTGGTTGGTTGTGGTGCTGGAAGTGAACTCGAGGCCTCTTGCATGCTGGGGCCAGCTCTGCCTCCGAGTCACACCCCACAAAGTCTCCCCATGATTAGGATGCTCCTTAACGTTCAAGAGCCACTGATACCGCCACTCGATGAGAAGGTGTAGGTTCCAATTCCCTGGCAACCATCTGGCGAAGCTTTGGCTCAGAGGTGGTAGAAAGCTGAACTGGAGGAAGGGGGTGGGGACAGAAGGCAGGAAGGGGGGAGGGGTTGGCTTTAACCCTGCGAGGACCGGGAGGGACGGGATGGAGCGGAGGGAGCTCTCTTTAGCTCGGTGAGGACAAGCGAGCAGCCTTCCACCCACCAGAGCATCCTGGGTCAGAGGCAGATTGAACCAGCGGGCTCCACTGAATTTGGGGGAGGTCAACAAGAAAATCTCAAGCCCCACCCCAATTCTAACCCTGCACACCCCAGCTTTACGCAAGCTCCATCTCTTCCAGGTAGCCTGCCTTTGGGGCACCATGACCTTCAAAGCCACAATGTCCCCATCACTGCCGCTCAATAGGGGTTCGAAGCTGGACTCCTGCATCAGGACCAGTTTCGGGCTGTGCTCCAGTCCGTGGTCTGTAGACACTTTCTCCCTCCCTGTCCACCGAGCCCGGTGAGAGGGGTGACGCTGGCACACCCCGCCCAGGGGCTACCCGGATTCGGGAGCAGGCGCGGTTGCTTTTCCGAGAACACTGCACTTGTGGTGACACTTGTGGTGACGTCGGGCAGTGCACAGGCCGTGAGGTTAATGTCCAGGCTTTTCTCTAAAGTGTCCGGGAATTATCCGGCGAATAAAACGGGTGTCTGTGACGCTAATGAATTGTACAAAGGAGGCTGAGGGTGGGGACTTGGACCAGGGGAGCCCGAGCTGGTTCGCGGGGACGCTTCCCCGGGTGCCTAGCGACCAGGATCGATGTTTTCCTGGTGGGGCCGTGAAAAGACTGGGGAGAGGGCGGGGGGGGGGGGGGGCGCCTGGAGCTCCTTCTAGAAGGTTCTATGGGATCCTGCCTAAAATGTTCTCTGAAAAAAACCCAAACAAATGCCCGGTGTCCTGTGAATGGGCCATCTGGCCTTTGCTCGCCCTGTTACCCCCACCCTCCCATCAGGACCATCAGGACCATCAGGATCATCCTCGCGACCCCAGGCCCGGCCCAGGTTCGGCTCCAGCAGAGGGCCAAGAGACGCAGACGCTCGGGGCTGGAGGACCCGCAGGCGGGGCGCATCCCAGCGGACCCCGAGGTGCCCGGCCACCGATCGCCGCCTCTAGGGCGCTCCCGGCCGGGCTTTGAAGAGCGCCTTTGATGAACTTGTCCATTTTCCTTCTGGAGGCTGTTTGCTCTTCTCGGTCACCTTGCTATTTTTTTCTCCCCAAAGGCTTCAGCGCTGAGCCGCACGCCCTGCCCGCCGTGTGATTTTAATCGGAACGCTCCCCGAGCGGCCTGTCCCCTCTTGTTGCCTGCCAGGTCGTTTGAAGGCTGCGCAAATATTCTTCCGCCCTCTGGTCCCTGCGACTCTCGGTCTACACCCGCGAGGGCAGGCGGAAGCGGCTACCCTGAGAGTTCCGGGGGATGGAGCCTCCCCATCCCGGTCTTCTCAGGAGGTTGTGCGCCTGCAAACACGTGTGACCTTCCCCTAACTCACCTTGGGGGTCTTGGGAACCACAAGGAGGAGACACAGGGAGGCCACTCCAGCTGATGCCAACTTCAGCGACCCCTGAGCCTTGAGGGCTGCTTTTTTTTTTAAAAAAAAAGAATTCAGGGTGCTCTGACACTGAGCTACATTCCCTGCCCTTTTTATTGATTTATTTTTAAAGTTCGAAACAAGGTCTCACTAAGTTGCCTGGGTTGGCCTTGAACTTGCCGTCCTCTAGCCTCAGCCTCCCCAGTTGCTGGGATTACAGCACACACCACCATGCCTGGCAAGTGAATGCTCTTAATAATAATAATTATTATTTATGGCTAAATGTAGCATTACTAAATACTAATACAACCGCTCTAAAAAGTGTCTACTGTGTGCTGTGTTCTAAACTGTCACTCATTTCTCACAATGTCTTTATGCACTAGGTACTTTCTACATGGTGCATGGGAAAACTGAAACAGAGAAGTTGAGTAACCTGTCCACGATCACACAGCTAGGAAGAGCTGGTTGCAGGATTAAAACCTGGGCAGAGGCTGTTGACACCAGTATCCATCTCTCTGCTCTCCCAGCTTGCTCCTAAGCCACATGAAAGAAACTTCCGGTTTGCTGGCCCAGGGCTGCGGTTTTCCTCCCCAAGGTCGCTCTAGGGACACATTAGAAGATGAGAGGGAACAGGGGGTTACATAAGGCAGTGACTTCAAAGGTGGCCTCCACTGGGGTGCATAGCCTTGGCTTTGGGCATTCAGCCAGAGGCACCAATAGGCAATCTGAAGACTGTCCATCTTCCATTACATACCCCATCTCCTCTTGGCCCAAGGATAGTGGAGGAGACTGATGTCAGGACTAGGGTGGGAGATCTCAAAATTAAAGGAGGGGCTGAGAGAAGTGGCACATGCCTATAATCCCAGAGACTCGGGAGGCTGAGGCAGGCGGATCACAAATTGGAGGCCGGCCTCGGCAATTTAGTGAAACCCTGTCTCAGAATAAAAAATAAGGGAGCTGGGGATGTGACTCAATGGTTAAGCAGACCTGAGTTCAACGTCCCTTCCCCCCATGTAAATAAATAAATAAGGAAACAGGAATCAAATGGTACTAATAAAAATAAAAATAATAGCAGTCCACATTTATTGAGCACTTACTATATGATGAGTTATTTTTCTTGTGATGCTAAATACTTTTCATATATTAGCAGCCCTAAAGATGGGAGCTTTCCCTTGAAGAGGCCCAGAAAGGTTAAGGTATTTGTTTAGAGTCACAGTCAGTAAGTTGGTAGGTCCAGAGCTCCAGCCAGCTGGCCTGTGCTAGGAGGGAGGAGGCTCATAGTTGGAGCAAATTGCCTGTGAATTTGGCACATTCTGATGGAAGTGGGTTCATCTTTTCTAATACAAGCTGAAAAACAGAAGGAGAAAATCTTGGAATGGTAGGTCTAGCTACCTTCCAGATGGGGAAACAGACCTGGTAAGGGTGGAGTAGGGCCCGAGGTTCTGTGTCAAATCAGAGGAGGAAACAGGAGCGGAGACTCAGTGGCTTTAGGATGACCACTCCCCTCCTAGGCCAGGGAGCTTCCTAGAGCTATGGGCGAGCAAGCAGGGGAGTGGCCTGGGACCACTCCTCAACTGACTGTGTGACTTTGTGCAAATCCATCAGTCTCTGGGCTTCAGTTTCTCCAGCAACAAAATCATGGTGGCTTTGATGTTATTTAGTTGCTTAGGCACTCGGTGATCATAATGCTCTGAGAAGCCCACAAAGCCACAGCCAAGACCCAGAGTTGGAGCACAGCACCACTGGTCCCAGTCAAGGTTCTGTGAGATGGTGGTGGCGGGGAGCTGGCTGGGTCTCTGAAGCCACGCCCTTGCTTTGGCTGGTGCTACCAGGCCTCTGGGTCCCAGATAACAGATGAGCCGCTGGACTGGACCTCCACACTGAAAGTGGGTTATAACTCATCACTGGGTCTTGTATGGGGCCCCCTGCTCTCGTGGCCCCAAAGGTCAAAGTTGGGCTTGGCCTGGGGGTCTCTGAGACCCAAAGCTTATTGCTGGTGCCTGTGTGAATACCCAACCAGAGCAGCTTAGGGGTCCACGCTGATTTCAGGCCCGTGGGCCTCCCTCAGCTGCTCCTCCTCGGAAGCGCTGGCGTTCCGGCTGTTATTTGTGGCGATTCGCAGCCTGACATCTGAGATTCAGACAGGCAAAGACACTCCTGAGAGGTGCACAGGCCCAGAGTGGCCCAGAGGGGCCCAGAGTAACACAGCATGATGGATAAACGTGGTGGGTGAGACAGCAGAGAGAAAGGAAGGGAGCAAGCCGGGTGATGGGCAGAGGGGACACCCCATGCCTCGCCCTAAATCTGCTGTGAAGTGGGACCATCCGTGACCTGGTCACAGATGCCCAAAGCCAGAGTCTCAGGAAGTGGATTCTTCCTGCAATGATTGGTATCGTTTATTCTGGGAATAATATCTCCAGAAATGTACTGGTGTACGCTTTTGGGTTGATTTATCCTGATATTTCCTTTCCTGGTGTCTCAGTGGGGGAGATGACCTTTCTGGTATTGAAATGCTGCAACACAGGCCCTGAGGGGGCAGCTGTGACTGCCTCACAGGACAGCTCTTGTGGGTCACAGTCAGTGCAACCACACATGCCGTGGGGGTGCGGCTCAGTGGTAGAACACTTGTGAGAGGCTCTATGTCCCCAGCAACCCCCCAAAAGGTAAAAAACCCTCCCAAGGCAGGGCAGGGCACCTACTGGGCGCTGGGAGGTAGGGCCTGTAACCTGCAGTCATAAATCATACTTAGCCTCAGTCAGGAGTCAGAGAGTCAGATGAGACCAGGGCCAATCCCCTCTGCCCACTTTCATCTCAGAAGCCAGGCAGGGCTAGGGGGGTGCGAGGCTGCACTTCTATAATCCCAGCCACTTGGGAGGCTGAGGCAGGAGGACCACAAGTTCAAAGCCAGCCTCAGCACCTTAATGAGGCCCTCAGCAACTTAGCAAGACCCTGCCTCAAAATAAAAAAATAAAAAGGGCTAGGGATGTGGCTCAGTGGTTAAGCGCCCCTGGGTTCAATCCCTGGATACGCACCCCCCCCCCCTGAAAAAAAAAATGCTAGGCAGAGGAGGGCCTGGTTAGTTGGATGGGAGGAGTTGGTGAGCCCTGGGCATTCCTTTACAGACCCTGAGATGGTCATAAACTTTATTATGTACTTAGAAGTCTGACTGGGCTGGGGTGGTGGCTCAGTGGCAGAGCGCTTGCCTAGCATCTGTGAGGCACTGGGTTCGATTCTCAGCATGGCATATAAATAAAGGTCTATTGACAACTAAAAACATTAAATAATAATAATAATAACAAAGAAGTCTATGACCATCACTCCTGAAGTTGGAGGTCCGATGAAGCCTTGGGTATCATTTCACAGACCCCTAGGGGGACCACTGACTTAGCCAAGGCCACCAGGGAGCAAGGACTAGGGTGTGGCCTCCACCCTGGGCACCTCAGCACCAACTTGCCCTGGTGTGGCGCTTTGTGCTGCTGCTAGAAGGGATCCTGGGCTGGAGGGCGGGTGGTGGGGGTGTCTCAGGGAGGGCACCAGGAGTCACGTGGCGGGATCCTCATCCTCCGCCTCTCCTCGCCCCAGCGCTCCCTGGGGAGGGCAGGAGTATTTCTGGGCCTTATGGCTGGAGAGGCCGGAGCCTGGGAAGGACGGTAAGCGGGCCTGCGGGCCAGGCAGGGTGGGAAGCGTGGCTGGGGAGCGGCCAACACAGGGGCCCCGCGCTGGACCGGCAGGGCCGCTGAGTGACAGTTCGCAGGCCAGGGGGTGGGCGGGGCGTGGGCAGCAGGGAGAGGCCTGGAGAGGAAGTCACCACCGAGAGAGACCCAGATAGAGGCTGGGGACTGTCTCCCTCTCTCTTCCTTCCTCCCCTCCCCCTCTCAGAGGCAGCAGGACAGCCTGAGCACAGGGATGGAGAGAGGGGAGGCCCGTCCATGTGATTCAGGCCCGGGCTCAGGGCCATCTGCCCACCATTTTTAATGGGATTAGTTTTTCTTTCCAGATAAAGTGGGTTTTCTAAATTATTTTTTTAACGACTTCCTTCCAACCCTTATCTTCCCAATTTTAAAAGCCCATCCTCCCAAGTCTGGAGTGGGTGTCTCAGATTGCCCTACCTAGGGTTGGGTAGGGCCTTAAAAGGGTGCTCATCCCGGACTCAGGATCCATGTCTAGCTGTGGGGACAGGAGCCCTGCACACGAGGGTATGCACAGCGACTCCCGCCCCCATTGCCCGTGCACACACGGAAGTCCAACCCACAAGCTGCCGTGGTCATGGGCACTGTCTGGTGGCGCAGAAGTCCAGCCTTCCCCTACAGGGCAGCTGAGCTTGGGGCAAATTTGGCACCTCCAGATGCAGACTCAGTTCTTCCTTCACTCCCAGCTTCCTTCATGGAGGCAAGAAATCAGAGCTGCGGGGCCCTATCTCTCCATCACGTCTCAGAGCTGCTCCTCAGTCTGTTTCTTTGGGAAGTGAGCATAGAAGGCTGCCTGTCCCCTACCTGAAAGATGGGGACTCCATTCTTTACCCCAGGAAGATCCTATGAGGTTGGGGAAAGATGTTCGATTTCCTTTCCTTCCCAGAGGAGAGGAATTTCTTTCGGCTCTATCTCTGCAGCCCTCAGAAATGGGACAAGATGTGGCGGTGGAGTATGGGTGGGTGGGTGGGTGTCCCTGCACATGTGTGCATAGGCACGGGTGGCGGGGATTCCAGGGGTCAGCCAGAAGCTATGCTAGGATTCAATCAGCAAAGGCCTAAACCAGGTACAGAACCTTCCAGAAGAGTAGTCGTTTCCTCTGATGGCGCAGGGGCCTCGTCCAAGCCCACCAGCTCGTTTAACTCCGTTTCGCTCTGCACAGGGCTGCCTGCGTGTAACAGGATAGTTTATATTATACCGCCAAGAAGAAATAAAACTACCGAGTCCAACATCACAAACAGATGCCGTGGCCAGAGCCAGGGTGCAGGGCCAGATGCTCCTGGGAGCACCCTGGGAGGGTAGAAGCCCTAAGCCTGGTCCCTTCAGAATGCAGATTTGGGGAGGCTGCTGGAACTGGAGATTTGGGGGCCACTAAGGGGCTTGCAGAAACAGAGGGAGGAGGAAACAACAGAGGGAAGGGGGCATACCTTTCTTTTCTCTTGTTCTTTCCCCACGCACATTCCAGCTTTGTGACTTCCCAGTTTCTTGATTTTAATGGCCTTCCTTCTATGGAGAGGTGAAAGCTAGGAAGCCTTTTCCTTTCCCCCCGTTTTTTTTTTTTTTCTGTACCAGGGATTGAACCCAAGGTCTGTGCACACTAGGCAAGCACTCTACTGTTGAGCTACATCTCCAGCCCAAATAGTTGGGTTAACCTCTCAGAAATGTTCTAAAACACCCCAGTAAACATGTGCTAAGTCCTCCAAACATTCTTTTCATAAGATTCTGCCTTGTAGGCTCACAGAAGTTTCTGGAACTTATATCCTTTTGTGGTCTCCTAGCTCATCTCTCCTGCCTACCTCTGGGTCCTCCATTTCCTTTTCTAGACTGGGGCCAGCATGCCCTTCTTCAGACATTTACTGACAAAGTCAAGCTCGTGCTCCCAGAGCTTCGGTGGCTGCTTACTGTCTGCAGGAGATTCAGTGCAGTTGTTTGAGGAGTGAGCACCATGAGCACCCAAGATGCTTGATAAAATGCAGATTCCAGAGCCGTAATCCTGAGCTATTGAATTAAACTCTTTGAAACCTAGAAAAATGCATTATAGGTAATCTTGAAGCTTTTCTGGAAGGAAGCAAGCTGTACTTTTTTTGCAGGTGGTGCTGGGGATCAAACTCGGAGCCTTGCAGTTGCTCTAACCACTGCACACACTCCGAGCAACCTCTGGGCCCCCTTTAATGGCACAGTGTCAGGTCATCAGGGTGATGTCAAACTGCAGGTTGGCACATTCTTCGTTCAGATACTCAACATCTAGATGTTTACAGGGGCCAGAGGCTGGGGACACAGCGTGGAAAAGATTGAAAGGCTCTGGCAATCTTGGTGTGGATTTCTGGGGACCCCAGGGAAGAGGAACTTAGTGATAGCTGGGTGGTGCCAGATGACATCCTGGGAGGCATCTCAGGGCTGGCCTCCATGGGGAGGAGCTTATCCATGGGGCAAGGGCTGCTGCTCCAGGTGGTGGCTACAGAGGTCCTGAGGTGTGAATGTCAGAGCAGGATTAAGGCTCTGACCCTCAGCTGGTGGCTGAGTTGGAAGTAGATGAGGGAAACTAGGATGTGGTTCTTCCTGGCTATCCCCTGCTGCTTATCTTTCCTAGAAATCAGCACAGAGACTTTATCTTCTTCCTGGAAGAGCCCCGGGGAGGTGCCTCCAGCCCTCTGGAGTGTTTGTTGAGTGAATGTAAGAAGGATGCAGTTGTCAGAGGAGTGTGCACATGAGCATCCTGGGAAAGACAAGGAGACAGAAAAGAAAGAACAAGGAGGAGGAAATGAGTCCATGGTGTGGTTCACAAATTTCAGAAGCTATTGGAAATGGAGGGAAAACAAGTGTGTGTGTGTAACAGTCAGACTTTCAAAACAATCCAAATAACTCCGATTAACACTCTCTCACACTCTCTCTTCCAAACCATTTCCTCCCAGCCCAGGCCTGGGGCAGACACACCTGACTGTAACCTTAAGAGGCAGGGGGGGCAGGGGAGCCAGGCGCGGTGGCTCATGCTTGTAATCCCAGCACTTTGGGAGGCTGAGATAGGAGGATCGAGAGTTCAAAGCCAGCCTCAGCAACAGTGAGGTGCTAAGCAACTCAGTGAGACCCTGTCTCTACATAAAACACAAAATAGGGCTGGAGATGTGGCTCAGTGGCCGAGTGCCCCTGAGTTCAATCCCCAGTACCAAAAAAAAAAAAAGAGGCAGGGGACCCTCAAGATGCAGGCTGCTCAGGGCCCGGCAGGGACTTCAGGAGTTGGCCAAAACCCTCACCCTCGCTCTCCTGCCTCCCAGCCCCCAGATGGTCTGGTCTCTATCTGTTGCCTGCCTGTGACAGTTGGGCCAGGCCAGGCCCCCCCAGAGACCACCCCCCTCCCCAGCCGGGGGCCTGTCCCCTCTGAAACTGATCCTCTGCCTTTGGATCTAATTTGTTTCTCTGTCTGCGGGGTTGGGGGGGGGTCCTGCCTGGAGACGTGGTGGTCACAGGTGACATTAATCACGTCTGCATCTTCCGAGGGATGAGGATAGGATATCAGAGAGGTGACCGAGCATTTGCCACATGATTCGAATCATCTCAGCATTGATGAATGGAGTTCATCCTGAGTTTCCGAATCATAGCAACTGTTTTTCCCCTTCACGGAAAGTCAACAGGCCCTTAAAGGGGAAGGATCCATTTACCTCAGGCATGTGGTGCGTTAACTGGATCAGCTCCTATTAAACGTTAAATGCTGGATGCGTTTTAGACAAACTGGATTTGCTCAAGATTCTTTCCAAAGGTTCTGCCATGATTAGACCTCTGCGCCCCAGCCTCGCCCCTCCCAGCACTGTGTTTTGGCTTGGGCCTCAGACGGATGGGAAGAGGGGACGTGTGGGTTGATAGAGATGGTCCTTGAGGGGGGCATGTGGTGGGGAAAAAGCCCCCACAGGCTGTTTAAAAGAGATACAGTTTCTGAAAAGTTTAATAAGGCAGAAACAATCCTGGATGCCAAATTTGCCTTCCAAAAAAAAAACCTAAATATCCAAAATGTCTCCTGTTCCTAAGTAAAGGAAACACAGTTTCCAAAGCCAGAAGAGTAGTTTCCTATAGAGAAATCCTGTCTCTGCCCTGGGATGGGATCTGAAGCCTGAATGACAGGGCATGGTTGGTCCCTGGAAACAAAACCCCATTCTAATGCAAACCAGTGTGAGGCTGGACCAGCCAGCTCCCATCCTATTAGCTATATGACCTTGGAAAAGTCACTGTCCTTCATCTGAACCTTCCCCTTCCAGTTTCTGATAATAATAGGATTAATAATATTCACAAGTCTATTGAGAAGTTTAAAAGAATTTTAATGAAATGGTCCAGCAAATGTTGGGGTCTTGGTAGGCACTCAAAAAGTGTGTGTGTGTGTGTGTGTGTGGTGTGATGGCCAAGAGGCCCTGGCCATCCACCTATGTGGATGGAAGAATTTAGCTAAAGGAACATTTTTGGTTGTGATAACTGATGGGACAGATGAAAAATGAGAGTCAGTGTGTCAGGGTGGGCCTGGACACCCCCCAGTGACATTGCGAGGTTACACTGGAAATTGATTTGCATGTCCAGAAGGTTCTCAGGGGGAACGGAGGCTGCTGACTGCCCCCACCTCCCATTTAGCAAACCTTGGGACAATTCCCATCAGCAGTACTTTCTTGAATTGCCCTTGGTCTTCTGTGAGCCTGGACTTATTCTTGGGGATGGAAGTGGTGAATAAGATGTTGGCCAGCTTCGTTCAAGGCCTGCATGCCCTGGGTGGGCTCTGGGTTGGGGTGAGTCTCACAGTCCTGTGTTGTGTTTCTGTGGCAGCTGCTTCTAAGTTGTTCTGTAGAATGACTGGGCTTCCCTGGTGCCCTGGGAGACAGACAGGAGACGGGAAAGATAGAGCCCCATCGTGAGAAACAGAGGCAGGGAAGGAGGAGGAGGCTGAAGAGAGACGGATGCCAGTTAGAGGGAGACAGACACAAAGACAAGGAGAGGGAGTGCGGGGGGTGGGGGGCAGAGAAGAGAGACAAATATGAGATACAGAGTCTGAGACAGAATAAAAGGGGCAGCAGGAGAGAAAGAGGGACGGTGCTCATGGGAGAGTCAGCAGCAGCAAAGAGAAACAGAGACACTAAGACACCAGGAGAGAGAAATGCAGAGCAAGTGGCTGAGTGGCCGGGACACCTGAGACGTGCTGGACACCAGTGTCCCCTTCCCACCATCACCTTCCTCCCCCCTCCCCCAGAATGCGGGATCATTATCAGCATGGCCAAGCCCCAAAGTCCCTCTGCCAGCCTGGCGCCCTTGGGGACACTGTGGGGATATCACAAATTAGACATCAGGGCCGCGAGACAGGATTACATCAAGGAGGGATGGCCTGTGGAGAGGATCAAAGGATTCGTTGGCAGGACTCCCAGGGGGCCCCCCAGGCCTGAATTCCTGGCGAAACCCCCAGGAAACATTCTGATGTGCAGATAGAAAGACTTCAACTCCTTCTCCTGCTCCTGCTCCTCCTGCTCCTCCTCCTCCTCCTCCACATTCATTGAAAATACAACTGAGTTAAAGAAGGTATCACAGGACTCAAGAGCTAGCAGGATCTACTGCTCTTGGGTCTCAGTTCCTTTGTGTGTGAAAGGAACCTTCTAGAAGCGGCAAGGGTCTGTGTACAGAGTTGTGAAGCCCCGTGGGCTGATGTTAGTGGCCTGGAGTGAGATGCCCTTCGTTGTTCCCCATACCTTAGTCCCTCAGCTGTAAAAGGGGGTTCTTACAAATACCTCTCTGGCTGCCCTGCCGGGAGTCTTAAGTGGGATCCCTGGAGCTGAAAGCTGAGCCCCGGGCCTGGCACCTAGCGAGCGCTTGGCCTATGGCAGCTCCGAGTGCTTAGAAGACACAAGCCAGATCGCCAGCCCGGACGCGGAGTAATATATGGCATCTAGCTCCGGCTGAGAATTGAATTCAAGCTCAGCTGGAGAATTAGAACATTGTGATTAGAGACAAGAAGAGAAGGGACGAAACAACCTGTCTTCAAGTGCGTGATGACAGAGCACAGACTCTCTTGGCAGCCCGAGGGGCCGGGGAAGGACAGGGCAGATCATATTAATAACAATAAATTATATCTGCACCGTGATTTATGGGTCCTGATGTGCTTCTCATTACGTTATCTTACAGTACCGTAGGAAGGGCGGGTCGGCCTCCTGATTGTTTGTCGTGGTCGTTTTAATGTCGTCCTTCGTGCTCTTATTATCCACATTATTAGGGTGTTATTTCCAAATTGGGGAAACTGAGGCTCCCAGAGAGCTACTGACTTGCCCAAGGAAGAGGGTTCCAATCCAGGTTTTGCAGTCCTGGAAGGCTTGCGGGCGGCTCCCTCGACTTCTCTGGGGACAATCCCTTTTGCATCCTGCCAGTTTGAGACTTCCATGGGCTGCAGAGTCTGGGGTTCTCATTTCCCATGATACTTCACTCTAGTCTTGTCTTCTCCTCAGCTGAGGGTGAAGGGATTCAAGGGTCCCGCCCATCTGACCTGAGATCCTCCATCTGCTTAGCTGGCTGTCCATTCCCATCCATGGGAGCCCCAGGGGAGCGGAGAATCCCTGCAGGAAGCTGCCTGCTGCGGGGTGGGCAGGTGGGTGACACAGACCTGGACCCCCATTGTCTGGCCTTGCTCTGTCTTTGAGCCCCGCAGCTGCTAGGCTGGTGTTCGGTCTGCTCTTGGCTTCCCCCTTCTCCATTCCTTCTGGAAAACCCAAGGCCCACTCAGGACAGAGCTGGTTTGGGGACCAGGTTCCTGTAGCCTGTGCTGAGTGAGCTATTTCAAGAATGTGCACATTCAGTCCTGGAAATGGCCAAGAAGGAGACTGGCTGGGCCTCTAGGCAGGAGAACAAATGAGCCCCTGACCCCCCCTTCCCCATCCTGTGATTTCCTTTGTCTCCATCCCAAATCCCCCTGTACATGATCCTGAAGGCTTCCTAATAAAATAGAACTGTAACTTTATCTAAGACGAGTGCAGCTCATGTCGAATGGATAAGGTGTAATTAATAACAGAAAATAATGTTTCCCCCTCCTGACCTTTCACCCTCGTATAAGTGTCTTAAGTTTTATGATAGCTAAGCACAAAATTAGTGTATGCAGGCGTGCATGTGAGTGTGTGTGTGTGTGTGCGCGCGCGCACGTGTGTGCTCCGGTGTGTGCATTGGAGCTGAACCTACGTGGGGCCAGGCCGTCTGTCTGGTGAGTGTTCACCTTGCTCTGGCTGGAACTCGTTTATGTTTCTGGGGAGACTGGCCTCTGACTGAACCCAGGCCCTGCCTGAAACTGATCCGAGCTCTTGAAGTGAGGTTTCTGTTTAGGCCCCGAACAACCCCGGGTTTATTCCCATGCACAACTTTAGGCAGTGATAAACTGGGTTTTACACACACACACACACACACACACACACACACACACACGTGCACACACAATCTCTTGGATCGCCTATGAGATACTTCAGGCTCCCAGTGAATGCCGGGGAGGGCGTATTGACAGTATTTGTGTCCCCAGCCGTGGGCAGGAAATCCAAGATGAGCATTTCATTGGTTTTGATGCAATGAATCCTTTGCGATCTCATGGTGGAACACGCTTTCTCAAGCTGTCGCGGTGCCTGCCCCCAGCCCCGTGGCTGTGGAATCAGTACTGCTACGTATCTGAGAATGAATGATATAGGTGCACTTGGCCCGGCAAGGCCAGGGCTGCAGGAACTAGGGTGAGAGGCCGGGTGGCTGAGTGTCTGTCCCATGGAAGAGGCTCCGACCAGTACTGTTTATCTCAAAGGTCACACAGCTATGTTCTTTTCAAGTAATATTATCTTGCCTTAAAGGTCACCGGGTTGGCCCGAGCTATTGGATTCTCATGATTCATGACGTTGGATGCTCAACTTTTCGCGAAGTCCTTAGTACCAACCTCTGGGTTAATGGAAGCCACACCAGCCACGGAGCTGATGGGGAGGCCTGGGCAGGGTGGACAGGGCAGCTTCCTTTTGATCAGCGGAGCTGAAGTGAAGCAGAGGTCACGCATGCTTGGGGCCTGGACGTCAGCTCTACTCGACAGCAGCAACTGGGCGCTCCACATTCCCTCCCACCCCAAGGGTCTTGTTTCTGTGGCTGTCCTTCTCTGGGCTGACTTTTCCAGGAACCTAGGGCACCAGAGGGACTTCTTTTTAAGATCCGGAGCCCTAAATCATTGGAGACCTCCCTCTTCAGGTCCTGGCCTCCCTCCTTCCCTCTTGACTCCATCAGATGGGGATAAACCAATTCCTGCTCCCACACGGGAATTTCTGCTCCCTGATGTTAGGTGACAGGCTGGATTCGGAGGGAGATCTCTGTCTCCCAGGGGAGTCTTTGGCTTGTTGAGCGCTTTTATGGGCATGCCTGAACTCTGCAAGGCCCCAGACTGACAGCCACCTCTGTCTGCCCAATCGCTCGTATATTTCTCTGTCATTATGTCATTCCCATCAATCGTTGACAAATACTTCTGCTCTCCATATTTTTATGGTTCTTCTTCCAAGAGGGGCTTTATGCAGGATGGGTTGGGGTGATTTATCTGGAAGAACAGGAAAGGAGAATTTCTTATCGCAGCTATCAGAAGGTGGGATTTCCCACTTCCCACCCTGTCTTTTGCTTTGGGGTTTAAAGGCAACACCCTGGGTTGGATCGAGTGGTTTGGGGGAGTTCTCCAGGCTGCCAGCTACATAAAATTGGTAATGGCCAGAAAACGGGGACTTGGCTATCTCCTAATTTCACATCCTCCTAGATACTTAAAATCACCGAAGAGCGGGCCTGGGGTCTATTGCCAGGATGAGAAGATTATGATCGGATTAACATATTTCCCACCGGAGGCCTGGAGGTTTTGGCAAATGTAAGGAAAGGAGCAGCTCTCACACAGCAGCATTTGAGAAATTCAACCAGTAATATATATTCATTATAGAGCAAGCAGAGAAGCCAGATAGGCCGAAAGAAGAAAATGAGCAGCACCTGGAATCCCAACACACCGGCCTAAGTGTTCCTAGTCAGCCTTTCCCGTCTCCTGTGTACTGGGGTTACGTGCATTTCCCCAGCTTCTACAGAGCTCGGGATGCAGCCCAGCGCCGGCATGTGCTAGGCAAGCACACTGGCACTGAGCTACACCCCAGCCTGGCCTATGCATTTGTAATAAAAATCAGATTATATGCAGATACTGTTAACAAGAGTTTTTATTAGGCAAAATGATACATTAATATATGTTGTAGGCTGGGGGTCTACCTCAGTGGTAGAGTGGTTGTCTTAGCCTGTGAGGCCCTGGGTTTGATACACAGAACTGCATATATATATATGTATATGTATTCTATCATAATATTATATTGTAATATAGATCATGTATACTGTTGTGTGTTTAAATAATGAAGAAAATAGAAAACGATAACAAAACTTCTAACTGGGTCTTCCATTTACCTTCTTGTGAATACCTATCTAGATGTCGCCTTGCATATTACTTAATAAACTATTTTTAAACATTTAAAAAATATAGAATGGGCTTCTCCATATCAATAAATGTGTCTGTACCCCATTGCTTATTAGGGTCTGTGTTGTGGTTGTTGTAAAATGAATAGGAGCCAGGTGCATTGGCACATGCCAATAAGACCAGCAGCTCGGGAGGCTGAGGCAGGGGATCGTGAGTTCAAAGCAGGCCTCAGCAACTCAGCGAGGTCCTGTCTCAAAACAAAAACAAAAACAACAGCAACAACAAACCAGAAGAAGCAGAAGAAGGAAAAGGGTTGATCACCTCTCTACCTGGCTTAGTTGTGTGGCAAAGCTTTATTAGACGAGAGTTGTGTCCTACCACAGTCCATCAAACAAAAGTGCTTCACCCCTTGGGAGCCTGAGACAGGAGAATCGTGAGTTCAATGCCAGCCTCAGCAATGGCGAGGTGCTAAGCAACTCAGTGAGATCCTGTCTCTACATAAAACACAAAATAGGGCTGGGATGTGGCTCAGTGGTCGAGTGCCCCTGAGTTCAATCCCCAGTACCAAAAAAAAAAAAAAAGAGTGCTCTACCCCTGCCACCAGCTCTGTTTAGCAAGGCAGAAATTCAGATCCCCAAAGAAAGCTTTCAGTAGCACAAAATCCAAATGACAGTGCTTTAAGCTGAGACGCCCGCTTCTCTTGCAACCTGCATAGTCAGAGGTGGTCTGGGCTGCTGGTCGTGTTGATCTGGCTGCCCTAGGAGGTCACCAGATCTCAGCTTCCTCTTATCACTCTACTGTCCTTGGCCTTTGGCTTTTTCATTCTTGGACTTGTCTTCTGGTGGCCTGTGCCAACCCATCTAGCTATCTTCTTGTTCAAAGATGGCGTCACTTATGTCATTAAGATAGGGAAGAGTGAGGGGCAGCATCAAAAGCTTTTTGAGCCCTCTTCTCCCTCCAACTTTTTAGTTAAAAAAAAAATGTTTTTTGCGTGTATTACTGGAGATGGAACCCAGGGGTGCTCAACTACTGAGCCACACCCCCAACCTTTTTTAAAAAATACTCTTAAAATTTTTTATTTATTTTTATGTGGTGCTGAGGATGGAACCTAGGGCCTCACCCACGCTAGGTGACTGCTCTACCATCGATGATTTTTTTTTTTTTTTTTGGAGACAAGGTCTTCCTAAGTTGCTTAGGGCCTTGCTAAATGGCTGAGGCTGACCTTGAACTTGAGATTTTACTACCTCAGCGTCTGGAGTTACTGGGATTACAGGTGTGGTGCCAACACACCCAGAAAACCTTCCTGCTTCACAAGAATTCAAAATTCTCCCTCAAACTCTTTCGAAAGACCTCTGCTTACATTGTACTGGCCCGCGCTGGGCTGCATGGCCAGCTGTACCCGGGAAGAGGCCAGGGAAGTGAATCTTTCATTTTTTTAGACCATGTGGGAGGCAGGAAGGAGAAGGATGTGGGGCTGGTTCAGCTCCCTGGCGGTTTAGCCATGGTAGCTAAAACAGTTTCACCAACAGCTAGGCCAGCTCCGGGGCTTGGCCTTCCTCGGCCGCCCCACACCAGTTGGCTCTGACTTCCTGTGTTTTGCCGCTCTTAGACTCTCCCATTCCCAGTTCTTCTTTGAGTC
Organism: Xerus rutilus; assembly: GCA_028644305.1. Classification (NCBI taxonomy): domain Eukaryota; kingdom Metazoa; phylum Chordata; class Mammalia; order Rodentia; family Sciuridae; genus Xerus; species Xerus rutilus. The sequence goes on along the minus strand of CM053407.1, from coordinate 117,822,651 downwards.
TAGCCTCATGACTTGAGAGACAGGCAGACTTCTTCGTGGTAGACTGGACTTTTTGTTCAAGTCTTGCTTCTGTTGGCAGGATGTTTCCTAGTGCATCAAGTGCTGGGTTTGCTCCTGTGACGTGCATTTGGCGCTGGGCTGCACAGGGGAGGGGCCTGGACGCCTTCTCTGAATTTCCAAGCTGGAGCAGAGAGCCTGGTACAATTCATGTGCATTAAACCCAAATAAAGAGGGCGTGCGTGGTGAGACAGCTTTTTAAACCCTTGTTTTTCTTGGTCTTTTGCAGGGCTAGCTCCCAACCCCCCAAACAAACAGACAGACAAGAAACCTCACTCAGATTCTTCCTGAATGGCCTGTGGCTAAATCTTGATTTTGGAAACTTTACCCTAGGTAACATCAGAGTCCTGCGTGGCTGAGAGCTCTGCTTTGTGATCTGTTTCTGGATGCCTTTGAGTTGGACCATGCTCCTTGTTTCCTTGGGAGGCTACCCTGCAGCCTCAGACACCAGGTGATGGATGAGTGAGCTCAAAGCTTCGTGAGCCGGTGGTGCACGCCTGTCATCCCAGTGGCTGGGTGGGGGAGGCTGAGGCAGGAGGATTGCGAGTTCAAAGCCAGCCTCAGCAAGAAGCAAAGCACTAAGCAACTCAGTGAGACGCTGTCTCTAAATAAAATACAAAATAGGGCTGGGGATGTGGCTCAGTAGTCGAGTGCCCCTGAGTTTAATCCCTGGTACCCAGAAAAAAAAAAAAAGCTTCATGGAGAGAACCTGGCCAGGTTTGCTGTGCCTCTGCAGCAAGAGCCAGTCATTATAATCAGTTTAAGAATTCATTTAAGTGTCTGGGCATAGTGGTGCACACCTGTAATCCCCAGTGGCTTGGGAGGCTGAGGCAGGAGGATTGCGAGTTCAAAGCCAACCTCAGCAACTTAGTGATGCCCTAAGCAACTTAGCAAGACCCCATTTGCTGAAAAGGGCTGGGGATGTGGCTCAGTGGTTCTGTGCCCCGGGGTTTAATCCCTGGTGCCCCCCCACCACCACCACCACAAAAAAAAAGTGACAATCTTTGAAAGCTTATTCTTTGTGGTGGTCTGGAGTGGGGCATTGACACAGGTTTGCTAACTCAATCCTGGGACCCTCCTTTGAGATAGTGTGCGGGTTACTACCCGTGTTACACTTTGTAGCAAATGTAGCAGATTCAAACAACTCCTGGGTTCTGAGGCTCAGGAGGGAGACCAGGACTCCTCTGGAATAGCATCCCTATGCTTTAGGAGGTCTCAGGACTCCATTGGGAAGAAGGGGGTGGCTTGATGGCTGGGGCTCTGACCCTCTGAAGGCTTCCTCCAGGGAGTTAGGCTTCTCAAGCGGCAGCTCAGGCCTCCAAGCCACATTGCAGTTCATGACTCCTCTTGCAAAAATTTCTGCCACCCTCTCTTGGTTGAAACAGTTGCCAGCTCTACCATTCCTAAAGCAGAGGGGGACAGTAAGACACCACATCCCTGAGTGCCCCCTTTCCATTCCCCAAAACCTCACCAAGTTAGAGGAACTGGGAGAGCTGGGGAGTCCAGATCCTGTTGTCGTGGAGGACACTGGCTTTTTCCTGTGCACACTGGGAACAGGATGGGTCGGGGTTCTCTGTGCAAAGCCCCTCTCTCCGTAGGGACTGGGGCTGGACTGAGGGCACTGTGGAGAGGACACGTGTCACTCACCCAGCTGGCCACCGCTGGACAGAACACCACAGAGACGAGGAGGCGCTGCTTGGTGGAGCACCTTGAGGGACAGAGGTGTCCAGCCTGCCACCACTGCTGTTCTTGGAACTGTCTCTGATCTCTTGTGAGCTTTGCCCAATAAATTACACACCCCTAATGCCATTTCTGGGCACTTTCTATGGTCTGTCTGAGAGACAAGGGTCCAAGAGTCTTGGGGTAGGATTTTTTTTTTTTTGGTACTGGAGATTGAACTCAGGGGCACTTGACCACTGAGCCACATCCCCAGACCTATTTTGTGTTTTATGTAGAGACAGGATCTCACTGAGTTGCTTAGCGACTCACCATTGCTGAGGCTGGCTTTGAACTCGCAATTCTCCTGTCTCAGCCTCCCTAAGTGCTGGGATTACAGGCTTGAGCCACCGCGCCCGGCCTTGGGGTAGGATTTAAAATGGCCAGGGACAGATCACTGAACCCTACTTAATTGACGAAATGTGGAGTAGGAAGGTTTGGTGATCAGTTCAAGACGACACACAGACAGTGAGTTGGAGCCAGAATTCGAACCTAGAGTAACAGGATAAAGAACCAAATCTGCAATTTAAATTATGATATTTGCTGTATTAAGAAGAAATGAGCTGAGTGCAGTGGTGCATGCCTGTAATCCCAGAAAGCCAGGAGGCCAAGCCAGGAGGATCCCAAGTTTGAGGCCAGCCTGGGCAATTCTGTGAGACCCTATCTTATTTATTTGTTTATTTAGGTACTGAAGATTGAACTCTGAAGCCCTTAATCACTGAGGCACATCCCTAGCCCTTTATTTATTTTTTTATTTTGAGACAGGATCTTGCTAGGTTGCTTAGGGCCTTGCTAAATTGCTGAGGCTGGCTTTGAACTACAATCTTCTTGCCTCAGCCTTCTGAGCCACTGGGATTACAGGTATATGCCACCATGCCCTGTGAGACCCTATCTCAAAATTTAAAAATATATATAAGGGGCTGAGGATGTAGCTAAGTGGTAAAGCACCTCTGGATTATATTCCCATAAAACATGAATGGATCAAAAAAAACATGAGATACATATATATATATTTACACATATATGTATATATATGTATGTATATATGTATATATATGTATATATGTATACACACACAATGGAATATTATTCAGTCTTGAAAAGGAAAGAAATCCCACCATGTGAAACCCATGGATCAACCCACAGGACATTATGTTCAGTGAAATAAGCCAGGCACAGAAAGACAGCTCATGCATGATCCTTCCTGTGTGAGGGCTCTATAATAGTCAAACTCATAGATGTAGAGCATATAAAAGTGGTTTTCAGGGTCTGGGGGTGGAAATGGAGAGTTTTTGTTCATTGAATATAAAGTTCCAGTAACATAAGATGAGTAAGTTCTAGCTGTGTGCTGTCCGACATGGTACCTAGAGTTAATATGATATTTGACACTTTAAAATTATGTACTCTGATCATAAAACAAAGAAATGAAAGACAAAACCAAAGGGCCACAAGGAATCTTTGGGAGGCGTTGGCTATGTCTGGTCTGTCACCTTGGCTGTGGTGACATGTCATTGGGGGAGTGAGCTCACCTGGAATATAATATGGAAAGTTCTTTGTAGGTCAGTTGTACCAGAATAAAACTGTTAACAATATCCCCATGTAACAGATGAGGAAACTGAGGTTAAGCAACTCATCCTAACTTCAAGGGGCAGAGCAAAAATTGTCCCCAAACCAGTGTGGCTGCTTTCTTATCCATTAGAGCAGCGAGCCTCACTTACAGAAGCTTGTCCTTGCCAGGAACTTCTGATTGGCTAAGCCTGTCCCCAGGACATGCCTGTGCTGTAGCACAGTGGTCAGAACACCAACCTCTGGCCTAGGTCCTCCACCAGGGCACTATGGACATTTGGGCTAACAGGCCCAGCCACTGCTGGATTGTAAGTCCTGACTCAGCCACTCGGGGCTGAGACGGGGCTGGGACGGGGCTGGGACATGGCTCCGGGGTGGAGCAGGCAGGGAAGACCTGAGCTGCTACTTTTTCTTGCTGAGAAACAGGCCTTTCAGTCTCACCTTCTGTGTGTGGCATTGACACTGAGAAGGTGTCTGCTGAGTGCCCCTAGGGCCGTCCAGTGCTGGAGATGGCAGAGCACCCTCCTGAGACAGTAGACACCTACGCCTACAGCTAAGCCAGCCTGTCCACAGAACCATGTGTCCTTGGGTCCCGTAAAGAAAGCTCAAGATCCAGGGCTGGGGGTGTGGCTCAGTGGCAGAGCGCTTGCCTAGCATGTGTGAGGCACTGGACTCGATTCTCAGCAACACATACAAGTAAATAAAATAAAGTTCCATTGACAATGAAAAATACATTATATGTATATACTGGACCCAATCACCCACCCTTCCACCCGTACTGGCCCCATCTGACAGACACACCAGGGGAAAGAGGAGGGCGGAGGCCAAAGCTGTCCTGAAGGCAGCAGCAGATTCAGCTGGCATACGGCGAGCACAGTGTTCTAAACACCAATAAAACCCAATTGGAGTCCAGAAAAGTGCATTACTGCCCTTCAATCAAATGACCGAGCACACGTGGCATAGGAATCTCCCTAGGGGCCACTTTCTTAAGGGCTGTCGAGGATGGCGGTGATCCTTCACCACTCTGGGTGGAGCCCTGCACAGGTCTGAGCCTCAGACACAGGGATCTCTGGTAGAGAAAGCTCAGGGACCACTCCATTTTTATTCTCAGGGGCCTGTTGGTTGCAGGAAAGAGAGTGGGTCACTCATTCAATCAACAAACATTTCATTTGGAGCCTGCTTCTACCAGCCCAGCACTGAGCTAGGCCAGTGACTCTCAACTGGGAGTGATGTCCCCAGGGGATATGGGTCAATACCTAGAGACATTTTTAATCGTCACAACTTGAGGTTTATCTAGTGTGTAGAGGCTTAGAATGCTGCTAACTCAGTCGGGCATGGTGATACACACCTGTAACCCCAGTGACTTAGGAGGCTGAGGCAGGAGGATCATAAGTTCCAGGTCAGCCTTAACAACTTAGTGAGACCCTGTCTCAAAAATAAAAAAGAAATAGCCGGATGTGGTGGCACACTTCTGTCATCCCAGCACTTAGGGAGGCTGAGGAGGGAGGATCACGAGTTCAAAGCCAGCCTCAGCAACAGTGAGGTGCTAAGCAACTCAGTGAGACCCTGTCTCTACATAAAACACAAAATAGGGCTGGGGATGTGGCTCAGTGGTCGAGTGTCCCTGAGTTCAATCCCTGGTACCCCCAAGTAAATAAATAAATAGAAAGGGGCTGCGGATGTGGTTCAGGGGTAAAGCAGGTTCAATCCCTGGTATCAAAACAAAACAAAACAAGCCCAGAACCTGTAGCTAAGTCCCTTGCTCTGCATGGACAGCCCACGTAGAAAAGCTACACGTTCAGCAGAACCAACGATGCCAAGTCTGAGAAACTCAGGCCCAAAGAACAGGCCTGGCCGGGTTTCCTAGAACTTGATCATCTCCACTTGGAAGGGGGGTCTCTTTAAGGACGGCGAGGGGCTCGCTCTTTGTCTCCTGCTCGCGGTGGCTGCAGAGGCTGCTGTGTACGCGTGTGCGCGTGTCTGCGGGCGCGCTGGGGCCTGCAGCCGTCTGTTTATGTCTGTGGACGTGGGCGTGGCTCTGCTGGCATCTCCTTCCTCTGCGGGTCAGAGGAACACGTGTCCTGCGGAGGACGGACTCCCAAGGTGGCCTTCACTGCCAGACACTGTCTTCACTGGAAGACATCCTTAGGGGCGTCCCCTCTGTGCCCCCTTCCGTCTTCCTGGTCTCTGCTGGTTCCCCTTGCCCCCACCCTGCCCCCTCCTTGGCCATAAAACTCAAGGTCAATAAACTTGGCTCCTCGATGGAGCTTTGAACTTGAAGTTCAGTGCGGGCTCATTCCACTGTGTCTGCCTGAGCTTCCAGGCGGCACTAGGAATTGTGTTTTGGGAACGAAAGCCCAACCAACAGTGGTGGATCTGGGCTTGGATTTCAGCCTTGGCACTATGGACATTGGAGGCTGGATAAGTCTTTGCTCTGGGGGACAGTCCTGTGTGTGGTGGGCTGCTGTGCAGCTTCCCTGGCCGGGATCTAGTAGAGGCACCCTGGATATGATGACCCCAACTGCCTCTATTTTTTTGGTACTGGGGATTGAACTCAGGAGCACTCGACCACTGAGCCACATCCCCAGCCCTATTTTGTGTTTTATGTAGAGACAGGGTCTCACTGAGCTGCTTAGCGCCTCGCCGTTGCTGAGGCTGGCTTTGAACTCGCAATCCTCCTGTCTCAGCCTCCCAAAGTGCTGGGACTACAGGCATGTGCCACCGCGCTGGGCTCCCAACTGCCTCTTGACATTGTTCTAAGTCCCCTGGGGACACATAATTCACCCCCCACTGAAAATCAATGATCTGCAGGCACGGTGGGGCACACCTGTAATCCCAGCGATTCAGGAGGCTGAAGCAAGAGGATCGTGAGTTAAAAGTCAGTCTTGGCAACTTAGCAAGTCCCTCAGCATCTTAGTGGGACTCCATCTCAAAATAAAAAATAAAAAGGGTAAAAAGAGCTGGGGATGTAGCTTAGTGGTAAAAGGCCCCTAGGTCCAATTTGCAGTACCAAAGAAAGAAAGAAAGAAAGAAAGAGAATAAAAGAAATCATTGATCTGCAAATACACAGACTAATATGGGTGAATCTCATGCACTTAATTTGCGACAAAAGAATCCAAATACTAAAGTGTGATGCTGTCTGGTTCCATTAATATAAAATGCAAAAAACAGGCAGAGCTACTCTCCCATTCTACACCAGGACAGAGGCTGCTTTGTTCGGGGAGAAGGGAATAGTGGCTAGAGAGAGGTGTTGTGGACTCTTAGGGACGTCTGTTTCTTCATCGCACGCTGCGCCCACTCACATGTACCTCTCCTGTGTACATCACTCTTGAATCAAAAAGTTAAGTATGTGCTGAGGGTGGACACACATCTTAAAAGAACACATCTAGAGAATCCAAGAGGACCGTTTTAAAAAAAAAAATCCAAATGATATAGGTTTCACCTCCTTCCAAACCCTGTAGTGCACAGTTTTCAAGCAGCTTTATTCAAAGGCTGTTTCTAGGATCCCTCCAGCTGCTGGTAAAGTTTCAGGAACAGCAAGTCCATGGCAGCACAGTCTGATTGAAGAGAACACACCGTCAGCTCCTGTGCAAACACACACACTCCCCAAATAGAGATGTCACCCGGCCTGTGCTGCATTGAATTGCCTGTCTTTGTGCTCCCCAAGCAGCCCCAGACAGCAAACTGCACACTGACTCTTGAAATGGACCAACATGCTGAGCTGAGACTTCTAAAAACAAATGGCCCTTTGAATCCTTTAAAGGGGAAAAAATAATCTACACACGCGTGCTACCATCTGAGTTGCCTCTTGGCACCCGTTTAAAGGAAAAGCCTCCCCTCTCTCCTCTCTCCTGTCCCTGCCACTCAAGCCAGGCCCATCTCAGTTCAGAAGACCCTGGATCACTGTCCTCCTATTTGGGGTCTCTGTGAATACTATGAAGTTACGTGGGTGCTCCCAGCAAAGACCACAGACAGTCGATATATTGTTAATACCTTTTCTGGGGGAAACCCAAGCAAGTTTTTGAGAGCAAGTGAATTATACGATGCGTGGGAGAGACATCCAGTATTCATCCTGGAGGCCTCCTTCGCCATCAGCATTTGGGAAACGCTTGTAATGCTTGCTACAGTCTCCCCAGCTGGTCAGCATTTATAAAGTGGGGCACATCTGTTCTCCACCGTCAGCATGGACTAGCAGGAAGGCCGGTGAGACGGAAAACCCCAAACACTAGAATGCATCCCACCGAGCCCTAAGAGAAGACTGCTCCTAAGTCATGGAGAAGTTGCTTCACAAAGGGGCAGAGATACTTCAACCAAAAGCCCTTCTCCTTGAGGCACCGATACCCAACTGTCATCCCAGCCACTTGGGAGGCTGAGAGGGGAGGATTGCAAGTTTGAGGCCAGCCTCAGCAACTTAGGGAGATCCTGTTTCAAAGTAAATAAACAACCCAAAAGAAACAACAAAACAAAACAAAAACAAGGACCAGGGATGCAGCTCAGTGGTAAAGCTCCCTGGCTTCCATTTTCATTAACAAAAAAGAAAGAAAAAGAAAAAGAAAAAGAAGCCCTTTGTGCCCCCCTCCTCCCCTTTTCGTCTTCCTCTCGCAGGCTCCGGGGTTCTAGCCCGTCTTGAGATTTATGATGTGTTTCACTCTGTGAACACCCTGAGATCGTATTTGGGTGATGAAGAGCTGAGATCCCTGTGGATCGCCTGTTGGTTGGGAAAATATAAAGTATAATGAATACAATACATTTCCCAGTGGTTCCGCCATGCACGGACATAAAGTTATAAACGTCCTTGTGCGTGTTGCAAGCACATAGGAGCGTCTGAAAACCGATGGCAGCCGGCTGGGGGCCCGCGTGTCGCCCTCCGCCCACGCACACTTGCCTACAGAGGCGCGCAGAAGACCCCCGACGTGCAAGCCCTGCACAAGCGGGTGCCTATGGGCCCAGACCACCGCAGGCACCTGGAAATCCGCTCCGATGTCAGACCTGGACGGGTGCTCAGGACACACCCGCTCCCCACGCACCTCCGCAGATGCGTGGGGAGGATTGAGACGTTGGAAGGACCCTCTCTAACTTGCTCTTCTCGGTTCCGTTTTCCTGACGTTGCAAATGCCTTCCGAGGTGCAGCTGTGGGGCCCACAAACCGCCCTCTGCTTTGCTTTCTTAATGAGCCCGCCAGGCCCGTGACAAAGCAGAAGCCCTCAGAAATGGAATCTACTGGGCTGTAAGCTCGGGCCTGTCCCCAAATGGCTTGGATGTTGTTGGTTCTGCCTTTAGGGAGGTGGCGATAAACTTGGTGGAGGAGAACTGGCCACCAGACCCTGTTCCCAGAGAGTTTAGCTGAGAGCCAGTGCCTGGATAGATAACCCAGGGACACGTGATGGATAAGGCCCTGGACAGCCAGGTCGCAGGATTACATGGGGGCTCTTGGAGAGAAAAAAAATAAAAGCTGGCCCCAGCAATCCTCCACCCTTTGCTCTGAGATCTAATTACAGATGTCTTGACATTCCTTCCGCATAGAGTTTCCTTAAAAGATTTGCCAAGAAGAGACATTTGGAAATTGTGTTTTAGGTATAATCCCGTCTGGGAGACACTCTTGCTTGCTTTTTCGTTAGATGACAAAAACACTTAATTATAGCCAACGCAATGTATACCACATTTGGAAAACTGGATTCTTGACCCGCATAATGTACCCCATACTGACAGTGGCCTTCTGGCAAAACTTACGTCTCTGATCTCACATTAATTACTACACAAATATACTTATTGTGGGTACCGAGTTTATAGGATGGAGTCCTCTTGACACATGTTCACAATAAAAACACATTTTTTCCCCTTCCCCTGACCCTAAGGGGGGGAAAAAGATGAACATTTTTCAAGATGCTCTTTAATGACATGAACGCTGTCTGCTCGGGGTTCTTTTGTTCTTTTCCTTTGCTCCTTTTATTAAAAAGCCTTTTAAACCAAGCATTCCCGGGGTTCGCAGTTCCTTTCTTTACTTTTGCTTTTATGCCCAGGGAGAGACAGATTAGATTAGATTAAAGACCTGGGGACACCTCGTGAAATACATCCCACCGAGAGGCAATTTGGCCAATAGAGTCAATTGCACGTGTGTGTGTGTGTGTGTGTGTGTGTGTGTGTGTGTGTGTTAAATAGAGGGTTCTGGTCTCCAGGAATGCATTGATTTCTCTAGCCTTGTCCCCCTTCAGAAGTTTGCAGCCTTTGATTGTGGCCTGACTTTTAGGGGTCGGTGGCACTCTGGTGGGGGTGGGGAAAAAATCTTCCTTTTAGCCTCACAGAATTCCCAAAGCTTTCCCCCAAAGCAGTAGCAAAACGGTGGATGGAAAAAGCTCCCCAGCAACCCCTGGACCCCAGGATGGAAAGCTGGTCTGATGATGTCATAGACATAACCAAGGCAACATAACCGTGACATCACAATCCCCGTACTGACCTTGGCCTGGAATTCAAAGGAAAAGCAGCTCATAAACTTCTAAAGCGAGCAGGAGATAAATATCCTTAGTCATAAAAGAACAAACGAAGTTTGGGTTGGGGGAGGGGGCTAGGGCAAGAAAAAAAAAGTGGGACTATTATTTTATTTTTTTTAATACAGTGAAAGACATTGCCAAGTTTTCCAGGAAGTGCCAGTGGCCTTGATGATGTGAACTAGATCTTAAAACAGAAGGAGGAAAAATGAATGTGGCCAAGAAGGATGGCTTATAATATTAGAAGTAGTGAGGCGAATCTCTCTCCCAAATCATCATCTTTAAAATGAGGGTGGCCGAGGTGAAGTGGTGCCTGTACAACCAGCTACTCGGGAGGCTGAGCAGGAGGACCCCAAGTTAAAGGCCAGCCTGACGAACTTAGCAAGCCCCTGTCTTAAAAAATCAAAAAGGGCTGGGGATGAAGCTCAGTAGTAGGGCACCCCTGGTAACAAACAAACAAACAAACCAACCCAAACTACCACCACCTTGAACAAAAATAAATAAATAAAAAATGAGGGCAGGGAAATGAAATCAGAGCAGAGAAAAAAGGGTGGAATCTGCATCCATTCCGGGGCTGAGCTCAGGACCACGCACCAATGCTGGTATCTTAGTTTTGACTAATGAGCCACCACAGTGATATGCAAGGTGGTCACACTGGGGGAAGCCAGGCGAGGGGTCCAGGGGCTTTCTACTGTCGGCCTCCAATTGTTGTAAAGTGCAATCGTGATTTATGCAACAGGAAGAAGGAGGCCATTGCCGTTCACGGCCTGGAAGGTCTACAGCATCTCTAGGGGGTGTGTGACCCAGCATTCATATGCTGGGTTTCCATGGTGGTGACAACGAGCTGGTGGCTGGCTGGACCCACGGAAGAGATGAAGACCCAGAGTTGCCTCTGGGCTACTTAAATTAAGGAAAGAGAAGAAAGCACCCTGGGCCATTCTGAGAAGGGGGCTTGTCCCTAGAGTCTTCCAAGAGCCCCCTGGCTTAGTTGCACAAGAAAGCTTCTTTCTTAGATGTCCTGAGGGTAGGTTGACCACCCAGCAGAAGTTGCTGGGCTCAGGTGCCAGGTGGGTGGGGGAATAGCACCGAGCTCAGAGATAGGGATCTGTTGCTGCTTTCACACAAACTTGCACATGACATCGGGAAAGCCGGGGCTTCCTTGAGCTCCATTTTCCTTGCCTGCAAAACAGGGTGAAGACAACAGATGACACCAGCAAACAGAGCCAAGGTGGACCCACTGGGACAGACCAGCTGGAGCCCTGTGCTGAGCCTGGCATCAGCGAGGAGGAGGGTGGCGATCCATGTGTAATGTCTGCCTCGGATGTGGGAGGGAAGTGGAGGCAGCCGTTTGCTGTTCTGGGCCTCTGCACACATGGGCCTTTCCTCTGCTGGGCCTGTGAGGCCAGACTCCTACGCTTCTACGCACCTTGTGGGCCAGTGGACAGAACACAGCCCCTGGAGTCAACCAGCAACGGCTTTCAATCCTGCCTTTCCTCTGGGTGCTGGTGGCTGTGTGGCCCACAACCTTGGACAAATATGAAACAGGGTGCAAAGTGGCTTAGCCAATGTCATCGAAGGACACAGGGTAACAGGCAACAGAACCGCAGTGTAGGAAGAATGTTCCTGGAGTGCTGAGCAGGAGGGTCCCCTTCCACCCAAGGAGCAGGCAAGGAAGACTTCCTGGAGGAGGTGGCCTCTAAGTGGAGATCTGAAGGACCCAGAGGTGTGATCTCTGGGAAGGGAGCAGGGCAAGCTGGGGGTGAATTCTGGTTGGACTCCCCTGCCTCTCCCCTCCGCCCCCAATTAAATCATTTTGGCTTCAGATTTAAGGTGAAGGAAAGATTGGAGATTAGCTACTTTTAGAATCCAAGACAGATATGAGGATGTCTTGCATTAGAAAACAGAGCAGAGAGGCACCAAGAGGTATTTGGGTGATTGATGGAATGTGGGGGAGACCAGCTACTGAACTCCCAGAGCCTCATTGTCCTCATTTGTGTGAAGTCATTTGCCTCTGTTGTTGTTGTGGGGTTTAAATGAGATATGATGTGTGCAATGCTTACCTTGGTTCCTGGGACACTGTAGGTGCTCACTAAATGCTAACCAGATCCATTACTTCCCAAGGGTAGAGGGACCCAGCCGGGGATGGACAGATTCATTTAACCAATGGTGAAACTGAGGCCTGGAGTTGGTGATGGGTTGACCAGCTGCCCACAGCAAGTCAGCGGCGGAACCAAGGAAGGAGCTTAGGTCGCCACATGTCCCAGGCTGGGGTTCTTTCCTTTCCATCTCTTCTCCAGCCAGCTTGTCCCCTTTAAAACTCAATTATTTGATGTCAGAGGAAAGCAAGGGCTTTGTACTGGGTTGAATTGTGTCCTTCACAAAAGCACGTGCGTGTTCTAACATGCACACATGGGGATGTGACCTTATTTGGAAACAGGGTCTTTGTAGATGTGATCAAGCGAAGAAGTCATATCAGATTAGCGAGGGCCCTAATGCATCGACTAGTCTCCCTCCCTCTCTCTCTCACTCTCTCTCTTTTTTTTTTGGTACTAGGGGTTGAACGCAGAGGTGCTCTACCACTGAGCCGCATCCCCCGCCCTTTTTATTTTTCATTTTGAGACACGGTCTTGTTAATTTGCCCAGGCTGGCCTGGAGCTTGCCTCCCTCCTGCCTCAGCCTCTCAAGTTGCTGGAATGACAGGTGTGCACCACCTCTCCTGACTACGAGTCTCCTTTTCAGACAGAAACGCAAGGTGCCTTGGTACACACCTGCAAACCAGCAACTCAGGTTTGAGGCTGAGGCAGGAGGGTGGCGTGTTTGAGGCCATCCTGGGTAATTTGGAGAGATTTTCTCAAAGTAAAAAAAATAAAAGGGTTGGGGATTGTAGTTCAGTGATCGAACATGCCTGGGTTCAATCCCGAGTACCAAAGATAGATAGATAGATGATAGATAGATAGAGATATAAATAGATGGATAGATAGATGGATAAAAAGAAGAAACAGACACAGACACACACCTAGAGAAGACCCGGTGAAGACACAGCTGAAGAATGCCAAGGATTCCCCTCAACCACTAGAGCCTTAGGAGAAGGGAACGGACAGGTTCTCCCCTGGAGCTTCTAGAATATAGCCAGTCCTGCTCAGGCCTTGATTCCTGACTTCTGACCTCCAGAATCCTGCGAGAACGCAGTTCTGCTGTTGGAGTCACCTGGCTTGTGGCACTGTGCTCTGGCATCCCTGGGGAGCTAACACAGTTCCCTAGGAAGGGTGTCTGGCTCACAGATAGCATCAGCCTGTGCGCTGCGTAGCTCCCAAGCTCTAGGACGAGGCTTGGAGAGGAGGGGAGGGGGCTGGGGAAGTGGAGAGAGGCCCTGGGAGCTGGGTGGCTGCACAGGGGTTCTCAGTCACCTTGGCCGGTGACATGGTTTCCTGAGTGTGTGCGTCAGCTCTTGGAGATGCCCAGCCGGAAGGCAAAGCCTTTGTTCTCTTGATAACCTTCAGAAATGACTCAGCAGAGAGGGTTGGCCTCGGCGTGGGGGTGGGGCATGCTTCTTCACTTCAGAGGCTGTCCTGGCGGAAGGGACCTGCATCAGGACAGCAGCAGGGCAGTGTCACAGAAATGACCAAGCACTAGTGACATAACCCTCTGCCACCATCATCCCCGCCTGCATGACCCAGTGGCTTACCTCTCTTCTCCATCTGTACCCTGGAGTCATTTTTCACCAGTATCTATTTAGCTCTTTTTTTGAAAGTCTACTTGATCGAGGTATCATTCACACAAAAATAAAACGTGCCCATTTCAAGTACACAGATCAAAAAGAATGTTTTACTTTTTAGTACTGGGGATCGAACCCAGGGGTGCTCTACCACTGAGCCACATCCCAGACCCTTTTCATTTTTTATTTTGAGACAAGTTCTCACTAAGTTGCCCAGGCTGGCCTCGAACTTGCGATCCTCCTGCCTCAGCCTCCTGAGTCGCTGGCATGTGCCACTGAGCCTTGTTCAGATCAATAAGTTTTGATAAATGTATGCATCTGTGTGATATAGCACCATCAAGCTATGCATCTAACTTCCTCCCTCCCTTCCTTCCTTCCTTCCTTCCTTCCTTCCTTCCTTCCTTCCTTCATTCCTTCCTTCCTTCCTTCCTGCACAGGCCCCCATGCATGCTAAGCATGCACTCTACCACTGAGCTATCTCCCTGACCAGAACATTCTTCTCCATGACCAGATATTTCCTCCCACGCATATGCTCTGGCCCTGGGTGACTACTGATCTTCTTTCCATCATTGTAGATGAACTTGATTATTTTCTAGAGTTTGGAAATGTAATCGTCCATCATCCTCCTTCCGCTGGCTTCCTTTGTTCAGCTTCATGCTTTTGAGGTCCTTCCCCACTGGGACAGGGATCCGTGGCTTGCTCCTTTTATTGAATCCATTTTCTGGGAGCAGATGCTACAGCAGATCCACTCTCCTGCTCCATGGGCACGTGGGGCGTTTCCAGTATTTGCCGACTATGAATAATGCTGTTGTAAACATTCAAGCGTGAAGTTGTTTGGTGGACACGTGATTTTCTTCCTGGGTCCATATCTCAGAGTAGAACTGCTCAAATATGTGGCAAGGGCACATTGTACTTTTTACCCAATATAAATAACTTAAGATACAGCTAAATGTTAAGAGTGACCACAGTATAACTTCTATCAGAAAACACTCTAGAATATCTTGGTGATACTGAGCACCATGGCGCACGCCTGTAATCCCAGTGGCTCGGGAGGCTGAGGCAGGAGGATCGTGAGGTCAAAGCCAGCCTCAGCAACTCAGCGAGGCCCTAATCAACTCATCTAGACCCTGTCTCTAAATAAAATATAAAAAAGGGCTAGGGATGTGTCTTAGTGGTTAAGCGTACCTGGGTTTAATCACAAATACTCCCCCAAAAGAATATCTTTGTGATCTTGATCTAGAGAAAGATGTCCTAGACACAGACAGCATAAACCATCAAATAAAAATAAATGCCTTTTATCAAAATTTAATACTTTTAGCTTGGCAGGCATAAGGCCCTGGGTTCAATCCCCAGTGCTGGAAAAAAAAAATTAATACTTTTGTTCTTCGAAGGACCCCTGTTAAGTAAATGAAAAGGCAGGTCGTAGTCTGGAAGAAACTATTTATAAATCATTTATCTGACAAAAGACATATCTCCAGAATATTAAAAGACTCCCATAATTCAGTCGTCAGAAGACAGATCACCTAATTAAAAAATGGGCGAGAGGTTTTTAACAGACGCTTCACAGAAGATACGTGAGTAATCAAAGGGCACAGAAAAAAAAGTGCTCAACCTCATCAGTCACTGGGAAAATAAAACCGAAAACCACAATGGGGTTCCACCATTTGCCTAATGCAAGGACGGAGTCTGCATGACTGACCATCCCACACACTGACCCAAACAAAGGCCCAGGCACTGCTGTGGGCAGGCCAGAGGATGGCTTCACTATTCTTTATTTCTGTTCTTCACTCTGGTACTAAGAATTGAACCCAGGGTGCTCTACCACTGAGCCTCATCTCCAGTCCTTTTTTATTTTGAGATGAGGTCTCACTAA
The DNA here is from genome assembly GCA_028644305.1 of Xerus rutilus. Lineage (NCBI taxonomy): Eukaryota > Metazoa > Chordata > Mammalia > Rodentia > Sciuridae > Xerus > Xerus rutilus. The sequence continues at coordinate 117,807,239 of CM053407.1, read as the reverse complement.
GTTTCTGAGGCTGGCCTCGAACTTGCAATCCTCCTGCCTCAGCCTCCCTGGTTGCTGGGATTACAGGTGTGCGCCATCACACTCAGCCTGGATTTTATTTTAAAGCCATGAGAAGCTGCTGGAAGATTTTAAAAGCTGTTTACTTCCCTGTACTCCCTCCCCCCCGCCCCACCGCCTCCTGCCACCTCAGGTATTGGGGTCCTGGGAATTAAACCTAGGGCTTCACACATGATAGGGAAGTGCTTTCCTACTGAGCAACATCTCCAGGCCTTGGTTGGCTGTTTCTTAAAGCTGTTTGCTTTTGTAAAAATAGATAGATAGATAGATAGATAGATAGATAGATAGATAGATAGATAATGAAGCAAATACTGTAATCCCAGAGACTCAGGAGGCTCAGGTAGGAGGATTGCAAGTTTGAGGCCAGACTTGGCAACTTAGTGAGAACCTAAGCAACTCAGTGAGAACTAACCTGTCTCAAGATAATTTTTACAAAAGTTAAATCGGTGAGTATCTCCTATTAGGATTGGAACCTAGCTCTCTTTGTGTCTCTAAAGACTGCTGAAACATTGTATTGTACACAAAGATTATACAGGTTTTGCTTTTTTTTTCTCTGGGTGCTGGGGATTGAACTCAGGGCCTTGTATGTGCGAGGCAAGCACTCTACCAGCTGAGCTATATCCCCAGCCCTATACAGATATTATTTGTCAATTAAAAATAAATAATAATAGAACATTAAAAGCAAAGTTAAGATGAGGTTAGGTTTTGCCAACAAACTGTGCAAATAACTTGTGGATGTGGGTCTGAGAACCTATTTTTTTTTTTTTTTTTTTGGTACTGGGGATTGAACTCAGGGGCACTCGACCACTGAGCCACATCCCCAGCCCTATTTTGTGTTTTATGTAGAGACAGGGTCTCACTGAGTTGCTTAGTGCCTCGCCATTGCTGAGGCTGGCTTTGAACTTGTGATTCTCCTGTCTCAGCCTCCCTAAGTGCTGGGATTACAAGCGTGA
>CM053407.1:117793125-117806129 GCA_028644305.1 Xerus rutilus | reverse complement strand
CTGAGAACCTATTTTTAATTTTCTTTTGCAAAACAAGAAGCCTCCTAAGTAAGAAATCTGGATTGTTTGTTTGTTTTTCTTTTTTTGTGATGCTGGGAACCAAACCCAGGGGATTATGCAGGCCAGGCAAGTACTTCACCATTGAGCCACATTCCCAGCCCAGAATCTGGGGTTTGATAACGATAAAATTGGAGCTGGCCCAGTGGCACACAATTGTAACCACAAGGACTTGGGAGGCTGAGGCAGGAGGCTCAGAAGTTCAAAGCCAGCCTCAGCAATTTAGCGAGGTCCTAAGCAACTTAGGGAGACTGTCTCAAATAAAAATAAAAAGGGCTGGGGATGTGCCTCAGTGGTTAAGTACCTCTGGGTTCCATTCCTAGTACAAACAAACAAACAAACACAAACCATGATGTTAAAAAAAAACAAAAACAAAAACCAAATTAAGATAGAGTGATTTGACCCAGTTCTATCTAGGGTCTCACCAAGTTGCCCAGGCTGGCCTTGAACTTGGGATCAGATGGTCTTGCAAGTTTGACTTTGCCAGGTACTTACTTGGGACTTGAAGGGAAGATTCTTTCCTGGCTGAGCCTCAGTTTCCTCACCTGTGAATTGGGGAGGATGATACTAACAGCCATTTCGTAGGGTTCTTAAGTTCGTCAAATGAGAAAAATTGCTTAGTTCAGGGCCTCACACTTCACAGGTGCTGCTGACTGAGCCGGCTGGGACTGTGATTGTGCCTTCTAGAGCTGCATGGAGGGTGGCAGGCACGTTGGAGCTGGAAGAGGCGAGGGGCACGGGAGCTGTCAGCTCCCTAAAGACCCCGTGGGTCTCCAGAACTCCACATCCAGCTGCAGAGCCAGCTGCCCCCTCAGGCTCCCCTAGGACATGAGCAGTCCCAGGGTGCCTCCTGGGGTTCCTGGTATGTGACTGGTGGGGAGGAGGGACCCTGGGACTCCTAAGGGCCACCAACACAAGTAGAATAAAGGACCGTGTTCAGAGTGCAACAGGAGGTTCACTTGATGCTTGGACTATATCCCTTGTGGGTTTGAAACTTACATTTTTTTTTCTTTTTTCCCAGGTTCTTCCCCCAACCTCCTCCCTGATCTTTTCCCTAAGATTCTCCCTCCCCATCTCTCCTCCCTGATCTCATTTTTCTCTGAATCACCTCTTTAAATCCCCCCTGGTCCCCATGAGGGGCAGAATCACAGCCTTTGGGACAGGCGTCCCCTATGTCTCTCCTTTGCTAGCAAAGCAACAGAACTTTGTCCTTTTTCTCCAAAGTTATTGGATTGGCATCGGAGACAAGGACCAAGCTTTCGGCAACAGTTCTGCTCTTCGTGTCCAGCCTGAGACTCTGCAAGGTACTAAAGCCCTCAGCTGATCTCCGTGGGAACGGGATCCAGATGCCCCTGTGAGAGGCCTGCGGAGACAGGAGATGCAGGGCGCTGCGTGGACCATCAGGCGGTACCTGAGCTCAGGGCAGGGGCGGTACCCGCAGGAGCATCCACTGCGCATGAGCGCTGGGCTTCTGCGCTGCCCACTTGGCTCGGGAACAGAGGTTCCCAGGCGGTTGGAGCGCTCTGGGCATGCCCAGGCTCGCAGGTGCTACTGTGCATCCGAGGGTCAGAGAAAATGCATTTGTGCAACTTGTAACTTTATCTGGATCAATGCAGATTTCTTCCCTGGCCAGGGAGGGGACCAGGAATCCTTGGCTTGGGAGGCTCACACGCCCTTTTTCTTTAATCTCATCTGCTTGTTACAATGGTCTGGGAGATAGGCCAGGGTGATGCTAATGTCCCCAAGATCCTGAGGAGGGATCAGCTGCTCACTTCAAAGAAACTGCATCTGACGGAGGGATCTTCGTGTTCATTCAGACAAGCCAGCAAGCAGATGGGGCGCCGGGGCTCTTTGAGCTTCAAGCTGGTGGCCAAGATGTGGAGTGAGGGCAGGGGCGTCGCTCAGTAAACGAGCACCTGTCCGGCATGGTTGAGGCCCTGGCCTTCATCCCCAGCACCCAAACAAACAAGCACACAACAAGATGCTAAGTGAAATAGCAAAAAGAGGAACTCATCAAAGAGAATTGGGAAGGGAGAAGGAAGCTAACATTTATTGAGCTCCAACTGTATATCTCAGGCCCCTGGAGGTAGGACTGATGATACCATTTGACCGATTGCTGTAACTACGTATCTTGCCCAAGGGCTGGCCCATGTTAAGATAAGAGATCAAGGACTGGCGTCTCCGGATCCACAAAGCCTCCCTCCTGCCACTGGCATTTAAGCTGATATCTGGTGCCTACTACGTGCTTATACGGGGTGCTCCTGACCTCTCTGACCCCACTGGGATCTCCCACTACTCTTGCCTTTGCTCTCTGGTTTCAGCTACCCCATTTTCCTTCCCTTTGAACAAACCCATCCCTCTGTCTCCTCAATGCTGTCTATGCCCAGAAGACCCAGTTTCTGCGTATCTTTCAACTTTGCTCATTCAAGGAACTTCACTCAACCTCCAGGGAAGATCCAGCTTTCTACTCCTACCTGCGTTCCACACCCTGTAGTTTGTTTTGTTTTTTCTACCTGTGATTGAATCCAGAAGCATTTACCGCTGAGCCTCATCCCCAGCCCTTTTTATTTTGATTCTGATTCAGTGTCTCGCTAAGTTGCCGAGGCTGGCTTCGAACTTGCGATCCTCCTGCCTCAGCCTCCGGAGTTGCTGGGATTACAGGCGTGTACCACCGCACCCGGCCACAAGCCCTGTCCTTCTCCATCATGCAACGTATCACCTCTTGAAAACACAGCTGTGAAGTTCTGTGATTAATACTCTTTCACGGCACTAGATTTACCTTCCATGAAGGCAGAGGGCTCATCTGTGTGGACCGTGGCTGTGTCTGGTCTGTGGAAGGACAGAGAAGTTTCTCAGGAGATCCCAGATGATGGGAAAGATTAACACGTGTGCAAACACACACACGCTCATGGCGGAAGACATGAGAGCCCAGAGATGTGTGTAGCCTCCCAAGTGCCCTAGAAAGAGCCTCTGTCATGCCTCTTGTTTCAGCCACTCAGATTCTAGGCCAAGGTGAAGGGCAGATATTCTCCAGGCTTCCACTCCCAAGCCAATATGTATTTTGTATGCCATGTGCTTATGTTTTTTTCCTTTGAAGACCGCCTGGGAAAGGCTAACAGTCGTGGAAGTAACAAACACAGTCTTCTCTTCTCTTGCCAAAAGCAATCTTTAATCACCCTAGCAAGTAATAGCTCAGAATAGCATAATGGAAACAAAGTACTTAAAATACTTTCTTGGGTGGATAAACACAGCACAGGAAAAAAAAAAACAAAAAAACCTTCCACGCCCAGCTCCATCCTTTTTGCCGTATATACAGTTAGGAGATGTGGAAGGAAGAGAAGGAAGAAGCCTTTTCCTAACAAATAAGGAATTGTAAGTCACCAGAACACGTGTATTTAAGATGATGGCATGGTGGTCATCCATCCTGAGGATGTCCTTGTGTTTTCTGACTTCCCCCCACTTTTTTTTTTTAAATCTTGTTTCCCAGTGACAGAAAGTAGGTCTGACGTGACCAACTGGTGGAAAAGCAGGGTCTTGTTTTCTCAAGTATCTTTAAACATGGGACACTGGGGACAGTGGGTGAGTGGCATTGGACGGGAACCCTTGTGAATCTGAATGTTCAGAAGAGAGCAAGTCAAAGCTGGAAATAAAATGGCAAACTTTGGGGTTGTAAAATTCACGATGTGTAGCCTCTGAAAGAAATGGGGAGCTCAGTATTAAACAGATGTGCAAGCCAGGGCAGTGCTCTTGGAATCGGCTCCTCCTCCAAGAAGACCTCCTGGATTTCATCAGATGGAATCCCTGTCTCTCCCATGAGAAGGATGACGAGAACTGAAGGCTCTTTCCACTCAAAGTCATGTGGTCTTGTTCAAGTTACTTATTCTGAATTTTATTTTATTTGGTACTGAGGATGGAACCCAGGGGTGCTCTACCACTGAGCCACATCCCCAGGCCTTTTTAAAGATTTTTTTTTTGAGACCAGGTCTTGCTAAGTTGCCCAGGCTGGCTTTGAACTTGCCAGTCTTCCTGCTTCAATCTTCAAAGTTGCACAGTGAGCCACTGTACCTGGCCTGAGTTTTAGCTTCCGCATCTGTAAGGTAGAGAGAGAAAAATATCTCCTTTGTAAGCGTCACATAACACAGAAGCACAAAGCTTGTGGTCAGACCCTTACTGTGCATTAAATGATTGGTTTAGGAGTACTTTTTTTTTTTTTTTTTTTACAAATTGTCTCTGTGTTTCTCATAAAAATACCATTTTAGAAGAGATATAATTAGCCAGGCGTGGTGGTGCACACTGCCTGCAGTCCCAGCTGCTGGGGAGGCTAAGGCAGGAGGATCACGAGTTCAAAGCCATCCTCAGCAATTTAGTGAGGCCCTGAGCAACTCAGTGAGACCTTGTGTCTAAATAAAAATACAAAAAGGACTCGGTGGGGCTCTGGGGGGCTTAGTGGTTAAGTGCCCCTGGGTTCAATCCCAAGTACCAAAAAGTAAAAGAAGAGGTATAATTATTTCCACTTTTTACATAAGAAAACTAAAATTCAGAGTGTTCAAGTAACTTGGTCCTCTTCACACAGCAGGTCCTCAGCTCTGCCTGGGCAGAGGGTACAGTACCTTCTCCAGTGCCTGGTACCAAGCCTGATGTGTGGAAGAGTCTCGGTGTGTGTGGGCTCCAGCTGGAGGCCCCTCCCTTTTCAAATCCCATTTGCTGACTATCTGTAAACAATTGCAAAGAGTGTCCCTGTGGCTTTTCAGATATTGAATCTGATGGTCAGATATGAGCCAGTTAATCATGGAGAAAACTTGCCTTTGGACACTTCTATCAACACCACACCCTGGGCATTCATACTCCTAGGTGGGAAGGGTAAGGGTCTCCTAGGCGTGGTGTGGTGGCACAGGCCTCTAATCCCCGAGACTTAGGAGGCTGAGGCAGGAGAACTGCAAGTTCAAAGTTAGGCTCAGCGACTTAGACTCTGTCTCAAACAAACAAAAACCAAACAAACACACACAAACAAAAGAGCTAGGAATGTAGCTCAGTGGTAAATTGCCCCTGGGTTCAATCCCCAGTCCCAAGAAAACAAACAAACAAACAAACAAACAAACAAACAAAACCTGATCATGTTTGGAAGCCCCGGAATGCTGGTCAAAGGGCAGAAGACACTGAGTGTCCTTGAAGTTCCATGACGGAGAATCTGATGCACTCAAAGCTCCTGGCACCAGTCAGGACATGTTGGTGACCTACAGACACATTCACATCCTCTCGACCCTCCTTGTCCTGCAGCAAGGTGGAAAGGTTCTGGAATTTGGAGCCAAAAGAATAGGATTGGACTTGCTCAGCCCTGATGCGTGGTTTTGGATAAATTATCTTTTTAAATCATAGAAATGTTTCTAAATCTTTTTCAATTGTAAAAGTAGCAATAAACTGGGCATGGTGGCACATGCACTATAATCTTGGTGACTTGAGAGGCTGAACTGGGAGGAGGGCAGTTTCCAGTCTAGCCTCAGCCATTTAGCAACACTGTCTCAAAATCAAACATAAAAAGGGCTGGGGTTGTAGCTCAGTGCTAGAGACCTCTGGGTTTAATTCCCAGAACCACAAAAGAAAAAGAAAAAAAGTAACAGTGAGTTTGTTGAGAGGATTCAATAGGAGAATAAAGGTCAGTGGCTTAGCACAGTCCCCAGCGCTTACCAAGGGCTCAGCTGAAAGGAGCTTTTCCTGTAGGTCCGTTCATGAACATATTTATGAAGGCTTTACTGAGTGGCATTGTCTTCCAGATGCCATCCTAGGTGCTGGCATGCCACATGGAACAAAGCAAAGCCCCTACCTACATCGGAGGGGACACAGATAAAAAATAAAAGAATGTGTGTTAGTGGGTGATACAAAACCTGACAGATAAATCAGGCAAATGGAAGAGAGTGACTGTAGTCAAGGAAATGACTTTGGAGCAGAGACCTGGAGACATCAGGGAATGAAGCTCATGAAGCTCTGGGGTATGATGTTCCAGCCAGAGGAGACCACACGTGCAAAGGCCCTGAGGCCAGAGGGTGTCAGTTATGTTTGAAGAACCAGGAGCCTCTGTGGCCAAAAGTAAAGTGGTGGAGAGGGTTCAGTCACTTTTGAAAAGGCCATATTTAAATGATACGAGATGAAGTCAGAGATTTGGGGAAGGGATCCAGATCAGTCAGAATTTGTACACTGTTTTAATAGCTTTGGTTTTGCCACTGAATAAAAGGAGAAGTTAAACAAGAAGTGATGTGTCTCCCTTACCACCCACCCCCTCAAAGATTTCATTATAAAAAAGTCAAGTATATAAATGTTGAAAAATTTTATGGTGAGTACCCACATACCCACGATGTGGGTTCTCTGCATGATACTTTGTTATATTTGCTTTATCACATATCTGCCTGTTTATTCATCTATTTATCTTATTTTTTTGTTCCCTTTTAAGGTTATAAGTATCAGTTATCTCATTCCCAAACGCTTCAGCATGAGTATCGCTAAAGGAGTTCTACATTTCTTTTTTAAGAGAAAATTTACATATCATGAAATGCAACATATGTTACCCTATCATTCTCTAAATATTGGCCAGGGTTCACACCTCTGCATCCCTCCACCTTAGCAAGACAGATAACAGCTGGGCGTGGTGATGCACACCTGTAATCCTAGTGACTCCAGAGGCTGAGGCAGGAGGATGGCAAGTTCAAGGCCAGCCTAGGCAATTTAGTAAGACCTTGTCTTAAAAAAAAAAAAAAAAATATATATATATATATATATATATATATATATATATATATATATATATATATATATATATATATATATAAAGGGCTAGGGGTGTGGCTCAGTGATAGAGCGTCCCTGGGTTCAATCCTAGTATAGGAAAAATAAAAAATGTTATGTGCACCCCTCCTCTTGCCCCCAAGGAGCTACTGTGGATTTTTTCCTACTGTTTGTTTTGCCTATTTAATTTTTTTTTTTTTGTACTAAGGATTGATCCCAGGGGCGCTTAACCACTGAGCCACATCCTCAGCCCTTTTTATTTTTTATTTAGAGATATGGTCTCATTGAATTGCTCAGGGCCTTGCTAAGTTGCTGAGACTGGCTTTGAACTTGAGATCCTCCTGCCTCAGCCTTCCTAGTCGCTGAGATGACAGGTGTGCGCCACTGTGCTCAGCTCTATTTATAATTTTTTAAGAAATGGGATCATGTGGTGCGTAGTCTGGTGTGAGGCTTCTTTCAATGGGTGCCTGGTTGGCTCAGTGGTAGAATTCTTGTCTAACATTTTTAAATGCTCCTGGGCTTCAGGGGGAGAGCAGACTCTTGGACTGAATGTCAAATGCACCAGCTAGGCGGCTGCTGCCGTTGCTCCAGCCAGAGATAACGCGATGCTGCAGTTTTGCCCTCTGCGTTAAGCTCTTTACACACATTATCTCAGCCATCTTCAGAACTTAGAAAACTCCCTTCCCTTGGAGATAACCCAGGTCTTAAGGAAAAAATACAATTGTTTTGCTTTTCTTTCAAATTCAATGTGTTCCTCATTTTTGTCCAATCTTCTCAGCCGCGCATTTGCAAAGAGGCACCTTGAACTTGAACTTTATCCGCTAAGGGAGGATCTGGGGAGAGTGACAGAAAGTGTTGAAGGAGCCGCTCTGGATGGGAAATGCCAGTTGAGAGATTAAAAGCGCTAAGTAGCTTGTGATCCAGAGGACTAAGGTCAGGGCAGGGCTTGATGGGAAGTTCTAATAATAACAGCTCATGGTTTGGAGTATGGATAGTCTGGATTTAAGATGGTTTAATTTATTATTTATTATTATTATTTTTACTTTATAATGGTGCACAGTGATAGACGTTCAGTAGAAATGGTTTAAATTTTTGAATTTTTTTTTTGTGGTACCAAGGATTGAACTCAGGGGCACTCGACCACTGGGCCACCTCCCCAGCCCTATTCTGTGTTTTATGTAGAGACAGGGTCTCACTGAGTTGCTTAGCGCCTCGCTGTTGCTGAGGCTGGCTTTGAACTCGCCATCCTCCTGCCTCAGCCTCCCAAAGTGCTGGGATGACAGGCATGAGCTACCGCTCCCGGCAAATGTTTGAATTTTGATCTTGTCCTGGGCTGGCCACATGTGGTTTGATCCTCTCAGCAGTCTGATTTCAGAGCTGGTTAGAGGAAGCATTGGGCACAATGATCGTGACATAGACATATAATAGGGTACAACTTAAAAAGGCCCTTGTGGTCGATAAACTCACGGTAGGGAAGAGTTTGAACTAATTCCCCATGGAGTAGAGACTTTTTAGAAATTTATCCCGTGCTGCTGGGTGTGTTGGTGCATGCTGGTAATCCCAGAGACTTGGGAGGCTGAGGCAGGAGGATCTCAAGTTTGAGGTCAGCCTCAGCAACTTAGTGTGGCCTTTGTGAGGCAGGTCTCAAAAACATGAACCTGGATTTCTCTTTTTTGTTTGTTTATAGTACTGGGACTTGAACCCAGGGGCACTATACCACTGAGCTACATCCCCAGCCCTTTTTATTTTTTATTTTATTTTGAGACAGGGTACTGGTATGCCCCACCGTGCCTGGCTGTTTTACCTGTATTCCTACAGCTTCCCAAGTGGTCAGGGGTCCCTAAGATGCGAATCAGATTGCCCCTCTGTGCTGGAAGCCCTCCATTGACTCCTACGGTGTATAGTGTAGACGTCTGATCCTCCCCAGTCTTTCCAGATCTGGCCTCCATCTCTTTTCTACAAGCTCAATTCTTGCTGTTGCCTTAGAAAGTATTTTCAAGTGTTCTTTAGCCATCTCTTCTCTGAGAATAAGTCATCCAAATTCCTCGGACTCGCTCTCAGGTTTTCCACTCCTGAACGCACGTTGCTTTGGATCCTGCCAAGTTTTCAGTCCTGTCAAGGAGTGAGATTTAGGTGTGTTCATTACATCCCTGGACTTTTCTACCTCTTTTGTCCCTGAGGCCAGAGCCTTAGCCTGCCCTGGGAGGCAGCAAGGAGAGCCACAACTTGAAGCTTGTGGGGAATCTGAGCTAGGCACGAACATGGAGCAGTTCCATCCATAAATCCAGCCGGAAACCCCCTGAAGAGGCTGATTTGCCATTACTGGGATCCCCCTGAAGTCAGTGGAAATTCCAGGAAGCAGCTCTCTGCTCATGGACTGGATTTCCAAGCTAGGGTCTTGAGCCCCCAAGAAAGTGCCTGAATATATTCCAGAAATATCTGTGCCACCCTCTCGCTCCCTGGCCATAGATTTCCTGAGTTCTTTGCCCACCACCGGCCAGTGTCAGTTGGACCCCCTCCCACTTAGGATGTCCAGTGGTGGCCTACCTCTGCCTGGCCAGACTTGGCCTCTAGCCTTGGCCACTTGGAAGGGGAGTAGAAATGGGCTCTGCGGGGTGAGCCGGCAGCCAGGAAGGACCCCCAGGTTGGAACCTGATCAGTTGACTTGAAGCTGCACCCTGGGGCCTGTGCGGGGGCCCTTGGAAGACTTACATTGGCTTTTCTGGAACACGCAGATGGAGGCGTGATCCATGCTTGGCGAGAGGAGGAAGAATACAAAGGGAAAACAGGGGCAAATCTCACAAAGACAGCTCTGAATACAAAATGCCTTAGAGGAAGAAAAGAGAGAGCGGCGGAGCCCACACTGTCACTGAGCAGAAACTCAATTTATTTGGTTTCTGCTTGGAGATGTAGCAGTTTTTGACAGACGTGCTATGCATCTCATCATTAGGGCTGAAGGAGATGTCTCCGTGTGATTGGGAAAATTACAATTTTAATAATTCTTTTCCCCTTCAAGCCTCGCGTCTATTTTCCAGTACACTGGCTTCTGGTCGCTTGCAGTTCAATACAGATGCGTCCACAGGCCTATTTTACGGGGGCCGTTATTTGGGCTGGACTCCGTGCTTGCCTGTGTGTATGTGTATTTATTTCATCTCTGCAGGAAAACAACAAAGAAACAATAAAAAAAAAGCCACAAATACGTGAGGAAGAAGGAGGACAGAGAAAGACAAGCAAAGGCTCCGGGGAGAGGGAGCCATTAGTTGAAGGGTATCAGAAGCTACAGTGTTTCAAAGCCACAGCATCTGTTGTGCTCGATGGCCTGATGGCCTCGCTAAATTGCTGAGGCTGGCTTCGAACTCGAGATCCTCCTGCCTCGGCCTCCCGAGCTGCTGGGATTACAGGCGCGCGCCACTGCGTCTAGCTGATTTAACCAGGTCTGAAAGAAGTTTGGGAAAGAACCCCACTGTGTTTCTGATACTAGGATTTTGCTTTACCTGTGAAGAAGCCAAAGGATGCAAGGCGAGCTCCCCCCACCGGTCACTACCTTCCTGACTGGCAGGGTCTGTCATTTAGGGGCTGTGCTCAGGTGGGCATCACTGAGCCCCTCTGAGCTTCATTTTTCTCATTGAAGAAAAATGAGATTTCCATTGCAGTATTACACCACTGGGTAAAAGAAAAATAAATATGTGCCATGTACTGAGTATTAATTATGCACCAGGCACTCTGCATGACCCACAGCCTCCAGAGGACACTTTGCGGCTGGGCGTGGTGGCGCACGCCTGTCATCCCAAAAGCTTGGGAGACTGAGACAGGAGGATCACGAGTTCAAAGCCAGCCTCAGCCAAAGCGAGTCCCTAAGCAACTCAGTGAGACCCTGTCTCTACATAAAACACAAAATAGGGCTGGGGATGTGGCTCAGTGGTCGAGGGCCCCTGAGTTCAATTCCCAGTACCCCCCGCCAAAAAGAAACAAAAAAAACCCAAAAACCAGTGTAAAGGACATCTTGCCACACACTTAGGATGGGGGGTACCTGCAGCATACAGCAGGGGCACAATAAAGGCTCTGGGTGGTGACAGGGCTTCCCTTCCTGCCCCACTAACCACCCCTTCTAGTCCAGGTGCTTGGCTGACATTCCTAAGCCTACAGGTGCACGCGGTGGAGAGCCCCAGGCGCCTGGCGCTTCCTAGCTGTGCGCTCTGCATCTGCAGCTTCCACCAGCTGTAGATGGAAAATATTTGGAGAAAACTATTGTCTCCATACTGAACACGCAGACGGTTTTCCTTGCCGTTATTCCCCAGAGAATACAATGTTACAGCTATTTACACAGCATTGTCCTCTGCCAGGCGCTGGGAGTGCCCTAGAGCGGATTTACGGTGCAAAGGAGGGCGCCCAAAGACACGCCATTTCATATGAGGGTCTCGAGCGCCCACTGATTTGGTATCCTTGAGGGTCCCTGGAACCAGATCCCCACAGATAACAAAGGACAACTACGGGTCGATTCTCTCTGTTCCTGAGGCTGATCTGGACAGACAGTGGAGAGATCACATGTGAATTCAAAAGTAAAGAGGGAAATTAGAAATTTTGGTGTAGAGAAGTTTCTGGAATCTCCCTGAAACCGGCCAGCTGGCATTGCCCAGCTGACAATGGGGGGAGGGCAGCTGGAGAGAAGCGGTGGCTACTTCTTTCTGCTATAAATGAAAGAGCCAACACCTTGTAGGGGTCAGGAAAAAAAAAAATAAAACAGGCATCAGCTGATGGACATGGTCTTGGAATTCATAATAACTAAAAGGAGTTTTTATTATTTTGATTGGCAGCTACCTCTGGGTTCTTTTCTGTTTTTGGTACTGGGGATTGAACCTAGGGATGCTTTACTACTGAGCCACGTTCCCAGCCGTTTTTATTTTATTTTGAGACAGGGTATCGCTTAGTTGCTGAGGATCATGCTGAATTGCTGAGGCTGGCCTCAAACTTGTGATCCTCCTGCCTCAGCCTCCCAAGGAGTTCAGATTATAGGCATGGGCACTACCACACTCAACTTCTGGACTTTTTTTTTTTTTTCAGGATTTTGGAGATTGTAGCACGGGCAGGCGTGTTATAATGTGCATGTGTGTGTGAGAAAACTGTGTCTAATGTCTGTGAGAACCAAGAGAGAGCTGTGTAGCTAGGAGATCTGTGAAAGCAGTCCTTACCTCTTGTGTGCTGGGCCTGTGAAAGAGAAAGGGAAATTGAGAGTGGGAACAGAAATGTCCCAGGGAAGAGGAGAACCTCTACTGGGGGTGTGCACGTGGAAATGGAAATGGAAAATCATGGATGCAAGATCAGGAAGACCCCACAAACACAAGTGCAGGGGACCTGCCGGAGCCTGAACCAGCCTGTAGCATGCGCCCCATGGGCGGCTGCCTCCTGCCTTCCAGAAATAGCTTCCGGGAACCGAGAACCGCAGTGCTTGCCCTGCCTGGCTCTTGGGCCAGCCGGGAGATAAAGCCGCCCGCTTTGCTTGTCTTGGCGGCTTCTCAGCTGACATTGCTGACAGGCGCCTTTGATCTCGGGCTATCAGGGCCTGACCCTGCGCCCCAGGGCCTGCTCTGCCAGCTCCCGCCCACTGCTCACCTCTGCAGAAAGGGCATTCCAGAAGGTCACTGCTGGGAGGGGCAGCGCAGCCTGCAGCTGGCCTTGGAGCCTGGGAGCCCTCTTTTCTCCTCTGGGCAGAGGGGATCAGGGGGCCCAGCTGAGGGGAACAAGCATGTAAAATGGAGCCACACAAAATGCCACCAAGGAACACCCCCTGAATGCTGTGTGCTCATGTCCTCCTGAGGCCTGGACCTTCGCCCCAGCTGGTGGGTGGTGAAAGGAAAGGAAACTGAAGCAGCAGGCAGAAAACTGGCTTTTCTGGCTCGAGAGGCTGAGGCAGGAGGATCGTGAGTTCCAAGCCAGCCTCACCAACTTAGCGAGGCCATGAGCCATTCAATGAGAGCCTGTCTCTAAATAAAATCTAAAAAAGGGCTGGGGATGTGGCTCAGAGGTTAAGTGTTCCTGGATTCAATCTCCAGTGCAAAAAAAGAAAAGATAAGAAAAAGAAAACTTGCTTTTCTCTCCTAGAACTGCTACTGAGTCCATTAGGTGACTTCAGGGAAATCCTGCTTCTCTTTGGACCTTAGTTTCTGCCCCGC
>CM053407.1:117736326-117793025 GCA_028644305.1 Xerus rutilus | reverse complement strand
ATCCAAGTGCTGGGGGCGCCCAAGCTCCCTCTGTCACCTGGAGGGGAGGTGGGGGTCCGCCTTTGCTTCTCCCCATTTCCAGCGGTCTGCCTGTGACATCCAGAGCTGGTGGATGCAGCTCCCCAGTCCTCCACCCTCATGTGACATTGCCAGTCTCTCTTCCCACCACCGGCCTGGCCTCACCTCCTCGCTGTGTATGTCTGCGTCTGTATCCAGATTTCTTCTTTTCTCCTCCTCTTTTTTTTAAAAAAAATTCTTCAGTGCTGGGAATAAAACCCAAGGCTGCTATGTCACTGAGCTACACCCCTCCAGCCTTATTAATCTTATTTTGAGACAAGGTCTCACTAAGTTGCCCAGGCTGGCCTCCAATTTGTGATCCTCCTGCCTTGGGCTCCTGAGTGGCTGGGATTACAGCATGTGTTTCCATAGTTTGCTGTCCAAATTTTCTCTAAAGGACACGAGTCACTCAGAATTAGGGCCCACCCTAAAGGCCTCATTTTAACTTTATAACCTCTACATAGACACTATTTCCAAATCAAGTCACTTTCTGAGACAATAGGGGTTAGAACATTATTTAAATGTGTACACACATATGTGTGTGTCCACCTATATAAGTACATATATATATACATAATTTCTATGTATATTTGTACATTAATGAACATCATTCAAGATATAACATCCACCAGGCCTCTTTCTAAATTCCTGACTCAAGCCAGGAACAGTGGCCCATACCTATAATTCCAGCAGTTTGGGAGGCTGAGGCAGGAGGACTGCAAGTTCAAAGTCAGCCTCAGCAACTTAGCAAGACCCTAAGTAACTTAGTGAGACCCTGTCTCAAAATAAAAATGAAAAGGGCTGGGGATGTTGCTCCATGGTTCAAATCCTGGTACTAAATAAAGAAAGTAAGTTCCTCAGTCAACAAATTGGTGAATATTCAACGGTGGTTGTGGCGTGGGGGGGGGTGTAGCTTGGTTGTAGACCCCTTACTTGGTGTGTGCAAGGCCCTGGGTTCAATTCCTAGCACCAAAATAAATCAATAAACAAAATAAAATAAACACATTAAAAATAAAATAGTGGTTCTGTGTCACAAGTTTTGGGGTGATTTGTTACACAGCGACAGTCCCTATGATGAGTGGCTAAACTGAAAGAACATGCGTGCTGGAATCAGATCTGCCTGGATTCTCTGAGCTTGGTGGCACATGCCTGTCATCGCAGCTACTGGGGACCTGAGGCAGAAGGTTTGCAAGTTTGAGGTCAGCCTGTGGGCAATTTATGAGACCCAGTCTTAAAATACAAAACAAAACAACAGCAAAAACAATCTAACTGGCTTCCAGTCCAGCTTCTCCACTGAACATCTTGGTCTTGTCTGCTTCTCTGGGCCCAGTTTCCTCATCAGTAGGAAAAGAGCTTGATTGACAAGACATCTCTACACTTCTAGCATCATAAGTCTTTGGTAAAAGTCTTTTCTCTCCAATCTCTCTTCCTCCATTCCTCCCTTTCTGAGACAATAGGGGTTAGAACATTATTTAAATGTGTACACACAAACGTGTGTGTCCACCTATATAAGTACATATATATATATATACATAATTTCTATTATGTACTGAGATTTTTTCTATTATGTTGCTGAGATTTTTTTTTTTTTTTAAATAAGTGCATTTCTGCATTTCATGGGAGGCCCCAGTTCCCAGGAACCAGATCCTACTTGGAGGAAGGGACGTGCTCTTTGGGTGAGTTCTGTGTTGGGAGCTCCTTCTCCGCAGAGGTTTTCAAGACAATTAGTCGGAGCCAACCTTGGTTTCTCGTTACCAAAGTGAAACGAGGATCCTGCAGCCTTTTTTTGCAAAACAGCTGGGACATCAAACGCAGCTTCTCTCCTGCATCCTGAGAAGCCGAGTGTAAATAAATGAGAACCACCCTCTCTCCCCTCCCCTGTGAGCGCACACGGGTAATTGCATTACGGTAGAATAAAGTGCTGCAGGCGGATGGTGTTTGGGCCTTGGCTGAACCCACAGTACCCTTGGAGGCGCAGGAGTCCTGGGCCAACCCGGGAGGAGCCCTCTCTGCTCCTTCCTCTTCTACTCTCGTTTAAATATTTGTGTCCGCCCCGGAAGCTTCATATGTTGAAACTCAACCCCCAGTGTGAAGGTTCCACGAGGTGGGGTCTTGGGGGACCATTAGGCTGGGGCCCTCGTAAAAGGGATTAGTGCCCTTTTAAAAGAGGAGACTTTTTGTCCCTTTCTCCCTGGGTGTACAAAGAGCAGCCCACAAATTGGAGGAGAACCCCTAATAAAAGTGGCCCCTCCTGGCAACGTGATTTTGGACGGCCCGGGCGGCAGAACTGTGAGAAAAAAAATTCCTGTTGTTTATAAACCACGTGATTTAGTATATTTTGTTGTTAACAACCTGAATGGACTAAGACACCTCCATTCTGCACATGGGGTGGCCTGTGGGCACGGGACTGGCATGAGGATATTTGGTATTGGAGGCTGGTGAGGAGGAGCACAGATGTATTTTTTTTTCCCATTTTTTAAAAGTGGAAAAATACACATAATATAAAATGTACCCTTTTAAGCATTTTTTTTTTTTTCAGTACTGGAGATGGAGCCCTGGGCTTCATGCATGTGAAGCAAGCACTCTACCACTGAGCTCCACCCCCAGCCCTTTATTTCTCTTATCACAGGTGGGTGGAGACTCTGCTCCATGTGATCACTCAGGGATTCAGCTAGAAATGGCCACCCAGGAGGGACATGGCCCTCACCCACCTGTGGAGACAGGCTTTCTTGCTAGGTCACTGGGCTGAGAAGGAACTGGAGGCCAGGTCACCAAAGCCTGGTCACCCACACCCGTTTCCCCTGTCTGTTCATAGTGTTCTGCTCAGAAGCCACCAGGGTATCAGACACTTCTCAGCAACCTGGGTTTCCTAGTCCCAGGACCCCTAGGTTACTTTAGATGGCGAAAGGGACCTTTCAGATGGGACTCAGTTAAGGATTGTGAGGTGGGGACATGATCCTTGATCATCCAGGTGGACCTGGCATCTTCACAGGGGTCCCTGTGAGTCAAGAGGCAAGGCAAGAGGATCAGGGTCAAAAACGGGGATTTGAGGGTGGAAGTAGGGGTCTGAGTGATGTGGGGCCACAGCCAAGGAATGTAGCATCCTCTAGACAGAGGAAGAGGCCAAAAACCAAATTGAGCCCCTAGAAGAAACAGCTGGCTCGACCCACTTAAAACTTTTTAGCTTCCCAAACTGTAAGATAATACATTTGTGTTGTTTTAGGCCACTATGTTGGTGGTAATTTGTTATAGCAGCCGTGGGAAACTAATACAGACCTGAATACAGTAGAGAACCCGAGACTAATTGGGGAAGAACATTTGAGGTGGGAGCCATGGTAAGTGCAAAGGCCCTGAGGCACAAAGTAAGATAGGATGGAAAGTGCTGCAATGGGTAACGCACAGGGTGTTCTGGGAACACACAGGACCACCTGCGTAGTTGTGATTGGGTAACCATGGAGGACCTCACAGAGGAGAGAATGCTTGCACTGAGACTTCGAGGGCTGTTACTAAGCGCAAGTCACCTGGGTTCAAATCCTAGTTCTGACTCTTACAAGCCACATGGCCTTGGGCAGGCCATCTTTGCTCTCCGACTCTCTACTTCCTGATCTGTTAGAAAGGGCTGACCATTGTACCCCAAGGCACGGTTGTGAGTTAACCTGTGTCAAATCCCCCAAGTTTGTGCCACGTGGAAGGCACTCAATCCATGTTGGGTGTGATGAGGACGGCGTGCTGGTTTCGACGCAGGAGTTTATCCAGTAGAGGAGACCGGGAAAGGTGTTTGGGGTTCAGGGAGCAAGGGAGGAGGTCAGGGATGTGCCAAGGTACTTCTCACTTCGAGGCATCCTCCACTCTGTGATCGAAAGTAGCCTCACTCCTCCGTTACCCTCCCTTCTCTGCCTCCTTCTCCAGTGAGGCTCACAGAGCCCAGGGCTGCCTTGTCTAGAGAAGTTTCCAGCCCAGCGGTGACTGGGAGCGGCTCTTGGCCACCCTCTGGTGAGGGAGAGGCCTCTGGAGCAGGAGGACTTCTTCGGGATGTGCTCTGCTGCCTGGGGGCAAGTCGTAAAGCGTGGCCCTGCTCACCTGGAGGTCAGCTTGGCCTGGTAGAGGCCTGTCAACTGTATGCAAAAGTATTTGCCTGAGTTTATCTGTTGGCCCCTTGGCCGAGTTAGAATTTCTCTAGGCAAATGCTGTGTTTCTGTATTCAGATTCTTTACAGGTTATGGAAATAGATGTTTTAAATGTACCCAGGCGGTCAGCAGATGAGTCCGCGGCCATGTGTGGGAGACTCAGGTCTTTCTCACCAAGAATAAAAGGGAGTCTGCAAACAGGCCTCCCAGAGGTTGACTGCATGGAGACACAGGGCCGCCTCAAGGGGCTTGACAACCTGGATACTCGAAGTGTGGTCCTCGACCGGCTGCAGCATCGACCCCCAGGGAACTTGTGAGGAATGCAGAGTCCTGGGTCCCACCACAGACCTCCTTAAGGTCACTTTTCCAGGGTCCTCACTTGGAGAACCACTGGATTCAAGGAGCGTTTGGAAATGGAGCTTTTTGGAGAGCCAAGTCTGATTGATTTGTTTAAGCATCCGGAAGGTGGTGTTGAGGAGTCTGAGGCCGTGTGAGGCTTGGCCTGCCCGGGCAGAAGGTGGGAGCATTGGCTACCTCTGGACTTTCTAGAAGTGGTGAGGGATTAGAGTTCCCATTCACAAGGACAGAGGGGGGTGACAAGGAAGGCTCAGTGTGTATCTGGGCACTCGTGGACGATGAGAGCTTGGGAAGCCTCAAGAGATCAGTTTTAGGGTAACTCCTTGATCTCTCTAAAACAGGCTCCCGAAGGGCTGGGATCCACCCAAGTCCATAAGTCCTTTGTTTGGATTCCTTCAGGCCACAGTGCTCAGATCTCCTCCAAAAATGCCTCAGGCTATGAAATGCACCCGTCCAGGAAGACAGAAGATCAGGTAGAAAAACTAGAAAGGAAGTTTCTAGAACCCCAGGGGTGGACCAATCCTTTAACTCCTGAGGCATTCCAGGAGCAGAGAGCTGGGGAAATAAAAAAAAAAAAAAACATGGGAGGGACTTTGGAGGTGGGGGTGATGGCAGATAAGACATTCTGATTCCAATCTCCTTCTTTCCCCGCCTCCTCAGGCCAGGCTGTGTATCCACTGTATGCAAATGTGTTTACTTTATATTTTATTTCAATCAGAGTCACTCAGCCGTCAGGAGCTATATCAACATGTCAGTCTGGTTGAACAAACAAGCGTTTTGAGTGGAAATATTTCAGATAAACAGACACAATGTTATGACAGATCCAGAGTCCCCAAACACGGAGAGGGGTGGAGATGGTGGGGGAGCTGCTGGGGGCTGGGAAGCCACAGAAAGCAGATGCAGTCACCTCAGTGTGGTTCCGTGGGGTCAGCCGAAGGCAGGAGGCTTTTTCTTACTGGTGGTGTGTGTGTGGGGGGATGGGGTCCCCTGCCGGTGTCCTTCCTGGGTCTAGCAGAGCCGCCTGGGCCTGCATGGCAGGTGCAGGGGGCCTTCCGGTTGGTGTTCCTGCTGGTTCCGTAGGAAGAAATCAGAAAGGGAAAGAAAAGGAAAACCCACCCAGATTAACAATGAGTGACTGGGAAATCAGTTGCTAAGTCAGACAGCCTGTTCTAAAATCGCCCTCCTTTCTGCCTGTCCTTTGGGCCCCTTATGAACTGAACTGCCACTGGAAAAGGTACAAGAAAATATGTGTGGTCTGGGAGAGAACTGAGGTCGGCCTTGGTTTAGTCTCCTCCATGGTATATATTCTAAATGTACTTTTTATTTTATTTTTGGCATTGGGGATTGAATTCATGGGCACTTTACCTCTGAGCTACATTCCCCAGCCCTTTTTATTGTTATTTATCTGGAGGCAGAGTCTTGCTGAGGCTGGCCTCCAACTTGCGATCCTCCTGCCTCAGCCTCCTGAGTCGCTGGGATTACCAGCATGTGCCATTGCTCCTGGCTTAAAGGTAGTTTTAGAGTAAGCAATAATGTTATCTGGTTCAGTAATCAAAAGGATACAAATGCGTTTGGAAAACTTCTTTTTTCTCTTTCCTATTCCATTCATTTTTCTATCCTTTGCCCTACCCCTCCCCCCCCCCAGATTATATTTTATTGGGCTATCTCTTTTTAGTTTCCAAGCTATAGTTTGATGGGCTATGTCTAAAAAAGAATTCACATTTTCCTTAAAAGAAGTCACTGGCCAGGCAGGGTGGTACATGCCTGTAATCCCCAGCAACTCAGGAGGCTGAGGTAGGAGGATTGCAAGCTGGAGGCCAGCCTCAGCAACCTTATCAGGCTGTAAGCAATTTGGTGAGATCCTGTCTCAAAGTTAAAAATAAAAAGGGTTGCGGATGTGTCTTAGTGGTAAAGTGCCCTTGGGGTCAATCCCCAGTACCAAAAAAAAAAAAAAAGTCACTGCTTATCTAGTACCCACTGGCATGTGTCATGAGCATTTCCAACCAGAACCCTGCTGGACAATTGGTATGGTTGGAATTATTCATTCCAGCTTGAAGGTGATGAGCCTGAGGCCCAGAGAGGTGCAGAAGCTCACCCATGGCTACACAGCTGGTAAACAACAGGCGGGGCTCAATCTGAGCTCTGTCTGGCTCTGAAACCTGCCTTGATTCTGCTAACGTTGAGCTCCCAGTGGAACTTGGGGGATTGTAGTGCAAGCTACCTCAGCAGGCTCAGGGAGCTGGTGATTCCTTTTCTGGATAAATTCATGCTGGCCAAACTTGTCCACCCTCAGCATGAATTTATCCAGGAAAGGAGTCACGTGCTTTTCCAAATGTGGGATGTGGCAGCTGGCCTTGGGGGTGTGCTCCCTTGCAAGATGTTGGCAAGTCCCCCGCTGCCCAAAAAATGTCTCCCCCTGCCACCTGTCACATGGCCTCAAATTCCACCACGGGAGAAGTATGCCCCTGGGTTTCAATTAAGGACTGTTTTGTGGGCACAGTTTAAATGTAGGCATGTTGCGGTTACACCTACATCCTTCCCAAAGTCTCTTCTTGGCAGGGCCCCTGGACCGGCCCTGGATGGGAGTGTTACACAGCACAGATGTCCTGGGAGGTAAGGGGGAAACCAGGCAGGCGAAGGTTGGTCCTGGGGACATGGGCAGACCAGTGACAGAGCCCAGGGTGCTGATCCACAGTCATGTGGCGTGTGGGGCTATTTGGAGGCAAAGGTCTCAGTGTTGCCCAGGGAGGGGCCTTGGCCAGCCCCACCTGCCTGGTTGCCAGTTGCCCGTGGTGTGTTTGAGGCTGGAATGCTAAATAGCCACGCTAGGAGCAGGGGAGTCCCAAAGTGCATCATGGGGTCTCAAAATGTCACAGCCGCCACTCAGCCAGTCCCAAACTTCAGCTGGTCACGTTCCTTCTTAATTCCTTTTTCCATGATTACACCACCTGGAGGATTATTCGCTTGATATTTTCCTCTAAATGGACTCACTTAAGAAAAAAATAAACATCTATTTTAAGGCATGCATGCATGAGTTTTCCTTGCCAAGGAAAGACACAGACAAATCCCCCTGGCTTTTGTGTGGCCAATGCAAGAATTATTTGGGGGGAAAACAAGCATTAAGGAAAAAACTTTAAAAGGACAGCAATTATGTTTATACCCTTTGGTCTTTATTGCTGAAAGCTGGATTTGCTCATTGTATTTTTTTTTTCCTAGTGCATTTTAAGATAGAATGACTATTAGAACAAAAATAAATGTTCATCCAGGTATTAGCATAAATCATAGAATAGGGATCACATCTTGCTGGAGCCTCTAATTTTGTCTATGGGGACATAGGTTCAGAAGAAGGGAGCTGTGCAGGGGACACATCTGGCTGGACAAGGCCTGAGAAGTGTCATTGAGAGGGGTCAAATGAACAAAGCTAAATGTAGTGGTGTACACTTGTAATTCCAGCTACCCAGGAGGCTGAGGCAGGAGGATCTCAAGTCTGAGGCTGGTCTGAGCAACTCAGTAAGACTTTGTCTCAAAATAAAGTAAAAAGGGCTGGGGGTGCAGCTCAGTGATAGAGCATTTCCCTGGCATGTGTGAGACCTTGAGTTTGAACCCCAGCACTGCAAACAAACAAAAACAAACAAAAAGATCTCTCCTGGACGAGAAGTCCAGGGAGTCCACAGACCCCAGCTCTAGCTCCATGTGTGTGAATGGAGGTCATTTCTGTTTTTATTCTGGGTCTTCATTTTTCTAATCGTGAAAGAAAAAAAAAAGCTGTTCTTTATTTGGGGGTCTAGGAAGATCAAGATGGATTTGAAATAGTGGAATTTTTTCTTTCATGTAGGTGAGATTCATTTAGCATAAAACTAAATATTTTCAAGCACATAGTTCAGGTGGGTGCAGTAGCGCACACCTGTAATCCCAGAGGCTTGGGAGGCTGAGGCAGGAGGATCCCGAGTTCAAAGCCAGCCTCAGCAAAGGCGAGGCGCTAAGCAACTCAGTGAGACCCTGTCTCTACGTAAAACACAAAATAGGGCTGGGGATGTGGCTCAGTGGTCGAGTGCTCCTGAGTTCAATCCCTGGTACCCTCTGCCCCCACAAAAACCACATAATTCAGTGTCATTTAATACATTCAAGATGCTGAGTGGATATAGCATGCTGTATTTGTTCATTTGCCTGTTGATGAACATTTAGGTTGTTTCCACTTTGAGGGGACCATAAGTTGTGCTGCTGTGGACGTTTGTGCACACGTTTCTGCATGGATTGTGTGTGTGTGTGTGTGTGTGGTGCTGGGGATGCCAGGCAAGCACTGCCCCTGAGCTGCATCCCCAGCCCCTGGACGTGTGTTTATTTCTCTGGAGGGACACCCAGGAGCGGAGGGAGCGGAGCTCACACTAGCTCTACGTTGAGCTCTTGGAGGGCGGTGTCAGATGCTCGAGAAGGGAGAGGGCGCGTAGACCACGATGGCACCCGTGGGCCCTCTGAGGTCTCTCCTGGGCTGCGAGTCCTTGGATTTTCCCAGCTCAGCTGTCGCACACGAGGAGGCCTTGTCTTGCTTTGGATCGCCTTTAGTGTCCTTTAGGGCGCCCACGCCCTGCCAAGAAACGAGCTGGGCATGGAGGAGACAATGGGAAGGGCTTCTGTCCCCCATGGCCGTGGAGCAGAGGTGGGAGAGCTGGGGTCAGACGAGGGTCCCTAGTGAGAGAGGCACTGGCTGGGCCTCCAGGTTGCTGCAAGCGAGTGCGCGGGGGTGGGACGGATGTTCCTGGGCCAGGACATGGCGCTCCGGTCCCCTTGGCAGGACGGGGCTGACTAGAGCCGCCTTTCCTTCCTCTGGCTTTGCAGAGGCTCAGAAGCGCGAGTGCCTGGCCCCTGGTCCCTGGACGCACCCATGACTCTGATTGCTGCTGAAAACGGTGGCCCGGGCCCAGGGCACGTCCGCGGATCACTTAGGGCCCTTGCAGACAGGGTCAGCCCCCACGCACCCAGAGGCAGGTGCTCTGCAAGCGTCCCACACAGGGCTGCCAACGCCGTCCCGCAGCCGCGCGGCACGCACGCAGCCGTGCAATTTCATCCCCGGGCCTCGCTCCAGGAGCAGCTGGCAGGGGCACCGGGGGCATCTGCGGGTGGCCAACGGATGGGGTCCCCAGGCTCTGGCTGTCCTGTAGCCCCCGGTCTCCATGATTCGCCCACTGTGTGTCTGCTTGTAGATTTTCCGGGCACCTTCTTGGTGGAGGACAGGCGGGATCTGGTTTCATGGCGTTTTGAAAGGCGCAGAGCGCGGCAGAGCCAGCCGCATTCCTGGGCCAGGGAACAGCCATGTCGTTAAGGTGTTATTTATGGCGCCCTCCTGACTCTGGTCTCCTATTAGGGCCTCTGGGTGGAGCACTGTGCCCTCACCAATCAATCAGCCAACCAACCAACCCTGCAGGCGCACTAACCAGTGTCAGCCAGCCAGTATCACGTTCTCCTGTGGGGCGGTATTGTTCCAGAAGTTGTGACAGATGGGCTATTCCCCATCCTCAGGGGCAGCCTGTGTGTGTACAGCTTTATTGCTGTGTGTACGTGAGAATATACAACAGACTTTAAAGAAAATGTGCAGACAGTCCTTTCTGAGATAATAACTAAAATGACTAGAGTGGAAATAAACGCCCCAGGGCTTATGGGGAGAATAAGGCAGAAACAACACTTAAAACCTTCATCAGTGACACGTAAAAAATAGGAAGGTAATCCAAACGATAGCACAATTTTATAGGCGTTAAATGGTTAAGAGCTATGCCAATACTTTAATAAACATGGTGTGTACCTTTGATCCATGGGGGACGCTGAGGCAGGAGGATCGCAAGTTGGAGGCCAGCCTCAGCAACTTAGGGAGGCCCTCAGCAACTTAGTGAGACCCTGTCTCAAAAAAAAAAAAAAAAGGAGGGTGGCTGGGGATGTGGCTCCGTGGTAATGCATCCCTGAGTTCAATCTCCAGTACTAAACACAAATGCAAAAAACAAACAAATAAATAACAACAAAAATAAACCACGGCACTTTGTTTTCGGAAGTCCTGGGTTTGCTCAGGGAGGTGGTGCCAGAGCCACTGCTGCCTGGGAGTTCTTGCTGACAGTGGTTGTCTGGAATCAGAACCTTGTGGCACCAGGTGTGGGTAAGGGTGGCCCACGGAGGTGTGGTGGATGCTGGCGGTGGTCCCTTCTTTTCCTTGTGTGGCCCGGGTCAGCTGGGTGCAGTTTCCTGCCCTCGCCCCTTGTTTCTTGTGGGTAGCATCAGGCATAAGCAAACAGAATTAGGTCATGCTCCAGTGGGTCCCTAATAGATCAATCACAATGGAGCAAATTTATTTTTTCAAAACAAACACTGTAGCAGAACAGATTGTGCGCAGGCGCAGATGCATTGCGCACGCGCGCATGCGCACAGAAAATACCCCGTGTGTGAGTATTTTTGCATAAGTCGATCCATACCGTATGTACAAGTCTGCAACCCATTTTTTTTTAAAAACATTTATTTATCCTAATTAGGGATACACCACAGCAGAATGTATTTTGATTCATTGTACACAAATGGAGCACAACTTCTTCACTTCTCTGTTTGTACACAGTATCGAGTTACATCATATGTGCAGTCCTAGGAACCCAGGGCATTGATGTCCATCGCATCCCACCGTCTTTCCTGCCCCCATGTCCCATCCCCTCCCTTCCTTCTCTTTTGACGGAAGTTCCTCCATTCTTCCTATGCCTCTTCCCACATTATGGATCAGCATCCACTTTGCAGAGAGAACATTAAGCCTTTGGTTTTTTGGGGGGGGCAACCCATTTTATTTTATTTGTTTGCATACCCCTATTCCTAACAGACCTTTCTATAGTGATAATTTAGCCTCTATGGAGTTTTCTGTGCTGTCTAGCACTCCATCAAATGAACACCCCTCATTTATTAGCTGTTCCTCGATGGAGCTTTCCAGGTGTTTGTTATTGCAGGCAGTGCTGTGGGTGAGTCCCCTGTCCTGTCTCCCTGGGGACACAGGTGGAACTTTCTCTAGTTAGACATCTAAAAGAGGACTCGCTGAGCCCAAGGGGACATGCACTTTTCCTTCGAGAAGGATCTCTTGATGAATTGTATTGTGTTTACACTTCACATTTTAACCATTTATTTGTCTTCATTTTCTACAGCAGTTTTAGGCTCACAGCAAAATTAGCCACTTTGAAGTACACAATGGAGGGGGTCACGTGGGCTACATCATTGTGTAGACGTCCCCATCATCCAGCTCTGTGACTTTTTTTTTTCCAACCTGGGGATTGATCCCAGGGACCCTCCACCATGAGCCACATCCTCAGCCTTTTAAACTTTTTCTTTTGAGATGAGTCTTGCTAAGTTGTCCAGGCTGGCCTCGAGAACTTGTGATCCTCCTGCCTCAGCCTCCCAGGTAGCTGGGGTGATAACCGTGGGCCACCGCACCTGGCTTGGTCTACTGGAGTTCTTAATAAACAGCTGTTTGTACATGGACTTGACCCATGATGCTCTGCTGTGGTTGATCTGGCATGCAGTTCCTGTAAATGGGGGTGTGACACAGAATGCAAAGGGGGCGGCCTGCTGGGATCCTGGGCTGAGGAATGGCAGAGATTCTGGAAGCTTCTTAGAAGATGACTTTCACTAGTGCGGCTCCTATTTGAGATGGGTCCCAGGCCCCTCTCTGCTTCCCCACTCCCTACGCCAGGCCAGGCCTTGGGGCTCATGAGAGTGACCCATTTTCAGCCTTGGTTGGTGCCAGCCTGCCCGCTGGGGCTGCCAGTTTCAATGTGCATGGTAGCAAATGGATTGAGGTCACGGAGCAGATGGCAGTAACTTTCAGTTGAGATCTGCCAGGCTGCACTGGACCCAGTGACCCGGAGGTAAAGCGTGTGCGTTGCCCGCCTTCCCATTTGGCCTGCAACTCTGGGCTCTCGCCCCTTTCCAACGCCTGTGCAGGCTTCTCCCCCAAGGTGGGGGCTCTTAGCCCGTCCTTTGCTCTCGTGGGGCTCCTGCGAGCAGGAGGGCCCAGCTTCTTCAGGCAGCAAGCAGGTCCCGGCCCCAACCTTTTGTAGAGATCTCAAAGCACTTTGGTCTCTTCAACTCATTAACCCGACTCTGCTCTTGCAGGCTATCATTAATACCATTTTATAGATGGAGAAAAGAGACAGGAAGAGGCTGGCCCAGGGACTCGTAACACCTGTGGGTCAGAAGGAAAGGATGTGGCCTGTTTAAACATACAAGTGACTGGACAGGGACACAAACACTATGACCTGGAGGAAATCAAGCAAAAAAGGCTATTATTGTTTTTTGTGTGTATGGGGAGGTAGTTACTGAGAGTTGAATGAAGAGACTCTTTACCACTGAGCTACATTCCCAGCCCTTTAGTCTTTTATTTTAAAACAGGGTCTCACTAAGCTGCTTAGAGCCTTTCTAAGTAGCTGAGGCTGGCCTCAAACTTGCAATCCTCCTGTCTCAGCCTCCCGAGCCCCTGGGATTACAGGCATGGGCCATCAGCAAAAATGCTACTCTTACAACCTGATCCAGGATATAGAAATATTTGTTCATCTTATAATATATCATAGCACTGCAGCTTTTTAATTTTGTGTCCCAGAACTCTTGGTGAATTTGAAAGATGCTCAGGTTCTTCTGCACATAGAAACACACATATACATCTTGGTTTCTCTTCAGGGTCAGATGCACCACTGGGCATGTAGCAGGTGCTGAGTGACCATTTACTGAATGAATTAATGAACTGCCAAAACCCTGGTTGAGGCCTAACCTGCCACAACTCTGGAAAACAGTATGGCGATTCCTCGAAAAACTAGGAATGAAACCACCATTTGACCCAGTTATCCCACTCCTCTGTATATACCCAAAGGACTTAAAATCAGCACACTACAGTGACACAGCCATGTCAATGTTTATAACAGTTCAATTCACAATAGCTAAGCTGTGGAGCCAACCTTGGTGCCCTTCAACAGATGAATGGATAAAGAAAACGTGGTACATATACACAATGGAACATTACTCAGCCATAAAGAAGAATGACTTTATGACTTTTGCAGGTAAATGGATGGAACTGGAGACTATCATGCTAAGTGAAATAAGCCAGTCGCCAAAAATCAAAGGTTGAATGTTTTCTCTAATATGCAGAAGCTCATCCACAATAAGGGAGAGATTTAAAAAAAGAATAGAAGAAAGATTAATGGAGCAGCAGGAGAATGAAGGGAAGGGAGGAGGGATGGAATGTGCCTGACCTAACTCTGTGGCGCATGTACATGGATATACCACAGTCAATCTCACCATCATCTATATTCAAAAGATAATAATGATAAAAAACTATAAGTAAATAGAAAAATCAGTAGAGGGAACGAAACGGAGGGGAAAATGGGGGAGTACAGGGAACTGAATTTGAACAAATTGTATTTCATGCTTTTATAATTATGTCAAAATAAATCCTATTGTCGTGCACAAGTAAGAAGAACTAATTAAAAAAAAAGAAATTAAAAGAGAAAGAGCATCATTTTCTCATGTGCTTAAACATAAGAAAGTTGGGGGTTCCCCTTCTACAGATAGGGAAGCCGAAGTAGGAGTCCTAAGATCTGGGAGGTTGTACCTGAAATCCCAGGTAGCTAGCTGTGACTCTGATTGTGGAACGTTCCCAATAGACTTGGCAGCCTTGGGACAAGTGACCCAGAGGTCTGTAGTTGAAGAGCGTCAAAGATGGAAGAAAACCCACAGTGTTTCCTGAATCTCTGCAAAGACTCAGCTTCTTTTTGTCCCTCAAACATGCTTACAGTGCGGTCCCTCTGAGGGTTGGTAAGATCCCACCATGTGGGAGCCTCGAGAAAGAAGCACGTCTCTACAGCTGACAG
The DNA here is from genome assembly GCA_028644305.1 of Xerus rutilus. Classification (NCBI taxonomy): domain Eukaryota; kingdom Metazoa; phylum Chordata; class Mammalia; order Rodentia; family Sciuridae; genus Xerus; species Xerus rutilus. The sequence continues at coordinate 117,778,609 of CM053407.1, read as the reverse complement.
AATCCAGAAGGTTCTTGTAGCAACAAAAATGGTCCCCTTAGCGGGAGCAGGGGAAAGGAAGGAGCAGGTGAGGGCCAGATTCCTGAGCAGTGGTCTTTCTTTTCTTTGTTGACCTTAGTGGCTGCCCCCAAATCTGGGTTATATTCTTCACTGAAACATTCAGTGTGATGGAGAAAGCTAGTCAGGGGCATCGGGAGGTCTGGGATTGGTCCTGCCTCTCTAGAAGCCATCGTTTTTCCATTCTGGGCCTCGGCTTCTTGACCTGTGAAGTGGGGCAGTTAGCTCTGAACCACAGCAGGTATGTTCCACCCCACGTGTGGGATGTTCGAGACACCTGGCAGGTACCTGGCAGCTACTGCAGAGGACTCTGGCGAACAGGAGCTGGGGCCATTGACATTTGGAGCTCACCGTGGGATTTTCTTCAGGGAGCTGTGCCCAGTGATTTTCCGAGCCATGTTCTAGCGAGGGCCCAGGGAGCTGGTACAGAGCAGGTGAGTCGTGGCTTGCCTGTACGGTGGCACTTTCTTTTTTTTTTTTTTAAATATTTTTTAGTTGTTTATGGATCTTTATTTTATTCATTTATTATTTATATGTGGTGCTGAGGATTGAACCCAGTGCCTCACGCATGCTAGGCAAGTGCTCTACCACTGAGCTACAGCCACAGCCCCCGGTGGCACTTTCATGTAGAGGGATCCTCAGGCCCTTCTCCAGGCACTGGCTACAGCCTCCACCCTAATGGCACAGGAATCCCTTCATAAATGACCTTTCATCCTGGCAAGAGGTAGAGCTTAATAATTACAGTCTCTGCCCCTAACTCCACCCAGCCTGCGGTTGGTTTATCAGCCACATTATTAACCTTGATATTTTCTGCCCTAGGGGAAGAACTGGGGCATCAAAGGGACTTGCCCCAGGCTCTGCCACAAGCCAAACTCAGAGTCTAGTGTCCAAGTCAGCTCTTCTGAGGCCCAGCCGCTCTGTTCTGCAGGTCCCCCCTGGGAATCTCTGGAGACATGTTTAGACAAATGGCTTGTGCTTGCATGATTTCTGAAGTCTTTAATTTTTTGAAACTGAGATACCCTGTTTCATTGCTCACCCATGGATTTGTTTTCTTCTCTCCAGTAGGTTTTGAATTCTCTGAGATCAGGGGCCTTGTTGATCCTTTCCACCCGTCTCTCTAGCGTCTGGAACAGTCATCAGCACATAGCCAATGTTGGATGAGTCCTTGGATTTTCATGAATGAATAAATGTAGTGTAATGTAGATTCTGCTATGAGCTGAGCCACCGACCATGGGAAAGCTTAAAGGAGGAGACAGCAGATAAGAGAGACGCTGAGCCACACAGAGATCTCCAAGGGAAGGCCTCAGCGTGCATTCTGGGCAGTGCTCAAAGCTCATCCATAGGCTGAAGTGACATCTGTAAAGAGATGGAGAGCAGCAGACAGGGCTGGGCAGAGGGTGTGGGTACTGGATCTCTGTCAGGCCCCTGTTCTCCAGTAAGGAACTCTCCTTTGCTCCGGAGGTGATGTGAAATGGCAGAGTCCCACTTGAACTTTAGCAAGGCCCTTTGGGCAAGGGCTGATGCCAACGGCTGGGACCCTGTGCAGTGGTACAGGGGAGAGAGATGGAAGCTGAGCTAATGGGAATGACATTGGGAATGAGGCTAAAGGCAGGGGATGGAGATGGACTTCTGAAATGACTTGGCTGCAGCCAAGTTTCATGAAATTGATCGTTCCGTCCAAGTGAAGGGCCGCACTTACCCTAACAGTTCAACCATTTCTGTACTGCATTTAAAAATGGCTGGAAACTTTCCCAAATTCCATTTTTAAAAAAATATACATTTTGTAACTTATCAGGGACTTCATCCATCAGTACCTGATGAGAACAAAAAGCTATCTTTACCTTTTATTTTTTGGAGCTGAGCACCAAAGTCATTTAGCAATGGCCTCCTTACCATGCAGCATGTCGGAAAGAGATGGAATCCCTGATTTTGCTCTTGTCTCTGCTTGACGTATGAACTTAGGTAGGTTCCTGTTCCCTCTCTTGGTCTCACTTTATCCACCTCTAAAATAGGTAAATTGAGTTATCGTTAATTTCCTAAAGCATATACTAAGCAATGCTTATTCTGACAGATACTCCATTTCAAAAGCGAGAAGGGGGGTTGGTCTAATATTTTGGGGAAGTGGGGTATCTTCTATGTTCTTATTGAAGACTGAAAAAAAATCATCTGTATATTAAAAGCTCTGAAGTCTTGTAGTCAAGAGCCTGTATTTAATTTTTGTTAAGTGTCTCTTCGTCCAAAGTGGGACAGAGATAACTCAGTGTTGACGGAGCTCTGAAATGTAACAGGAACATGGGTTTTTTTTTCTTTCTTTCATACTGAGGATCAAACCCAGGTGGGCTTGAGCAGTGAGCTACATCCCCAGCCTTTTTAAATTTCTTTTATTTTGAGACAGGGTCCTACTAAGTTGATGAGGCTGGCCTTAAATTTGGGATTATACTGCCCCAGCCTCCTGACTCGCTGGGATTACAAGCAGGTGCCACTGTGCCTGGCTGGTTTTATTTGATCTTTAATGCCTATTTCTTGTGTTTTTCTCATGCATCCATAGGAAAGCTTGCCAAGAGAAGGAACCAGTCTTATAATACTGTCGTATCTTCCTCAAAAGGCTATTTGTTCCCAAAGCTACTTAATATGCTTACCTTTGGTGGGCTACCATGTGCCCTTGTATTTCTTTACTGGTGTGTGTGTTCTTCTTTGATTTTTTTTTTCTTTGGTACTGGGGACTGAACTCAGGGACACTCAAATACTGAGCCACATCCCCAGCCCTATTTTGTGTTTTATGTAGAGACAGGGTCTCACTGAGTTGCTTAGTGCCTTGCCTTTGCTGAGGTTGGCTTTGAACTCACGATCCTACTATCTTAGCCTCCTGAGCCACTGGGATTACAGGCGTGTGCCACTGCGCCCGGATGTCCTTTCTTCTTTTGTATTCAACATCTAAATATCTTTCTTATGTGAAGGAAATTGCAAAATAGGAGAGAGGCCCTCATCTCTTATAAACCAGGAAGTGGGTGCGCTCTCTTCCCAATCTCTGGAAGCTAGATTATGTTAAGGGATTAGTAACAGCTCGATTATATGTTCTTGACCCAGAAAAGAGTGATCATCTTAGAGTGACATTGAAACCACTTAGCATTTATTCCAGGGGCAGTAGACTGTGGTGGTGACAGGGACTGGGGCACCAGATCTCGGCCAGTGCCGTGGTCATACATTTGAGTTCCAGTTTCCTAGCTTCCCTTGTTTCTTGCCAGCTATCCTTCTTGAGAATTCTACGAGACACCAAGTATCCAGACATTAATTTCCTGCCTCAATTAGGGTTAGTTGGTTGTAACCAAGGATCCTGGCTCCTCTATCAAAACCAATCAACCATTCATCCGTCCATCCGCCTATCCAGAATATCTATCCATTTAAGCATCCATCTCTCCATTCATATATAATTTAGATCCATTCCACCAACATCAAAGGCACTGAGCTCGGAACTGGGCATATACAAAGGTGAATAGACCAACAGGAGCAGGAAACCGTGAGAAACAAATGACACATTAAAATCTAGGAATCTGAGGAATTTCATAAAGGAGCTGTTAACAACAGTGTGGGCTGTGCTCAGGAGTAGGAAGGGCCCGGTTCCAATGGGACCAGAAATATTCTCACCCTCAGCCCTGAGGGGGAGAGGAGGGAGCAGTTTTTAGAATTTGGAGGTCTCCTGGCCAGCTGTGGTTTTTGCTAGAGGGACACAGTCAACTTGGGGTGACCTGGCAGGAGTGGAACTGAGGCCCCACACTTTGCCATCTCACCTGTCCCTCTGATCTCCTACCAGAGCAAGAAAACACATGGAGCCAGGTCATACATCACCCTCCTGGGAAAGGAATGGGGCAGGAAGGATGGAAAATGGACTTGGAGAGTCAAATGGAAAGCGCCCAGGAGAGTGATGTCAGTGAAGCCACGTCCCTTCTCCACTCGAAGGTCTCTTGTAGATTCTACGAGCCATTCAGTGTCCCAAATGTTAATTTTTGACCACCACTGGAGTTAGTTGGTTTCAACTAAGAATATTGACTGCTCTGACAAATCAATCCATCCATCCATCCATTCATTCACCCATCCACCCACCCATCCACCCACCCATCCACCTACCCATCCATCCATCCACCCATCCAACCATCCATTCATCCATCCATCCATCTCTCCATCCATCCATCCATCCCTCCATCCCTCCCTCCACCCATCCATCCATCCATCCATCCATCCACCCACCCACCCATCTCTCCATCCATCCATTCATCCATACATACATACATTCACCCATCTCTCCATCTATCCATCCATCCATCCATCCATCCATCTTTCCATCCATCCATCCATCCATCCATCCATCCATCCATCCATCCATTTATCTCTCCATCCATCCATCCATCCATCCATCCATCTATCCATCTATTCATCTCTCCATCTCTCCATCCATCCATCCATCCATCCACCCACCCATTCATCCATCCATCCATCCATCTCTCCATCCATCCATCCATCCATCCACCCATCCATCCATCCACCCATCCATCCATCCATCTCTCCATCTCTCCATCCATCCATCCATCCATCCATCCATCCATCCATCCATCCTTCCATCCATCTATCCATCCATCCACCCACCCATCCATCCTTCCATCTCTCCATCCATCCATCCATCCATCCATCCATCCATCCATCCATCCACCCACCCATCCATCCATCCATCTCTCCATCTCTCCATCCATCCATCCACTCATCCAAACATCTACTCACTTATCTATCCATCCATCTACCCACCCACTCACCCACCTCCAGTGGGTTCATAAGACACTCAAATGAAAGCCAGATTATTAATGGCTTCTGTGACTTGTATACTCCGTTCCTCACCATCGCCCATCCCCTCATCTCCTGTACTCTCCTCCCAGTTTCCTCTGCTCTAGACACAGCAACCTCCGAGCTCCTCTCTCGGTCAGAGGCTGCCTCGGTGCCTTCACACCTGGTGTTTCTTCTCCCCGGACAACTCTGCCATTGCATGTCCTCGTGGCACCTCCCTCCTTCCAAGTTTTTACTCAAATGCTTCCCTGTCTGAAACCCTCCATCAGCTGGGACTGCTCTCCCCCACCCTCAGCCTTTGTCTGCTTTCCTGATCACTTTCCTGGGTAGCACCTTCTCCCATACTCTTGAGCATGTAAAGCGTATGTGTCCTTCCTCACCTCCCAGTGGAACATTAATTCTGTAATGAAGGGATTTTTGCTGTTTTGTTTATTGCTATGCTCCCGGCACCCCAAAGAATCCCTGGCACATAGAATGTGTTGGATAAATCCCGGCTGCATTCATGAATGAAGACACGCAAACAGCTCTGTGCAAGTTTCCATTCCACTACTGGAGAGAGTTCAGCCCTGACTTTTTGGTGAGCCTTTGTGCAAACTCACTTTATCTCTTGTGCTGCACAGGCTGAAACTCAAGTAAGAGTTAATATGCGCCTAGTGCCCTTAGGAAAAGTCCTGAACTTTCCATGCGAGCTGTGAACTTGGCTCCTACTGACTTCTTGTCCTGCTTAGAAAAACCTGAAGGCAAGGAAGGGAAAAAGGGAGCACTTCACACATTCATCTTCAAAGCCCTTAATAAACGTTCAAGTAATTAATTCTCCTGGCTCCAGGGAAGTGGATTTTATTGTCTCTGCTCTGACAACAGGGAAATGACTGTGCTGGGAGTTCCATCATTTTCCCAGGACCACAGAGCCAGCAGAGTGGAGCCAGAAAGTCACTGGCACTCACTGAGCTTCTGGCCGGGTGACCTCCAAGTTCCCTGTTGGTGGCAGAGGGATGGAGGGAGCTGGCAGGTAGTTTCGGCAGTCTTGGAGCAAAGCCGTTTCTCTTTTTGAGAGGATTTTGGGAGCTGGGCGCTCCAGAGGCTTCAAAGAAATGGGAACAGAACACACCTGGAGTCTCAGGTGTATGTCGAGGCTTAAGTATCATCTTGATGTGGGAAGCAATGAGCTCTTTCCTACCACAGAGCAGGACAAGATAGGAGATAGACAAAGCGACTTCTGTTACCCCTGGCTGACCTGGGTCCGACGATGACTCTAACTCCACCATTCTAGACTTTTCCCTCATTTCTTTTTTTTCAGAAAAATTGACTTATCTGATATTCCATTCTGCCAATGGTCTACTTTCTGAGAGAAAGAACATCAATGGGTTTGAGTAAGAATATTGATGGAGAGCCAGGCACAGTGGCGCACGCCTGTCATCCCAACTCTTTGGGAGGCTGAGGCAGGAGGATCGCGAGTTCAAAGCCAGCCTCAGCAATGGTGAGGCATTGAGCAACTCAGTGAGACCCTGTCTCTATATAAAACACAAAATAGGGCTGGGGATGTGGCTCAGTGGTCGAGTGCCCTTGAGTTCAATCCCCAGTAACCACTCCCTGCAAAAAAACCCCTCAGAATATTGATGAGTTCTCAAGAAATTAACTTTCTCACAGCTATTATCTGCATGCTGATATTTTTCTGTATGCTTTAGGTTAGAAAACTTGAGTTTTAGCTTCTGCCACTAATTATGCATGTATCAAGTTGGGTCTTGGTTTTCCCATCTATTAGATAAATAATCACAAAAACCCATTTATAAATACCACATATTAGACAATGCTCTAAGTCATTTAAAGCCAATTATCTTATTTAACCCTCACAACTCTGAGATAGGAATTATTTTTCTTTCAGTTTTAATGATGAGGAAACTGAGGCATGGAGAGGTTCAGTGATTAATCTCAGGTGGAGAAGCAGAAGGTGTCAGAGGTGAGATTGGATCCAGATATCCTACCTCTAGATTACATACTCATACCACTACAGTAGAGAGGTTGTTTTGAACCATCCACAGGGAAAGATTTCCATGCAAATGTCAGTTCCATTGTAGCTTGTATTCAAAAACCTTTCAGTCGGTCACCGTGGTGCAGGCCTGTAATCCCAGAAGGTTGGGAGGCTGAGGCTTAAGGATCACAAGTTTGAGGCCAGCCTCAGCAACTTAGTGAGACCTTGTCTCAAAATAAAAAATAAAAAGGGCTGGGGATGTAGCTCAGTGGTAGACCACCCCTGGATTCAATCCCTAGTATCAAATAATGAAATATAATAATAAAATAAACCTTCCACCAAAAATGAATAAAACTAGCCAAAAAAAAAAAATCCACGAAATGACTTTTGTAAGAATTGAGGTCACACAGTCAGAATTGGTGGGAATGAGATGCTAGAGAGAAGGAAGCATCCAGAGGACATCTTCCAATCGATCCCAGCTCTTTCTGTAAAGATTTTGGTGAATCCGTGATGCATGGTAGAAGATGAGCAGAAGGTGGCACCTTGCGGGCCGGGGAGATGGAGGTTGGATTTGAGGCTTCCAAAGTGGCTGGTCCACGGGAGGCATCTTGTGGATGAGAGGCAACCACAGAAACCCGAACACCCAAATGTAAGCACGGTTTCTAAAGAGGCTCGGGAGCAAGACTTGCAGGAGCACAGAAGAAAGTAGCATTTGAGAGGCCATGGAATGAGCCTGGGAACCAGCAGCTCTTGTGTCTTGGGGGAGACAGATGTTGGAGTCATCCTCTACCCGGTGGAACAGCCCTGGTAAGCACCCTGGACTCTCAGCTCAGACTCCAGCGGGGCCATGGACCAGGAACAAGTGCCAGATCTTTAGAGTAAAACTGAGCTGGGTGCAGTGGCGCACGCCTGTAATTCCAGGGGCTCAGGAGGCTGAGGCAGGAGTATCGCGAATTCCAAGCCAGCCTCAGCAATTTAGTGAGGCCCTAAGCAACTTAGTGAGACTTTGACCCTAAATAAAATATAAAATAAGCCTGAGGATGTGGCTCAAGGGTCATATACCCCTGAGTTCAATCTCCAGTGCCCACATCTAACCCCCCCCCAAAAGTAAAACAAATGAAATTGGAGGAGCCCAGCAAAGTTGGGAATCAGTCCCTATGCTGTCGAGGTTGTAAGCTTGGCGTCTATCTGCCCTCGAGGCCCCGGGAAGGACCTCATCATCAGCCAGTATGTGGAGAGTTGTTCATACCGGACATTCATTATTCAGCCGCACACTATGAGGTTTTCAGATGGGAAAACAAATCCCCATCATCCAAACGGGAAGGTTTATCTGACGGGGACTTGAACGGTTCGTGTTTTTAAAATTATTAAAAAGGTGTAGAACATCCCAAGAGAACTGAAACCTGTTTTTTTTTTCCTTTTAAAAGAATCAAAGGGAAGTTCTGGACTTGAAATATGTAATTGGAATATATAATTTTATAGAGGATTATAATAGCTGGTTAGACTGCGGAGAGGATTCGTCAGTGAAGAGCCAGGCGAGGGGGAGATAAACACGCAGGTGTGAGGCACAGAACTGGTGACAAGCGGTACTTAAAAGGGGGAAAATGACATGGGCACCGCAAGAGGGGGTTCGATGAGCACCACGGGAAGGTCAGGGACAGAGAGGAGGGTGAATGTGGGGACAGCACATGTGAAGACAGAGCAGGTGAGATTTTTTTTCAAAACCGAGAACAGATGCCAGAACTCTAGGAAACCAGTTCACTATGAGAAACCACAGTGAGAAAATCACAGTGAAGCTTCTGGAACCTAAAAACACAGAGACAATGTTAAGAGCATCTAGCATACATAACACCTCACTTTCTTTGTTTCTTTTTCTGTACTAGGGATTGAACCCCGCATGCTTAACCCCTGAGCCACCTCCCCAGTCCTTTTCATTTTTTTTATTTTGAGACAGGGTCTCCTAAGGCGCTTAAGGCCTCACGAAGTTGTGGAGCCTGGCTCTGAGCTTGGATCCTCCTGCCTCAGCCTCCTGATGCTGGGATTACAGGTGTGTGCCACTGCACCCCAGTGACACATCACTTTCAAAGAACCGACTATGGGGCTGATGCCTGGCTTAACAAGAAGGCAGAACTCACGTCTGATCAACCGTTAGCAGAGCCCCTCATGGACGGGGTGCAAAAGATCCCAGGCTCCAATGGACCTGGGCTGAAAGCCATGGGGCTAGGTGAGGCTGTCTCTTTCCTCTCTTTGGCTTTGATATCTTTCAGGGTTTGGCCATCTGGGCCCTCTGGGCCATCATAGTGTGCCTACCTGGTGCAAACCAGTTTCTGGATCCAGGCCAGACTTCCATCAAATTCCACCCACCCAAATGTAAACCAGAGGCTTGAGCTGCAGTTCAAGTCCTACTAAGTGCTGAGTTCAAGTCTTACTAAGTGCTGCCTCTTAGTGGCTGTGTGACCTCGGGCAGGGTCACTTTATCCACCAAGGGAAGCATCGGCTTCTGCAGTTATAAAGTAGATTCAACAAGAGTCCCTGCTTTGCAGTGTTCAATGAATGAATGCTTGCAAAGCACCCATTAAAATTGTGTAGACCTTCCCAGCTGGGGAGCTGCTATTGTTATTCTGCAGTGAGAGGTCCCCCACCCGGCTGGGTGCTGAGTTCCATGCATATAGTAACTGTCTCTCCCTGACTCCACACTCACTCGGCTGTCCTCCCTTGTGGGACATATTGGGGGGGGGCATAGATCTCACCACCTGACAGATTAGAGAGCAATAGATGCACATGGGGGGTTATTGCCCTTTGACTCCTCCTGGTGTCAAAGAAGAATCCATGGCTCATCCACAGGGAGACATCCCAGGGACCTCACCATCTTCCAGTGAACTTCAGGAGGCTTGCTCTGAGTATGTTTCTCCTCCAGAGACGTATTGGGTCAGGCCAGTTGTAGATAATACGTTCTGAGCTTCCCGCTAGGATACATCAGTGGCTCTTGTAGGATCCAGAAGAGCATCGTTCATACCCTCAAATCCTTTGAGGGATCACCCGAGAAAGTTTCAGTTCCCCCCATCCTAGTAGAGGCCATACCCATTCCAAGTGTTGGACCTCCGTCACTCTCCCGCTAGAAATAAAAATTTGTCAATTTAATCCACAGTCACCCTCTGCCTTCCAGGTGAGACACCACAAAGATTGAGGAAGCAGGCCTCAGTTTCCCAGTATCCTCGCAAGTTCATGGCAAACAGTTTGCTATTGTTTTGAGAGAGGGTTGAGATAATTCCCGGGATGCCTGATTCCTCAGAGGAAGAGAAGCAGTACAGAGAAGCAAGATGTGGCTTTGAAATCAGGTGGCCCTGGCTCAAAAGTTGGCTCAGCTAATGGCCAGGTGACATTGGAAGTCACTTTATTGGGCTGGGTTAGTTTTTGCAATCTATGATGTTGGTTAATGAAACATTATTATGGTGAGAAATATTCAAGGTGCCCGCTGGATACCATCCCTGGGAAGCCCCGGGTGAGTGGTGGTTGTTCTCATTATTTCCTCTGTTAGACAACTTCACATAGTCAAAGATCTGGAAATGTCTGCATTTGGAAGAACTTCCCTTGTGTGCTCTTACCAAAACATGAATTCATGCCCAGTCTTGCAGGACTTAAAGCCCACCCATTTTCCTGTGAACCAATAACACTAATAAAATATTTTGGCCCCAAGAACTGGTTCTTTCAAAGTACTAAAACTGTGGTTAAGCCCCTACAGTTGTTTGGGAGAATTGAGAGGTCTCAGGGGGTCAACAGGATGTGGCGAGGCCAACCTTAGCATGTCGTGGGAAAGCAACATAGCAGCTTGCAGCATCTAGGCAAATGGGGTCTCAAGGAGGGATCCATCAGGAAGTCAAAACAGCCCCTCAGTCATTCTGGGCTGCCTATGCAAGATAAGCCTGGGTGTGGGAGAGGTGGCCAGGTGCCCAACAAGTGTGTGACCTCTCACCATATTCACACTGAGGAGTTGTCCCTCGAGGTGGATCATGTAGGCTGGAGCAATATTTCCTGATCTTATAGCTGGCTCTTACTCATGCAATATGAGCAGATGTGCCCAGGCCGGAGACTGCAAAAAGCTGTAAGGCTTCTTCAAGCTCTTTCCCCCCGGCTAGTGTTTGGCTGCAGAAGATTGGGAGGTCCTGCAGGGTACTAGATCCACAAGATGTTACACACCTGAATCTTTGAATCATTATATGGATGAATACCCACATTGGACCTTTGTGTGAGCTTACAAAATAAATCTATGTTGTGTTAAGTCACTAAAATACTTTGCCTTTTTTGTTATAGCAGCTAGTGTTGCTCTAATACATCATGTTCAGTACCCTAAATTCCAAAAGCCTTAGTGCCCCTGCTCACTCTTAACTTGCCACCTATGAGATGGTGACTCTAGTACCCCTTGGTTTCACCAGCTATACCTTGATGCTTTAAAATTCAATGAGTGAAAAATACTAACCATACCAAGTGTTGATGAGGACGTAGAGGAACCGGACCTCTCTCGTGTGCAAATGTGTATAAAATGGTGCAGTCTCTTTGTAAAAACAGGTTGATGGTCTCTTCAAAGTCTCTACAGTAAGGGCTGGGATTGTAGCTCAGCGGTAGAGTGCTTGCCTTGTATGCGTGAGGTACTGAGTTCGATCCTCAGCACCACATAAAAATAAATAAATAAAGATATTGTGTCCATCTATAGCTAAAAAAATATTTTAAAAAAAGTCTCTACAGTGAGTCTGCTAGAAAGACAATCTTCAAAAAGGAGGAGGAGGAGGAGGAGGAGGAGGAGATCCTCCTGCCTCAGCCTCCCAAGACGCTGAGATTACAGGCATGTGCCACTGTGCCTGACCTGAGACAGTTTTGAAGGGTACTTTGCTTCCACCAAGCAGAATTTCTCAGGCATCACATGGTATATTTTATGACCATCCCAAAGATGATGTTCCGGCCATGCCACCAATGGCACATGGTACTCTGGGAGAGCAGACGCCGCCATACTCCGTCACCCATTATCACGCTTTAGCCTAGATGATGGGGCCTGCAGAAGCTTTGCCATGACGTTGTTTTACTTACAACTTCATGGCCAACCCTCTTCTTGATAATTCCTGTCTTAATGAAGCTGTGCAAACAAACTAGCTGTGTTACACAAAGCAGTTGTGTTTTTGTGGAAAAAAACCTGGTTTTCAGTTGAGTAAGAGCTCTTGTAGAACAGGCTGGAATATTCTGTTTTCGGATGCCTCTGCTCCACAGCACTAGGGGAAAGGAAACAGACCTTGGCTTTGTTGGGGTTTTGGAAACCACGTTTGGTGGAGAGACGCGGGTGTGTACGTGAACAGTCCCTGGCCCAGCTTTTGGCTTCAGTCGAAATAAGTAAACTCCAAAGTTATCCAAAAAACTCATCACGGGGGCGGCTTTGGGGTAAGAACGGCTGTTTCTCCCGTGGCCTTTGTGATTAATACACCAGATTCATAAATACACATATGTATTATACACACATCCATTTTTATATCAATAGAAAATGCTTTCCAGATGTGCGTTTGAGGTGATATAGGCCTCGCGTTGCTGACTTTTTATTTTCTGTTAGGTCTCAGCCCAGCCCGGCACACAGTCTATTGTTTTTATATCAAAAAGACGGGTCTTACCTGCTTAATAAGCTGGAGGAATTCGCGGCAACCTGGGGGAACGAAGGAATGTGGCTTTCGGATCCGATTAGAGAGATGTGGCCGGGTCCCCAGGGTTCTCAGGTTCAGCTGCCTCAGCCTACAATGTCATCTATTGTCTCCTGCAGCCATGTGCTGAAGGATTCAGGTTTCTGTGTCCCTGTGCCCTGGCCTGTGTGCACAGCCCTGGAGCACCCAGAAAGGAGCTGACCACTTGGCTTTCTCTGTTGGCCCTTGGCCTCTTGACTATTTCTGCAGGTGCTTTTGTGGAAGCCTTTGAGCGGGTGGGAGCATACATAAGGGATGCACGGGTTTCAGTGCCTCTTGGGGAAGTCCATAGTCATTTCTGTTTGGTTTGTGGGTGGCAGGAAGCTCTGGAGCAGAAGCTTAGCAGCTGTGTGACCTTGACCAAGCCCTCTAACCTCTGTGAGACACAGATAGCTCATCTGCAGACTGCGGATCGTGACACTTCTTATGCCTTGTTGGGTTATTGTAAAGATTAAATGAGATGCTGCATAGAAAGCTCTTAGGCCAGAGCCCAGCACAGAACAAACCTTGAATAAATAGTAGCTAATATCGTTATTATGAAGGTTTAACTTAAGCCTGGACCTACACTAATTTTCCCACGGTAGACTCTTAGTTGAGATGTAGGTAGAGGCAAAGTGTCTGCTAGAATTCTTTCTTAGATCTACCTTGAAGTTTCTCTTGAAATGTCCCCATTTGGGCACATCTCCCAGAGCTTTGGAAACAAACAAGGTGTCCTAATATTTTGGAGCCACATCAGTGACTTTGGACTCTAGTTAAGTACCCCCCGCCCCTTTTTTTTTCCTCTTTGGAAAGGCCTGTGCTGGTTTTGGCCAACCCAGATCAGAAGCACAGTGAAACCTGGGCCCCAGAGCCAAAGCTGGCTGAGATTCCCTGTTGATAGGAACTTTCTCTCTTTGGTCAGGGTGCACAACCCCCCCTCCCCGCCCCTGGGCACACATTAGGTGCTCAGTTAATATGTGATGCGTGAGTGATGGAGGGAAGGGGCTTAGCTAAGAGTCATCCTGGAGGAAGTGATAGTGGGATGCCAATAATGCGGCTAACATGAGTTGTCTTCTGGGCGCTCACGTACCCCATGCCAGGCAGCGGCTGGGTGTCAGTTAGCCTCCTGTACCTGCCTGCTCCACATTCTAGGAGTCAGCCATTGCAGGTTGGAAATACTTTTAAAAAATACATCTCTATGGAACATGCGCAGACTGTTCTCTTTTCATTTTCCCTAAGCAATGTCGTGTAACAACTGTTTACATGGTATTTACATCATATCAGATATCGGAAGACACCTAGAGATGATTTAAGGTGCACCGAAGGACGTGCGGAGGTTCTATGCAAACACTCTGCCATTTTATGTAAGGGATTTGACCATCCACGGATTTGGTGATCTGAGGAGGGTCTTTTATAAATACTAAGGGGTGACTGAATATGAATTTTTCCCATTTATTTCTCAAAGGATACCCTGTGGAGTAGACACACTCTAGTGCCCTTTTTAAGAGATGAGGGCTTGAGATTTAGCCCAAGAATCCACAAAGATATGGGGCAGAGTCAGGTGTGGGTTCAGGGAGTCTGCTTCAGGAGCTCTTGCAGGATTCCACCCCATGCCAGGGCCTGCTGGACTCAGCCATCAAACATTCCAACTCCGAGTCAGCAGCCTCAGCCAAAGTGAGATGCTAAGCAACTCAGGGAGACCCTGTCTCTAAATAAAATACAAAACAGGGCTGAGGATGTGGCTCAGTGGTCAAGTGTCCCTGAGTTCAATCCCTGGCCATGTCCCCCCCCAATGATTTATATTTAGTATTTGAATTTGAAACTTTTTCACACTTTTTTCAATTAAAAAAAATAAATCTATGAATTTAAAAAGACACACAGAGAAGAATTCCTCCTCCCTCTGTCCTCAGCCTCCTGGTTCCGCTCTCCAAGGGCAACGGAGGCTTTCCATTTCTTTTGTGTTTTCTGGACCAGGTCAATCATTAGATCCAATTAGGAGAAGGAGCATCTTCCTTCTAGTGTATACCTGTTCTGTATCCGTTGTTTGAGTTTTTGACAAGCATGCTTTAAAAAAATTAAAGGTTATAAAAATAATCATTAGAGGCACCAATACTTCCCCGTGACCTCGCTTCGTCCCCCAACTTCAGAAGCACATGCTGAACAACTGTCTCTTTATGGGACAGCTAACAGTGTTCTGTGGTTCTCTAGTGGCTACCATCACTGGTCCCTTGCAGCTGTGGAGGAGAAAACCAGAACATCTGGTGAGCCTTTGATCTCGGGTCCCATCGGCTTGGTTGGTCTCCATGGCAACCACCATACCCTCAGTGGTAGAGAATGAGTCCCTTTGTTCTTCTCTCCCCACCTTCACCCCACCTTAATTATCCTGGCTTGTTTGCCTTCATGAGCCAGGTAGACATATGGGTAGTGATTCTCCTTTGTCTTCCTCCCAGGTTCCCTTTTCCTCCTGCCCTTCTCTTGCTATGAGATGTGTCCATTATTGTCACAGTCCTGGCCTCAAGTCTCAGTCATCTGGGTGATTAAGCCCTATGATCTTGTGTGGGGAGTCACTTGGAGCCTGAGAATCTCAGTTTTTTCATCTGTGAATTAGGAATAATGGTGGTACCCACTCCTTGGGATGAAAACTGAGCACCTTCAAAGCTCAGTGGCTGCACAACTGATACAGGTGATGTACCCTCATTAAGAAGGAGGACCTGGGGCTGGGGTTGTAGCTCAGCGGTAGAGCGCTTGCCTCGCATGCGTGAGGCCCTGGGTTCGATCCTCAGCACCACATACAAAGCAATAAAATAAAGACATTGTGCCCATCTACAACTAAAAAAATATTTAAAAAAAGAAAGAGGACCTGGGTGGGCACGGTGGTGCACACCTGTGATTTCGGCAGCTCGAGAGGCTGAGGCAGGAGGATCTTGAGTTCAAAACCAGCAAAAGTGAGGTGCTAAGCAACTCAGGGAGACCCTGTTTCTAAATTAAAAAATGCAAAATAGGGCTGGGGGTGTGGCTCAGTGGTTGAGTGCCCCTGAGTTCAATCCCTGGTACCCCCTTCAAAAATAGAGGGAGGACCTGAGGGGCCCCAGAACATCTCTGGACTTGGCTACTAGGGTGACTCTCAAGTAATGATTGGACTTTTACCACCGACCTTGGTCTTATTTATCTTGTGTTCCTGTTTGATGGATGCCCTTTTCCCATGATGCTGGGAATGGTCAGACGTGCACTATAGCCATCTTACCTCACAGCTTTGGGGTGTGCTGTCTTCTCCGCCTTGAGAGCCCCGTCTAGCCTCCTGTTCCTCTGATCTCAGCTGAGATGTTGCTGCTCCCATGTATGACAACTCTCCATTTCCTTACCCATAACCGCCTCTGTCGTTGAGCCCCTGGAAACTGGGCTGTTGAACATTTCCTCCTTCAGTGTCTGCTCTAGAATGTCATCAGATGTTTGGATATATTCACTTAACAGATAATTATTAAGCACCTACTATGTGTTGGACATTATCAGATAAACATGTCAAAGAGGAGCCTCCCCCTGGGAAGCTGAAGTTCTATACAGGGTGCAGGACTGGTTGTTGGTCTCTAGAACTACTGGTGACTGGCAATATGGAATTTCTTGGGGTTCCCTGGGCATGCTGGGGTCCTCATCTCTATTTGCTAATGATCTAAGCCTTGTTTAATTTCTACATCACAGCTGGTCATCTTGTGCCCGTGATTCTTTGCACTTTGGAAATTCCATCCAAGCAGGGTTTTAGTGTGTGGGTGCTCAAAGGAACATGGACCCCTTAAGAGTCAGAGGCTGCCTCTATATTGACCTTTGTAACTCCAGGACCCAGGTCCAGGCTGGGCACTGAGCAAGTTCTAAGCAAACATGGGCTCAAGAATATGTAGAATCATGTTCTCACTTTACTTCTGGCTGAGGCAGACTTTCATTTCCAAGGGGTTTTCTGCACTGTTTGGGTCTCACTGACTGCTGGAAGATGTGGCTAAACTGAACTCGCAGAGACTGGTGTGTGCATCTGGCCTGAGCCTCTAGGATTATCCAGAAACACGCTTCTCTAGAAGTGTCAAGTGACCTGGTGGGCCTTACAGGGCCTATGGAGGCTAAATAACGTGCACATTGTTTATTAACTTTATTTATTGATTTTTCTGTTATCAATTGATTAGTTTTCTGTTATTGATTGATTTTATCACACGGAGGATATTTGAATTATGTTTTATTGGGAAATAAACATTTATACCATACCATGAAAGTTTTTTGGGGGGACAGGGATTTACCCAGGGCTGGAGGGTGTGGAGGTGGGTGCTGAGGGAGCAGCAGAATGGGAAGAGGGAGCTGGGGACAGGTCGCCTCTGTCCTGGGCAGGCTTCTTCCCGGGGCCCGGTGGGCCTTCTGAACACCTGCCTGTGACGAAAGGCTCAGCTGGCCATCGGCATTGCCATCCTGGAAGACAGACTTTGGGATGACCTCCACTCTAGAGCTCATTTCTTACCCTCTCTTAATCAAAAGGCCTGATTCTAGAAATTGCTTTCTTTTTTGAGTTAAAGATAAATTTACCCATCCATCGGTGGAAAGAGAACACAATAAAGTTCTGCGAGGGCCACAGACAAGCTTACTGGACTCGTCTGTGCCCTCTGTACGATTCAGGCTTAGCCCAGGGGAGACAAAGAGGACTGGAAAGAGGAGGCACCTTCCTGGGGACCACAGAGTGGCGTCAAGGAATTGTTGACAAATGCTGGGGCCAGATGGAGGGAAACTAGCGGATACCAGGGAACCAGCAAGGAACGGTGCTGGCCCCAGAGGCTGCTAACACGGTGGCGGATGGCCCTTACTCCCCCAGGCTGAAAGAGGCCTTATAAGAGAATCAATTCCACGAGGAGGTCCTAGAGGGGAGCTCTGGCCCTGGCAGTGCCAACCTGTGGACACTGAGCCAAGCCCCAGGGGGGCAGCTGGGCAATGTATATATACTCCAGCTCGCTCTCATCTGGTTCCTCTCTGCACCTGCTATGGACTGGGTCCAACCTAAGACCAAAGGAAAGATCCATAATGATCCTTAAAACCAATCTCCAGGGGCCGGGGCAGGATTCCGGATGGAGAATGGATTCAGGGACCAATGGAAGACACTGAACATGGTATTTGGAACAGGTGTTATTTCAGCAGAGAAGTACATTCCATTTTCCTTGAAACACACGGTCGCTTTTTTTCACCCTACCTTCTCCTAGTTTCCCATTCTCAAAAATGGAATCATAGTAATAAGGATGATAAGAGAGTGTCTATTACCAAATCTCTGAGGATTCAATAAATTAGTTCATGTAATAAATTAACGAATACTCCAGGTAAAGGTCAGCTTTTATTTTTGTGATGATATCATTTCGACTCTTTGTTTCTCCACTATCAAAAGAGATAGGGGGCCGGGCATGGTGGCGCACGCCTGTAATTCCAGTGGCTTGGGAGGCGGAGGCAGGAGGATCACGAGTTCAAAGCCAGCCTCTGCAATAGCGAGGAGCTAAACAACTCAGTGAGACCCTTTCTCTAAATAAAATGCAAAATAGGGCTGGGGATGTGGCTCAGTGGTCGACTGCCCCTGAGTTCAATCACTGGTACCAACAAAAAAAAAAGAGAGACACACACACACACACACACACACACACACACACAGGAAAAAGTCCAATTTGATGGTCTGTTTAATTCTTCTACAAGTAAATCAATAGTGAGGGCTCTATAATAAAGGGTAACTGAATCTGATACACAGTGTAAGGAGACTATAGGGCTTGGTGGGGACTGTGGCAAAATGTTGTCTCCTTTCAAGGGACCACATGCCACTCAATTCCAACAGATTAGGGCTCTGTTGAAATGTAGTTTTTGTGTTGCCAGAACTTTGAAGTTTTCAAGAAAAGCTGGAAAAGGCAGAATTTTTATGTGGAAGTGTCTGATTTTTAAATGTTGGCAAATGAATCAAATTTTTACAAATGTTATCTTGGGTGCCAACACTTGGTGAGCCACATAAAATGAGCGTGGGGACAGGGTCCAGCTCACATGCAGCCAGTGGTGCTCTTTAGTTTAGTTGAGCCTGTGGGCTGAAGGAAGCTGCTGGCCTCTCAAGGGAGAAAGAATGTGATCTTGACCCTGGCAGAAGCCTTAGTTAGACTGGAGATAAGATAAAGCAAATTTGACCTAAAACCCAAGTGCTAGGATGACACAGAGGAAGGGGAGATGTGAGAGGAAGGGGCCAGAATGAGAGACTGTGGGAGGCATGTAGCCGGCCGCAGAGGCACATGCCTGTAATCCCAGCGGCTCAGGAGGCTGAAGCAGGAGGATTGCGAGTTCAAAGCCGGCCTCAGCAATTTAGCGAGGCCCTGAGCAATTTAGTGAGACCCTGTCTCTAAATAAAATATAAAAAAGGGCTGGGGAGGTTGCTCAGTGGTTAGGTACCCCTGGGTTCAGTTCCTAAGACAAAAAAATTTAAAAAAAGAGACAGGCAGTGGATTTTACAGAAATCAAGGAACAGGTCTGATGAACCAAAGGCGCCTAGAATCCTATTTTGTCTCCTTGGGGCTTTAAAGTGGCTTTTGCTTTGCCAAAATTTTTTTTTTTGTTTTAGTATTTAATAATGCCAACCTGTGATAGGATGTGAATTTGAGGAATTAGTGTCACCTTGCCTCTTTCTCTGGAGAAGCCCAGCTGCGGCGATGCCACCCCACCACCTCAAGCTCTAACTGTCCAGTTTGGGGCACCTGGGGCGGTGTCAGGGCCCCTGCTCGCTTCCCTTACAAACGCAGAGCTGAACCCGGTCCTAGGAGGCAGAGGGGCCGCGGGCCTAGGCATCGCCCCGCCACATCTGGTCTGCACATTGCCGCGGGCCAGGCCGCTTGATCAACAATGAGCAGGATTATTTCCTCTGGTTCCTCCCAGGTCGCTTCAAAACCGCACTCGGAAAAAGAAAACCACGGAAGGGGTGTCAGCCAGCGGAACCGCTGCTGCGCCCCACTTTCCAACAGAGGGGCAGGGGAGGGGCTGGGGGTTGGGGTGCAGGGGGAGATCCGCTCTGTTCATGCCAGGGGCCGGGGCTCGGGCGGGTCCCTTGGCTGCTGGTGTGTGTGTGTGTGTGTGTGTGTGTGTGTGTGTGCAGACTCTGCCTGTGGGTCCGTCTGTCCAGCGTCTGTCTGGACGTCTGTCTGTGTCTGTGTGTCTAAGTGGCGCTCGCTCCCCAGACACAGCCCCGCAGCCCTCCCGCTACACGGGCTTTCCTGTGAATCCTCACAGTCACTGTGCGGCAGTAACGTTGATCTTTTTAAAATTTTCCGTAGACTTTTTTCCATATTTTTAAACTGGTGCGTGACAGTTGTACCCGACGGTGGGATATGCCGTCACATATTCGTCCACGCACACAATTTAACCTGGTAATCTGGCCAGTGGCGTTCCCCACGTTTCCCCTTCCTCCCTTCCTGCATCCCCTGATCAACTTGAGATTTTCATGAGAACCCCCACCCCAAACACCCTTCTTTTCCTTTTTCCTGTCTAGCTTCCATATATGAGAGAAAACAGTGACCCTTCTGAGTCTGGCTTGTTTTGCTTAACATTATGTCCCCAAGTTCCATCCATTTTCCTGCAAATGACAGAATTTTATTCTTCATGGCTGAATCAAACCCGGATGTGTATATACACCGCATTTTCTTTATCCATTCATCCCTCGGTGGACACCCAGGCTGGCTCCGTAGTTTGGCTGCCGTGAACATGGGTGTGCAGACATCACTGGAGCACCATGACTTTAATTCTTCAGGATAAATACTGAGGACTGGCATGGCTGGGTCATGTGGTGGAGTTATGCTGATCTCAATTTTACTTTTGCTTGTCTATCCATCCATGCACTTAAGTATATGTCGTTGTCCCTTGGTATATGTGAGATTTGATCCAGGACCCTTGTGGGTACCAAAATCCAGATGCTGAGTCCCTTAAATAAAATGGTATAATATTTGCATTATTATCATCTGTGCACATTTTCTATACTTTTAACCCCCTTTAGATGACTTCTAATAGTTAATACAGTGTGTACATTGTGTAAATTTTTGCTGTAATGTATTGTTTCGGTAAAATAATAATGACAATAAAAATGTCTATACATGTTCAGCACACATGCAATTTTTCTTTATCTGCAGTTGGCTGAATCATCTGATGCTGAATCTGTGGATATGGTGGGGAATCGATCGATGCAAACCAGGTATTGCTCTACGTACAGAGGAAATGGCGATGGAGGGGACACACAAAGCCCCTGCTGGTTGGGGGCTCATGTCCAAGTGGAGAGACCCAGTATCATAACTCTTATTTCCCAGAGCCAGTAAGCGGTGGAGCTCTGTGTTTGCAGAACTTGTTAGAGCGACGGCTGTCAGCTCCAGTCTGGAGCTAGACTTCAAGAGACCTGGAGAGGTACTGCGGTTAGCTTGACCCCTTGCAAAGGACACATGTATGCCAAGTTTTAAAAGAAAATAAAATGGGACCCAGTAGTGAAGTCTCCCTTTGAAGGTCACCTTCATTGTTTGCTTGTAGGAATGAGGCACCCTTCTGAGTTTGGGGTCTTGCAAGATGACGTCCCTCTGGGGAGAGTGAACTAGGTGAGGCCCCTCTGCACCTCTTCCTGTGGGGGCAGCAGCTGTTTCCTCAGTTAAATCAGAGTCCCCCACTGGGAGTCTGAACTTGGGTCTGAACATTGGCTCAGTCACTTCTGGGGCAAAGGAGTCTGAGAGCTGGGCTGGGGGGCGCTGCAGAGAGGAGGTGCTGCAGGGTGGCCTGGCGGGGAGAGGCTTGTGTCTGGCTCAGCCATGTGAGCCCAGCCTTCAGCTCTCACGGGGCTGGTGGGTAGCCACAAACTCGTTCACCACAGAGAAGAACAGTTGTGTTTCCACGGCGAGTAGCCAGTATTTACTGACCCTTTCGATGTGCTGGGACTAGAGGCTCAAGCCTCTCTGCATGTGCTACTTGCCTGAGGTAGGTATTAGCAAGCCCATTTTATGAATGGAACAACTGAGGCTCAGAAGGGCTAAGACGCTGGTCCAAGGCCACACAGCTAGTGACTAGCCACAGAGTTGGGATGCAAGCACAAGTCTCTCTGGCTTCAAGGACGTGAGTTATCACCACAGAAGTTTCACCCGTGCAAGCTTATGGGTACTGGGGTGTGTGTGGGGGTGGGCAGAGTACAGAAGAGGAGGGGGGCAGCTGAATGTTAGGACTGTGCCTTGGGACATCACATG
Organism: Xerus rutilus; assembly: GCA_028644305.1. Classification (NCBI taxonomy): domain Eukaryota; kingdom Metazoa; phylum Chordata; class Mammalia; order Rodentia; family Sciuridae; genus Xerus; species Xerus rutilus. The sequence continues at coordinate 117,756,806 of CM053407.1, read as the reverse complement.
CCTGAGAGTGGAAGGGCAGGGAAAGATGCTCAGGTGCTACTTAGAGAGGACCGAGGGGGCCAGAGGGGCTTAGAGGCTACTTGGACATTTCCTGGGTGCATCGAGGCCCCCTTCCCCCGGGAATACACCACAGATGCCACCCTGTTGCTTCTTGAATTGGGGGTGAATGGATCTGTGTCTCTTCTGAAGGACCAGGAATTCGGCACCCATTTCTTGCTCAGGTCTGCAAGTTGGGAAGGGCGCCTCTTCACCTGGGACTCCTCAAGGTCCTTCAGGTAGTGAGCCTCCCATCCCAGAAGCATGCAAACAGAAGCTCCACTCTTCCAGGGAAGGGACCCTCCCTTGGGTAAGAAGCTAGACCCAATAATGCCTGCGTTCTTTTCAATGCCCAGTTCCAAGACTCCGTGATACTGTGGAGTTGTTCCATGGAGCAAGTGACCACATGTCTCTATACTCTCATTTTCCTTTCTGTAAAGTGGGGCCGGTCACTGCATGCACTTTCTATCACCAACATCATGGGCGAGTGGGATGCTCTGTGTAAAGCAGTTACAATAGTGCTTTACTACTCAGAGGCTCTTCGTGAATATTAGCTATTATTCTTTATTCAATGGAAGTTAACTGTAGATCAGTGAAGTGTCCCACCTGGGGAATCATGGGTAATACGTGCAAGGAAGAAAGACACTTCTGTTACAGAAAGCTCTGGTCTTCCTACTCAGGGGGACCTCAACGTGGTCAGAGGAAATGCCAAGCACCAAGCTCCTCCCCACTCTCTATCTTCAAAGCCTTCCCGTGAGGCCACATTTGGATGAAACCCAAGGCTTGGGCGATGGCTGGACCTTGACTTTATCAGAATTGGCTTTTCCCAACCTGATTGCACATGCCATTGATATGCAATATAGCATTATTTATTACTTGTTGAATACTCACAGTCTGTTCAACCCTTTGCAAGAGATAAAGAAGATAAATCCTGGGGCTCTGGGGGGTTTGCAGTTGAAGTTACTCGAGACTCCAAGAGCGCTAGCTGAGAAGGTTTGGATGCTCAAGGCACGTCTGCTCTGAACTCATTTTTTCCTCCCATAAAGAAGATGACTTAGTGAGAGGCTGAGCTTGGATCTCTGCAGAGCTGACTCTTGATGCAGGAAAAAATAATAATAGCATATGCTATTAAAAATTAATTAAAAAAGAAGAAGTCTTTCTAAACTCCTGTGGAGTCGTAAATCATTACCAAGCATGAAACCGAGGAGGCTTTGATTTCCCCTTCTCCTTTATAAGTCTCCAACTTTTAAACTTTACCATTCAAGTTATTTACCATATGGGGATAGGGAAGAGAGGAGGATAGTTTTTTAAAGATGGAGAAAGAAATACAGACAGATGTCACTTTGCCTGGAAGGTTGGTGCCCCTAGGACCTCAGGATTCTCCTCTGTTCTGAGAACTGATGTCAAGATCCTGTTGAGACTTGGCTCTGTTGCCATGGGATTTGCTTTGTGAAACCACAAAGGTGCATCTGTAAGAGGACACTAATTTATTATCATTCTGTTTCAAGAAAGAGGACAGACCCTATAGACCCAGTTAAAGAAGTATTTGAATGCTGTTAGTCATGCCGTGGTCAGGTCTGCCCAAAAGATGCTGGGAAATTGGACAGGTGTGAACTATTAAGAGGGCCATTTCTAATGGAAGCTTCTCTCCTGTGGTCAGCCTGATCCCTCACCCAAGGGAGAAAGAAACTCGAGTGATGACCTGGTGTCTCATTAACCAGTTTTCCTCATATCCATCAAATCATGGCATTCTATATTCTGGGCAGCTTTTAGTCCCAAATCAGTTGCTCCATCCTCTGCTCAGCCCTGGTCCAGGCCACCGTATTTTTCACTTAGAAGAAAGGAGCACCTTCCTAACTGTAACTAGTCTCCGTCCCTGTTGCTTTGTTTTCTGTTAGATCCTGTTGTTACCGCTCATCCGCAGCAATGGTCTTACTGTGGTTTAATATGCACATAGCAAATTGCATGCTAGCAAAGGGGCACTGCACCTGAACATTTTCACAGCATGAAGCCAGAATCCAGAAACAGCATTCCTGCCTCCCCGCCCCCCCCCCCTGCCCCCCAACAGCTCGTCCTCTGTCACGCCCTCATTCCTCTCGGGGTACTGGCTATCTTGAGTTTTCCTACGTCCCGAAAGCTTTACTTGGTTCACACAAAACGGGATCGTGCAGTCGGTCACGCGACGGTGCTCCTTTTGAAAATTCAAATTTGTTCCAGCATGATTGACACATTATGGGACGATTTGAACGTTGCAGTCGCTTCTCTATGAGTTTGCTGCGTGAAATGCAAAATAGACAGAGAAAACGACACCAGGCTGAACTGAGCCACGGAGCAATAACAGAATAACCACCTGCCTCTGCAACGAGCCCCGCCCATCCACACCTGGTGCCACAACTTTCCAACTTCAGACGCTTCCCGAGAACCCACAATATGCAGCTATTGGGAAACCCACCTCCACCGGCAAACGTCAGCATTTTTCTTAAGTACCATATTTATGATAGTTATTTATGCATTAAAAAATTTAACATGTGTAACATTGTGTCACTGTTTTTGTTAGGGCCCTATTTTTTGGGGGGGGAGAGGGAGAGTACCAGGATTGAACTCATGGGTACTTGACCACCAAGCCACATCTCCAGCCCTATTTTGTGTTTTATGTAGAGACAGGGTCTCACTGAGTTGCTTAGTGCCTCGCCATTGCTGAGGCTGGCTTTGAACTCACAATCCTCCTGTCTCAGCCTCCAGATCTGCTGAGATTACAGGCTTGCACCACCGCGCCTGGCTCTCTTTCTGTTATTATAGATCAGTTTGCATTTTCTAGTTTTATATAAATGGAATCATACTGCTTGTGAACTTTTTTTTTTTTGGTACTGGGGATTGAACTCAGGGGCACTCGACCACTGAGCCGCATCCCCAGCCCTATTTTGCGTTTTATGTAGAGACAGGATCTCACTGAGTTGCTAAGTGCCTTTCTTTTGCAGAGGCTGGCTTTGAACTTGTTATCCTCCTGCCTCAGCCTCCTTAGCCACTGAGATTATATGTGGGCGCAAGGCTAGGGCCCTATTTTTTTTTAAGTGTTGCCGGTAAGATTTTTGAGTGGAATCCTCTCGTTCCACTTTCCCCATAAACCTGAGACTTTTTATTGAGCCACTGTGCGTAGCATGGTGTCACATCCCAGTGCCACTTTAGAGCAGGGCTTGCTGTGTTCTTACGTCCAGCTTCCTTCCTTCGGCACATCTCTTGCTGGTGAACTGCATCTGCTACTGCACACGGGTGTGCGCTGAGCATCCGTGGCCTGCCTTTTACATCCTTGTATAAGGATAACAGAATGTATTTATGCATTCTGCTATGGCGGGGCATTTGGATCATTTCCAATTCGGGGCTATTTCAAATAGGGTGACTGTGGAGATTCCTCTGTGTGTCTTTTGATGAACTATGCTTGTGTGTGTGTGTGTGTGTGTGTGTGTTTGTATACCTTGGACATCAGCAGAGTTGAGCAGTTGTGACAGAGACCGTGGGGTCCACAAAACCTTCACTTTTTACTATCTGGCCAGGAAAATTGGGTAACTCTGAATGGAATGGAATCGATCCACTCTTACCCAGTCCCACATTGGGTGGGAAAAAATATCAGGGCTTGGCAAAGACGGGTAGACGCCCACTGGCAGGGAGCTTTCCTAGGGAAGAGGTATCTTCTCCATCACTCGAGTCCCACCCTCCAGTCTAAAGCCAACTGAGAAGTAACTGAGTGAGATTTTTGCTCTTAGAACTCTCACTTGGAAAAATTCTCCAGGTGAGATTCAGTTCTCTCTTTGGGAAGTAGCAATGGTCCCCCGGAAAGACTGGAGGTCAAGGATTTCCTGTCCACCCTCCTCCTTTCCAATGATTTGAGGAGCTCCAGCAAACCAAGGTTGCTGAATTCAGTAACAAAGGGACCGTGCCATTGTGCAACTGGGGAGGGGCGGGCGTCCCACAGGAGACCCGTGCTCTCTCTTCCAGCCTGGCTTGCCCATGCACCTCGCGGGGCCTCAGAAGCCAAGTGTTGCAAGCCCAACGGGTGTTTGCAAAGTCAAAGTCCCCGATCCAGGCTTGTTCCAAAGGAACTCGGTGTTTTTCACCATAATTGAAGTTGATTGGATTTCTATTTACCCTCTAAGGTCAAGGAAACCTGGATCTAACATCAATCCATCTGTTTTTCCCACTAAGCATATGAATCCCTCCTCTGTGATAAAAATGGCCCAGAGATTCTCCTTCGCTTCTCACCCTTATTTGGTTCCTGCCTCTGGGCCAGTGCCAGGAGACCCACACCAAACATAGGAAGCTTCCTATGGTGGGTTCTGCCTCAGAGAAGAGAAGCCAGCCAAACACTTCTACTTCCTCTGGCTGAACATGGAGCAGAGTCACACTTGCAGTGTAATCCTACATGTCTATAGGGTAATAACGTCTGTCTCAATCCACTGTCCTTCCCATCCCCACACCCCTCCCCTCCCCACCCCTCCCTCCCCTCTGCACCATCCAAAGTTCCTTCATCTTCTCTACCCCTTCCCCATTATGGATCAGCATCCACTTATCTTTGGTTTTTTGGGGACTGGATTATTTCACTTAGCATGATATCCTCCAGCTCCATCTATTTACCCGCAAATGCTATCACTTCGTTCTTCTTCAAGGCTGAGTGATATTCCATTGTGTATATGTACCACATTTTCTTTATCCATTCATCTGTTGAAGGGCATGTAGGTTAGTCCCGTAGCTTAGCTACTCTGAATTGAGCTACTATAAACATTGAAGTGGCTGTGTCACTGTAGTATGCTGATTTTAAGTCCTTTGGGTATAAGCCAAGGAGCAGGATAACTAGGTCAAATGGTGATTCCATTCTAAGCGTTCTGAGGAATCTCCATAACTGCTTTCCAAAGTGGTCACACCAATTTGCAGTCCCAAGAGCAATGTACGAGTGGACCTTTTCCCCTTCATCTTCACCAACACTTATTAATGCTTCTATTCTTGATAGGCTTGTTTTTTTCCTTTTAAAAAGGCTTTCATTACCTACCCAAATCAGCTAAAGTAAATGAAGGCCTGTTGTAATGAATACTTTGGAACCAATGTATTTATCAATGAAGACACACCAGGGAAGGGGATTCTTTAAGAAGATGGTGGAGTTCTGGGATCAAAAATAAATACTGCACAATACATGAATGATATCTCTCTAATAATTTGAATAATAGGCTAGGATACCGAGTAGTGTGCGCAGAGCTGGCCCTTCCTTCTCATCCCTGCTGTGCCGTGGTCTCTGTATTGAGGGAACCATCAACAGTTGGGCTCTTGTTTCTGTGATGGATTTTGTCTACACATAAGCTTCTCTTTTTTCTTTTTTATTGAATTTGATTTATGCTTTATTTTGATGGGACTTATTGGTGCATATTTGTCCCCGCACGCAGTATAACCATATAGATTGGCTCATACCGCTCTCCAACACTTTCTTGGTTTTGTAAAGAGTTAACAACATGGGTGTGCGCGTCTTGTGGAGATGGGACTACTTGTTTTTGAGATGAAGTCTCACTAGTTACCCAGGCTGGTCTCTTAACTCCTGGCTCAAGGGATCCTCCCTCCCCAACCTCCCAAGTGCTGGGACTGCAGGTGTGCACCACCACCACACCTGGTACGATGAAAACCCCCTTGCAGGATGGATCCCTAGAGGTGGAAATGCATATTTTATATTTTGATAGAAAAATGCCGCTTGTATTCTAGAAAGGTGTTTCCCACTTAAAATCTAGTAGTGTTTGGAAGGGGCCTAGAAGTTTCCCTGCACCTTCTTGAATACTGGATGTTATCAATTTAGAAAAAATGTCTGGCCCTGGTGCAAAGAAGAACAGCTCATGATGATTATTTTTGAGTATCAAGTTTATTGGCCTATATTAATGCATAATAAAATGTCCTTTTAAGGATACAGTTGGATGAATTTGACATATATCCATCACCACAATCAAGGAACAAAACATTTCCACCATCCGCAAATATTCCTCTGCAATTAATTTCTCCCTCTTGTCTCTCGTTCCTGGGAATCATTGTTGTGTTTTCTGTTCCTTTAGATTTAACTTTTCCAGGATGTCATAAAAATGGAAATTTTATTTTGTGATCTTTGGCATGTGGCTTCTTTCACTTAGTACAATAGATGTGTTGAGATGTGTCCACGTGGACACAATGGAATACAGTGGGCTCTCTTTTCATCACTGTATAGTATTCCACTGCGATTATACCACAATGTGTCTATTTATTCATCAGTTGATGGGTCACTTTAAGAGTCTGGGCTATTGTAAATGATTATGCTATAAATATTCATATTTATGTCTTTGTGAGAAGATGCTTTAATTTCTTATTGAGTCAATTTACCTTGGAATGGGATTTCTGGGCTCTATTTTTTTTAGTACATCGTTAACTTTACAAAAAATGACAAACTTTTTTCCGAACTGGCTATACCATTTCCTAACCCTATTGTATCAGTTGCCTGGGACTCCTGTAATGAAGTTCCCCAATTGGGTGATTTAAAAAAAAAAAAGCAATTAATTTTACCACCATTCTGGAGGCTGGAAATCTGAGATTAAGGTGTTGGTGGAGTTTCTTCTAGGTCCTCTCTTCTCAGCTGTGATTTGCTGCATTGCCCTGCGTCTTCAAGATATCTCTCTGTATACGTCTCTGCTTACATATCCTTCTCTCTCTCTGTCTCTCTCTCTTTCTTTCTCTCTTTGTGGTCCTGGGGAAACCAAGGGTGCTCTACCACTGAGCTAGATCCCCAGCAGCCATTTTTAAAACGTTTACTTTGAGACAGGGTCTCGTGAAGTTCATGAGGTTGGACTTGAACTTGTGATCCTCCTGCCTCAGCCTCCAGAGTAGCTGGAGTGACAGATGCTCACCATGGTACTCTGCAAAATATCCTCCTTTTGGAGGATATTGGTTGTGTTGGATTAGACCCTATCCAAATGACCTTCGGATTCAGCCAACTCTTTAAAGACATTGTCTCCAAAAGCCTGGAAGTTTTTATCTTTTCCATCAAATAACATGGGGCTCTCTGAGTTAGCTCAGTTTGGTTGCTGAGAAGGTCAAGGTCATCCTATCCCTGCAGTGACCAGTGAGTGAGCCAGCCCTTCCAAAGGTGGTGTTCCATTGAGAGTCCAAGCAAGTGCGGATGGATCAGTCCACACATCTCCCCACTCCTTCCAAAACAACATAGCCTCGTCGTGTGAAGCCTCCACACTCCTGGAACTCATGAGGAGTTATGAAAGCAGTCAGCATCGGACACAGCCACTTGCGTGGGGGCCGATGGCGCCCCCATTCTCAAGGTCAAGTGTGCAGTCTGAATGATGGAGGGCCCAGGAAAAATAAAATTAAATAAAACGGGGTTGGGGATTTATGATGTGAAACAGAGATGCTTCTCTTCGCGGTGGGGGGCGGGTGACATGGATCTCTCGTGATCAAGTTTGCTTAACCCAACAAGAGTGGCGGTCAGGGTAACGTTGGTCATTATTCCTGGACACAATCAAACAGAATGAGCTGACGAATCACATGCCTCTAATAATTTCCCTCCCACATGGTAGGTGACAGACAGAAACACAGGTACAGATATATGTGTGTGTGTGTGTGTATTTTTTGCAATGCATCCTATCCTTTATCTGGTGGCTGCTTCTATTTCAGACTTGATGCACGAGAATTTAGATGGACCCCTCTTCTTCGCATTTCTCTCTCCCTCCTCCAGCTGCCCCCAAAGCCGGGCCCACAAAAGAGACTCTGACAGATGCGGAGTGATATTAGGATTGACTGGCCTGCCCCCGATGGCGCGGACGTGTTTTGTTCTCAGCGGGCAGACCGAGAGGGCCCGGGTAATAGGACGCCCTGGCCCTCAGGACGGCTCGTCCTTGATGGACAATCAGACACAAATGTCGATAACAATTGGATTGTCTGTAAGCTACAGTCACTTAGGGCTCCCGGAGCCTGTTCACAGAGCCGGGATTGAAACCCTCAGCCTCGCGAACGCCAGGTCGGCTTTGGCACCGGGAATGAAAAGCCATCGGTATTAATAGCGTTAGGAGGCTGTCGGTCGAAGACGTGCAGAGGGCTGGAGTGATGCTCGGGCTCCCTGTGTCACAGGGCAGAGGTGGCTGCGTGGGGGAGGGGAGAGGAGAGGGAAGGCCAGGTCGGGCTGGGGGCTCCCAGGAGGTCTTAGGGATGAGCAAAGCCGATGGTGTCACAGCATGGAGTCTTGAGTCTTGGATCTGCCATTTCCAAGGCGTGTGACATGGGACAAATGGTGCCTCAGCTTCCACTGGTTAAAATAGGGATGTCACAGAGCCTGCAAGTAGGTGGCATGATCTGATACCGTTCAGTGCTAAGTGATCATAAAAATACATATATATATATATATTTGGTATTAGGCATTAAATCCAGGGGCGCTTAACCACTGAGCCACCTCCCCAGCCCTTTTTATTTTTTAATTTTGAGACAGGGTCTCACTCAGTTGCTTAGGGCCTTGCTACATTACTGAGGCTGGCCTTGAACCTGCAATCCTCCTGCCTCAGCCTCCGGAGCCGCTGAGATTACAGACATGTGTGCTAGTGCGACCAGCAACAGATTATTCTTCTTGGAATGGTAGCCCATGGTCCGTGAAGTTGCTGCTGGCAGTCTGGTATGACGTGTTTTGTTTGTTTTTTTTTAATTTTGGCCTTTTTAGTTGTAGATGGACACCGTGTCTTTATTGTATTTGTTTATTTTTATGTGGTGCTGAGGATGGAACCCAGTGCCTCACGCATGCGAGGCAAGAGCTCTACCACTGAGCCACAATCCCAGCCCCTGGCATGACATGTTTTAAATGTGCGACAGTTCACTGAATCTCCACCGGGGCCCCATTTTTATTTTAAAGTCGAGGAGACATTATCATAGATGTTCAGTGCCTGGCATTTAATAGATCACTATTATTTTTACAAAATATCTCCCTAGGGGATGCTGGTCACCCCAAACATCAAAAAGCTCCCACTCTTCTCAATTCCTGACCCAGTGACATTCTCGGTCCCCCAGGGAAGAGGGAGGGAGGTGCCCTGGTCTGGTGAGATATTTCCTCAGCCTCTCATCTGTGTGAATCAGGCCAAGTTTGCTTAAAGGAGAGAAGCCAGGGGTGAGGACAGGCAGGAGGAGTCAGATTTCCAGTGGAGACCTCTTCCCCATTGAAGGCAGGTGGGAGGCTGCAGAGCACAGGGCCACCCTCCTCAGGCTCCCTGACTTGGGCGTGGAGCAGCGAGTGGTGCATCCCCCCTGGCCTTGGCATGCAGGGAGCATCCCTAGCTGACCCAGGTGTCGAGTTTGGCCTCGAATTGTCTGTTTTCACGGGACCTCTGCTTATCTCTTCTGGCTTCCCCTTGCTTTTGCTGAACTCACTCTTTGGCCCCTGGATCTTGATATTTTTCCTGTTCTTTTCTAATTCAAACACTCAACCCCCTCCAAACTGTGGATTCTGGGGTTGGACAGATGTCAGGCAAGTTCAGGCCCTGTTCCCTGTTATCTGGGTGGTGCGGGACAAGTGGCTTTGCCTTGTTGCCAAACCTGAGTTTTCTGAGTGTAAAAAGGGGAAACTTGTACCTTTCTCATGGGGTCCTGGAGCTTCAGTGGCTCTGGTTGGGGTTTTGTATTGCCGTCTAAAACCAACCCTGAATCTCATTGGGGTCAAACAGCGGCTGCATTGATTTGGCTCATAAATCTGCAACTTGGCTTGGGCTCGAGGGGGACACTCCAGGCCCTACTTTGTGACTGCTAGAGCAGCTCAAAGACTGTGTACTGGTGATTGGTGAGGCCTCCATTGGGTCAGGTGGCCAAAACACCAGAACATGGCATCTCCATGTGGCTCTTTGGCTTCCTTTCAAGATGGCGGCTAGCTTCCTAGGTGAGCAACCCAAGAGCGAGAACACCAGCTAGAGAAAATACTGCCTTTTATGATGCCACTTGGAAGTCACTAAAGGTCACTTCTCTTCTTAGTCATCAAGATGTCAAAAAACTCCACCCAGTTCCAAAGGGAATGGCAGTATTCTGGAAGCACATATGGGACTGGTAATGAAATCTCTGACTATTTTTTGGAAAATCCAGTGTGTCCCAGTTCATATACAAACGGCTTTTTTTGAGGGGGAGGGGTACTGGGAATTCAACCCAGGAGCACTTAACCACTGAGCCACATTCCCAGCCCTTTTTTATATTTTATTTAGAGACAATGTCTCACTGAGTTCCTTAGGGCTTCACTAAGTCACTGAAGACCCCGAAGCTGGCTTTGAACTGGTGATCCTCCTGCCTCAGCTTTCAGAGCTGCTGGGATTACAGGTGTGCACCACCATATCCAGCTCTGTGAACAGAAGCCAGTACACAGGATGCTGTCACCTTGTTATTGAAGTGTTTCCTGCAACCAGAAATCGCAGGATCCCGATACTTAGAGATCTTACGGTTCCGTCACTCTGTGCTGTGCAAGACCCTCCCGAAGCAAATCCTCAGCGAATGTGTTGACTAGTGGTTTTTAATCCTTTTAACCCAGTGGTTCTCAAAACTGGCCACTGACCAAAATTACTGAAGGGATGAGATCTATGCCCAGAAATAGCCTCAGATTTTACCTTGACCTACTGAATCAGAATCATCCCCAGTGCTGGGTCCTGGAGATGAGCATTTTGAATAACTTCCCCCAGGGGCTCAAATGCAGCCAGCATGGGGGAGCAGCATTTATAAACCGTTTGTTTAATTCAGGAGAGGGCAGATAGAGGGTGATGGAACTGGCCCATTTTATAGACGGGCAAACAGAGGCCCATGAGGATGAAGGGACTAACCGAAAGGAAGGTGGTGAATCAGGGTAACTTCTGAGAACTCTAAGCACTGTGGTGAGTCGGTCAGGGTGACATATTGGGGTCAGGGGATTTATGGCGGTGAGAAGAAGCCTTTCAGGGTATTTTGAGGCAGCAATTCTCAAATTTGCTTTTTTCTCCCCACATTCAAGTAGCATCTGTAATTAATTCACTTTGTATTTTTCTTTAACTGGATTCACTTTTTTTTTCTTTTTTTTTCTGGCACTAGGGATCGAACCCAGGGGTGCTTAACCACTGAGCCACATCCCTAGCCCTTTTTGTTTTTTTATCTTGAGACAAGGTTGCACTCAATTATTTAGGGCCTTGCTCAGTTGCTGAGGCTGGCCTTGAACTTGAGATCCTCCTGCCCCAGCCACTGGGATTACAGATGTGCGTCCCAGTGCCTGGACATTTTTTTCATCAGGTTTACCTTCTTCCCCAAATCATAATAGTCACCAAAGCAGGTGTCTGTTCACCGAGTGTCATGCTGGTGCCAACACATATAAAGGGCACACTTGACTAATTAAATTTTAAAAAGGTTGGTGTGTGGAGCACTTAAGATCATCTCGTGTGCAATGCATGGTCACGTGTATCAGGCAAGGCTGGCTACATCATTTGCAAGTGGCAAAATCCAAGTGCAAAATGAAAACGTGGAATTTCCTGCTCGCACAGGATGAATTTCAAGATGGCACCCACAGGCCATTGAGGTGGCTGCTGGGCCCTTCGGTGTACAGTGTTCTGCAGCTGCGCAGCTGCCCGGGATGCCCACTCTGCTTCAGGATTTGGGAAACATGGTTTTAAGTAGGAACAATCCCCTGGCTCAGTCCAGATTTGTTGGCCAGAGGGCAGTGGGGTCCCCATGTCACCTACAGTTGAGAGGCAGCCAGAAATTTCAAGTCTCCTGTGGGAGGTGGAGTTTCCATGGAGCCAAAACACAAGCTGACCTGGCAGAACTTCTGGTCCAGGAATCCTGAACCCACGTTGTGCTTGGGGCAGAGCTTCGCGGGGCTGTGCTCTTGGGGCTGTGTGTGCGACGACACCAGCGACCATGTAGAAATGCTAGTATTTTTCATTCATTTTTAAATAGAGACAGGCCAGCCGGAGCACCAATGTACCCCTGGCAGGGCAGGTGCTCGCTGGGAAAAGCAACACCACGAGGTTGGGAACATTTGTTTCTGCTACTTGGAAGAAAACCAGTGCAAGCCGTTTTTAATTCCCCATAGAGATTCTGCAGGAAAATGGTGTTTTGCTGTAAAGGACACTGGCTCTTACAAAAATCCTTGCCTTTCTTGTTGGTATCTTGCTCTCTCAGAGCTGAGCAAGTATATACGTAAAATAAGTATAATAATATCAAATAAGTATAATAATAACAAGTATATAAGTAAAATTCTCCTTAATGAAGGTTCAAGCTCTATGGTCCCTAGAGAAAGGTGCAGGCTTTTTTTTTTTTTGGCTGGGGGTACCAGGGATTGAACTCAGGGGCACTTGACCACTGAGCCACATCCCCAGCCCTATTTTATGTTTTATGTAGAGACAGGGTCTCACTGAGTTGCTTAAGCGCCTCGCTGTTGCTGAGGCTGGCTTTAACTGGAGATCCTCCTGTCTCAGCCTCTTGAGCTGCTGGATCATAAGCGGTGCACAACCATGCCCAGCTGGAGAGGGCCTTTTTAATGAAGAGCGTCATTGATTCTCGGCCACGGATTTGATTGCCCTGATGTCCCAGCACCATCCCGGATGTTTTGGAGAAATGACTTAATTGTATCCTCAACAGTAGGAGGTAGGTGTGCTATTTCCCATTTCTAGAGATCCAAAGTGAAACTGAGTTCCCGATGGCTGAAATGACATCTGTGGGTGCTGGGACTGACCCTCAAACCCATGCTGCCCAATTCCTGTGTCCCATAATGAAACCCAGGATACTTTCTTAGTCTTTTTTTCTTTTTTGGTGCTGGGGATGGAATTCAGGGGAGCTCTACCGCTAAGCTACATCCCCAGCCCTTTTTATTTTTTGATGTTGAGACATAGTCTCACTATGTCGCCCAGGATGACCTCAGATTTGCAGTCCTCCTACCTCAGCCTCCTGAGTTGCTGGGATTACAGGCGTTCAGCACCAGGACCAGCAGCCTTTTCCTTGATTTGCCCCATTGCCCCCCTTCCCTCGACACTGTTTCTTGAGCACCTGCTATGTCCACGCACTGCCCGAGGCACTGTTGATATAATGGTGATCAAAACCAGGTAGTTCCGTCCTTCATGGCTGCATGTTGTATGTACTCTCTTGGTTTTCTTGCGTCTCTGCATTCCAACAGCACCTTGGAATGTTAATTTGGACAAATTCCTCTTCCACCTTCCTGGACGGTAGCAGGCAGCACTGGACTTTAGCACTGAACTTTAGTGCGTGGACTCACCTTCTTCTCCATCAGGAGGTGAACAAGGGGCCATATCGCAGCCAGGACCTGTGTCACCTACAACTGGGGTTTTGTTTTTCCCAGCACCTCCTCTTCAGGTAATGGGTTCATCTCCACTTCCTTTTGGAAATTGTTCCTCCCTGACTCTAAGCATGAGGCTCTAGCAGGAATAGCTGGTCAAAGTCGTCCACCCCTGACTACAGTGATTGGTCCAGTCATGAGCATGTGACTCAGGCTTGGCCAATCGAATGGCTTCCCTGGGATTTTTCCAGTGGAGGAGGAAGGGAAGACTTCTGTTTGTTCAGGGCAGGCACAATCTTAGCTTCCTGGTGGCCACTGGTGTGGGAGGACTAAAGGACTAGAAAAGAAGAAGGGTTGATGGAAGGTAGAGGAGGCAGGGACCTGCGGGGCCTGAGTGCTTGCTCCTGGGCCTCCCTAAGGTCAGTTTCACCCCGTCCGTCCCTTCCGTAGTTCCCGAGGGGTGCTGTCATACCCCTGGCTCTCTGCCTTTGATTAGTTTTAGTTTGACTTTCTGTTACTCATACCCAAAGAGTCCTTTAAAGGGAACCATTAGAGTCCCCTCCACCATTTATATGAACATGTGTGAGGTGTCCAGTCCTAGAATTTGAGGGGCGGGTGGTGTTGATGGGCACCAGGGGTGGGAAGGGGTGCTGCTGGTGGTACTGTGAGGGGGTAGATATCACTGTGGGTAAGAGCCTGGCCTTTAGAGATGGATGGCCTTGGGTTTAAATCTCAGCTCTTGTCCCACACATTATAATATTGGGCAAATTTTGTTAACGCCTCTGAGTTTCTTCTTCTTACTACAGACCTAAACAGGAAGAGCACTGGTGTGAATATGGGTCCAAAATCCTGGACCCAGAGTGTCTAGAAAAATCCCTGCATTATCCTTTTTGCTAGTAATGTGCCCCTGTCACTGTTCACTCCACATAAACTCAGCAACATGGATTCAAAGTATAGACAACTCTTGACTTACAATGGTTCAACTCGTGGTGGCTTGAGTTATGCTTTTTCCACCTCACAATGGTGCAAAAGCCATTTGTGCTCCATGGAAACTTTACTTTGATATTTGAATTTAGGGCTTTTCCTGGGCTAGTCCTATGTGGTATGATGCTCTGTCAAGACCCAGGCAGAGGAATGGCTCAGAGTTCCCGCCAGCCATGCTGTGTCAGTGATATAGGACCAAGATGCTACCAAGCACCATGTGGCTGCTGTGTTTTGGAGACACACATTCAATACATTACACGAGATATTCAACACTTTATTTTAAAACAGTCTTCTTGTGTGATGGTTTTGCCTAACTTGCGGGCTAATGGAAGTAAGTGTTCTGAGCACGTTCAAGGCTGGCCAGCCAGAGGGGGTATATTAAGTGCGTTTTTGACTCAACAGTTTTTTCCACTTCTGGGATGCAGCCCATTGTAACTGGAGCCACACCTGTATTTTCCCCTTGTGAGCCACTGGGACAGTGCTGGACATAGACACAGTCCCTGCTGTTTTGGAGCTGATAGGCTAGTGGGCTGACATGTAAATAAGCAATTGTAAAACTGACCCAAGATAGGAGGTGGTCAGGGTGCTGGGGTGCCCTTGAAAGGACAGTCTGCCCTAGAGCTGGCGGTGGAGGCGGGCTTCCTGGGGACAAGGAAACATACACTGAGACAGAATCAATGAGTACAGGTAGGCCAGGCGGCAGGGGAAGAGGTGGATCCTGGGGTGAAGGACATTCTGCACAGGGTACCCAGCAGAGACGAAGGCTCCCCATAGGGAAGTGACCATACAGTGAGCCTGGCTGAGCATGAGTCAGAGAGGATGAGGACAGGGTTGGAGAGACCGGGCAGCAGATGCAGCTGGCTCCTGAGTTTCATGTTAAGATATCAGGACTTGGCTGGGCGCGGCGGCGCACACCCGTAATTCCAGCGGCTCCGGAGGCTGAGGCAGGAGGATCGGGAGTTCAAAGCCAGCCTCAGCAACTTGGCGAGGCCTTAGGCAACTCAGCGAGACTCTGTCTCACAATGAAACATAAAAAGGGCTGAGGATGTGGTTCAGTAGTTAAGAGCCCCTGGGTTCAATCCCTGGTACAAGAGAAAAAAAAAAAAAAAAAGATTAGGACTTTATCTTTAGGGCCCCAGGCGCCTTTGAAGAATCCACATAAGACCATTCAAGATGTTGCCTGGAAGTTGGAGCAGAGAAGACATCAGACTGGAATCCTGGGCCACAGACAGGATGTTCGTGTAGATGCTAACCTCCCACTTTTCAGAGAGGAAAGCCTAGTTCCCAAGGGAAAATAAAACAACAACAAAAAACTGGCGTCCCCAAATGCCACCACACTGCTGAGCAGAGGGGCTGGGATGGAGCCTGGGACCTCAGACCTCCAGCCAGTGTGTTTTCAGCCCTTGCAATCCTCCCACCCGCAGCCCCTACCTGGGCCAGAGCTGGCCCCTCGCGGCTCTCCTGAACTGGGAGAAGCCCCGATTCCTCACGTACACACAGCCACGCTGTCTCAGGAAGCTCGCAATAATTTTTTTTTTCCTAGGCAGTGCCTTGCTCCATTCCTGCAAAACAATGTATTTATTATTTGCTGTGCCTTTTCCATCTTTGAGGAGAAAATGCATACCACATGACTCCCCAAAGCCGAGCGGTCCCGGTTTACAAATACAGTACGTTAATAGCTTTGTAAACATTTATTCAGGATGACAGCTGAGGGAAACATGTGGCATTAATTAGAAGGTTCAGCACCGAGGCCTATTAAGAGGGAGGTTAAATCTGAATTAGTTGGCTTTGCCGAGACAAGAGGCTCTGGGGAGAGAAACTTCGCTCTAATACGTTCTGACTCTGTTGACGTGGGGTGGGTTTGGGGGGCGCGGGGGTCTCAGTGCTTGGGAAGCGATCCCGTGTCTTGGCAGGATGGCTGCTCAGTCTTAGAGCTGCAAAATGGTCAGAGATGGCTTTCCCAAGGGCCCTTTCCCTGGGGGCTACGGATGGATGGTGGGGACTTAAAGCCACCGGGCGCCCCAAGCTTGCAGGTCATCGCAGGAAGCGGGAGCACAGGGTCTGGCACAATGAGCCTTCCTAGTTCTGCTGGGTTGATGGGGAGCAGCGCTCTAGGCTGGGAGTTTCCTCTCTCTCTTCTTGGTCATGGCCTCTCTGCTGCGCTGGACCAGTCCCATGTGGTCCCCCAACACAGCACTGAGCAGCCGGGTCCTCTCTGCCTCTGGTACCCGCAAAGCTCCCCACTGAGTCCATGCCATGGGGCTATTTGATGTAGGCCTCATTTTCATGAAGGGCCTTGAGTTTAGAAGTTCAAGGTTATCTCCAAAGGGTTACCCATCCACACATAGAAATGTCCCAACAGTCTTGGAAGGAGGTGACATCGATCACACAATTTTACACTTGTGTCCCACACTGGGGACACATCCCTGATAAGGTTACACGTGTGCAGCCTTGATTTCTCAGTGACCTTGGGAGTCCCATAGGGCCTTGCCTCTCTGCTCTCGGGTGGTAGGTGATGCCGGGAAGTCGGGATTTGTTACATGGAAACCTGGAACGCCCCCCTGGTTTGTGTGAGCCTGTTTTATTGTTTTGTTACTGGACTTGAATGCAGGGCCACTCTACCCCCGAGCAACATCTCCAGTCTGTTTGTTTATTTATTATTTTGAGACAGGGCTTTGCTAAATTGCAGAGGCTGGCCTTGAACTGCTGCTTCTATCCCCAGCTGCTGGGATTACAAGCCTGGGCCACCATTGCCGGCTGGGATCCTGTGGTGACCTTTCTTCATCTGGGGATGTTCCCAGGAGCCTCTAAATATGGAAGGGACCTAGGTGTCTCTTGGTGATCTGCCAACACAGCTGAACAGGTGCATGAACGAATGAGTGAGCTTGGGAACCCAGGAGCTGGGGCTCAGTTTTATCATCTGTAAAATGGGATGAAGGGCAGGGAAAGCGGCCTGAACACATGAGGCTGAGGATGGCGTGAGCTGGCTTGGGGCACCGCGAGGAGCTCCAGTTTCTGCTGCCCAGCCCCTCTGGTCCCTCTGTGAGCTCCGCCTCCTGGCCCAGCCACACTCTTACCTTCTCTGTGCTGAGATCAAAGCCCCACTTGATGTTTGGGTGGCATGACGGGGAAGCAGCCAGGCCTCCTCCCTTCTGGCACCACCTCCAAACCGCCACCTTCTCCCTACTTCTCCACCCGCGGAGCAGGCCGCGAGAGCTGGATGACGTCTTCTCATTTAGTGGTTTCAGACATTGCTTCTCTGCCCTCCAGGCAAACAAAGTTGTAATGCAGCATCTAAAACAGACCAGCCAGGAGTGGCCCTGGATGAAGTCGGGGTAGGAGGCCTTCTTTTCCCTTCTGGAATCTTCAAGGATGTCACAGAGCCTTTTGCAAAGGTTTAGTCCAACTCCTCAGGTAATAGATGGAGAATGTGCCCCAGGGAGCAGAGCCTTGCCGGGCTGGGCAGGCTGGGGCCAGGACTGGAATCCGGCTCTTCGTGTGGATTCAAGAGTGCGTGTACAAGGGCCTCAGCGGGAACTCTGCTGGCAGTCCTTGTGGGGCAGTAGCAGAGGCTTAAGAGCGGGTGGCCAGGTGGTAGACCCCCTGGGTTCCAACCCTTGGGGACAGTGTGGCCTTAGGCAAGTTGTCTTGCCTCTCTGTTCTTCAGTGTCCTTACCAACAAATGGGGACAATAACAGCTGCCTTGTTGGGTTGTTTCAGGAGTCAAATAAAACGGATTACAGGCTATGTACTTTGCATGGGAGCAGGACACACAGTAAGAGCTCCCAAATATCAGCTTCACTGTGCCCGGGACAGGCTGGGGGGGAGACTAGACTGATGAGAATGTAGCACTTGGGCTGCAATCCCAGCTCCCCGCAGTCAGCTGTGTGACCCAGGCAGGTGTCTTAACCTCTCTGAGGCCCAGTTGCTCCCTCTGGGCTCAAAGGAGAATGCACGTCTTAATGTTTTCATAAGGACTGGGAGGAATAAGACACCCAGAGTCCTTGACTCAGTGTGTAGCATTGAGTTGGTCCCCAAATAATGGTGACCCCAAATAACAGTGCTGTGTTTATAACATGTCTTCTTCTTATCGTTATCGTCATCATTACCAGCTGAGAAGCTCTTTGGGTTCAGTCATGGCTTTGGCACTTACAAGCCTCATCTGTCTGAGATCACTTTTCCCTTTTGTAGAATGGGTTCATAGTCGGACCTTCTTCATGGTATTGAGAGGATGAAGCGGATGATACATGGAAAGTCTCAGAACAGCATGTGGCACATAATCAGCTTTTAGAAAGCGTGGGTTCCTGTGCTGCCATTATTCGTATTTATGGTTGAAGAGATGCCCTTCACAGCCGAGCCATTTTGAAGGCTTCAACTCACCCTTATGAATCTGTACCCTTTGGCAGAAGAGGAAACCGAGTCTCAAGACGCCTGTCCTAGATCACAAGGTCTGTAAGAAGCTGAGACGGGACTTGGGCTCTGTGGCCTGTCCCACTGAGCACGGTCCCCTCATCCTCTGCCCCCAGCGGGGCCCTTTGAAGCTGCTCCTGATAGAAGACTCTGGATCAGGACCTGTGGCCTGTTGCTGGGGGAGGAGGTGGAGCAGAGCTGGACCAGAGCCCGCATGGCCACCTGCAGCCTCTTTCCCCTGTTCTCTGTGGAGCTGCTCCTGGCCTGGGGAGCGGCCCCCAGGGGCGTGTGGGTGTGGCAGTGGAACTTAGACTAGGACCAAGGAGCGTGTCTTGGTTATGGGGTGACGTCACTGGTGACCGAGGAGGCTGTGCGAACACCTCTTCCTGGTCCCTCTGAACACCTCTTTCCCTAGTAGCCTGGAGTCACTGTAGCATGTTGGGAAACTGGGTGGCATCAGGGGGTTGGGGTAGTGCCTTGGGGCTGTGGGGGGATCTGCCGCTGAAATGCCAGGTAACCTTGAAGTTACTTATTATTTCTGGCCCTCAGTTTCCCCTTTGATAGGATGGTCAGTGATCTCTGAATGAATTTTCTGGAAAACTCTCATTATTTCTCTTAATAGCTACTGTATATTGAGGATTTGACGCCTGTCAGACACTGTGCCAAGTTTATGGCACCTCTTACGAGAAAGAGAAAGCTCAAAGGGGGGTCGTGTTATCTGACCCAACTGGGTCTGGCGGTCAGGCTATGGGCAACCCAAGACAAAGCAGGGGCCCCCAAAAGCATGCATTAAGTCTCAACCTACAAATGTGCATTACCTGGCCATCCCTTGGGTGTGGGACTCAAGACTTTTGAGATTGGGTCTGTTGAGTGCAATTTCCTATATAGGTCACAGTCAATGAATTGTGCATGAAAGGAAGGAACACCTTTAACCATTCTGCAGAGACGACGGGTGTAAGCCAGGACCGTTGTGGGGAAATGCGGCCAGCTGTTCACCTACCCATCATGCCTCACAGACTGGCAAGTGGGTGTGGAGGAGGCTGGAGAGAGTGTCCACAGCAACATGTTCCAACTTTACAGACGAGGAAACCAAGACACATAGGGAAGGAGCTCACTCCCGTGAGTTTCTCAAAGACAGTTGGTGGTGAAGCTTGAGAGCCTGAGAGCCCATGTTCCTCCTGGGAGCTCACTGGGCACTGTGTCATCTTAAAGACCCTGCTGTGTCCTCTCCCAAAAGGTTCTGTTTGGTTCTGTTCATCTCGAGCCTGCCCATCTTCTTTAATTATGGCTCTCCATAAGTATCCTCCACTCCCTTGAAAAATACATAAAACCGTATCACTCGGATTCTGGTGGCCCATGAAATCACGAGGTGAAGTCCTGGACTTTCTCAGGCTTTTCACCCCTAGACGTGTACGTGAATGTCCTGGAGCTTTCCTTCAAGCTCCAAATCTGCTTCAGCAGATTTGGGGGTGGAGCTTGAGTTTCCAGGTGATGCTGATGTTCCTGGTCTGTCCTTGGGGTAGCGTGCGTCTAGGTCTGCCCCATCCAATGGAAACGGGTGCCACATACACGGTGTCAAATTTTCCATTTGCCACATCAAAAAAAAAAAGAACAGTTGACATTTATTTTAATGTCTTTTGTGTTTCTCAATGTAATCAAGTACATGTAATCAATATGAAAATATAAAATCAACATAAAACTAATAAGTAAAAGTTGAAACAATGACATTGTGTATATATATATATATATATATATATATATATATATATATATA
>CM053407.1:117692817-117735826 GCA_028644305.1 Xerus rutilus | reverse complement strand
CCCAAGCAAACCCAGCAGCGGATCCCGACATGCCTTAGGCAACAATCAAAGCCCGCGTGGCACCCAGGATGGAAACGACGTCATGAGATTCCCACCAACACCCTGCTCCATGTGGCCTCCAAATCCAACGGTGGCTTCCCCACAGCATATGCCCCAACACAAGAGCTCCTCGGAATGTGATGTTCCCGATAAATCACTCTTCAACCTGACACGGCTCCTCGACAGAACCGTGGCCCAGCAAAGCCCAGGCCAGTCCGAGGCCTAGTTGGTGATGCGTAGCTGGTGCCCAGAAATGGAAAGAAAATACCAGACACAACTATTGCTTTGGAAAACCCAGTCTTGCTCCTAACCAGACTTTTGGGTTGCTTATGCCTGGGGCTTTCCCAGCCTTGGGAATGGAGAAACCAAACATCCCGCTCCTTGATTTGCCCACAGGCATGATCTCCTTTGTCTTGAACGCTGACTCTGTTCTCCTCTGTTACTTCAGCTTGGGACCACAATCGGGGATGTGGGTGCCAATTTGGGACTTGGAGAGAGTTCCAAGGGAAAGCCGGGGGAGAGATATACCAGGGCTAGAATGCTGAGGATAGGGTTCTCAGCACTGGCAGCTCCCTGAGGGCTGCTGGTCCATCCAAGGCAAACCTCCAGCCCAACACTTGACTTGGCAGACGGGAGAAGCCAGGAGATAGCCGGCTCCCTCCACACAAGGAATGGACCCAGGGATCCTGCTCTTGGTCCTTTTCCTTTTTAAACAAACCGGCTGGCTTTTAAGATCTTCAAAATCCCATTAAAGGCTTTTACCCCTTCCTATATTGGAGGCATTTGATCAAAGGGGCTGGAGAACAGAGAGCAGAGACCTTCATTTCCCTGCCTCCCCTGCCGGTAATGGTGTTGGATGTAAACACTCCTCTGATGAATCCTGGGGTGTGATTACAGGCCGGCTGGGGAAAGAGGAAGTGTTCGCAAACCACAGGGAGGGATGTCGCCCTTTGAAGGAGTTTGGCATTTATTTTGGACACCCCCCCACCCCTCCTCGCAAAACCCCGGCCTCACTACTTTCCTCTGCATTTTTCTCTGGGTTCCTTGTACTGTAAACACAGGGACAGAAATTAGATGTGGGCAAATCTGTTAAACATTTTAAGTCAAGTGGGGTTGGCCGTGGTCTCACGCTGCGGGACATGCGAGACGAAGCTAATAACTCCGTAATGGCTCTTTTGTTTTTGTCTAGGGACTGGAGGGTGGGCGGTGGAGGGCAGGGGACATGGATGAGCCGTGGGAGGTGGGAGGGAAGTGATGCCAGGCTGCCCCTGTGTCCCAGGGCCTGGGGAAGGGCAGCCAGCGACCACCTCCGCCCGCATGCCACTGCTTACCCTCACGATGTGGGCCATGTTCTCGGGTCCCTTGGTCACAAAGCTCCTCTTCTTGACAGTTTCCCGCTGCCAGGTCTCCTTTGCTTTTGTTCCATCCGTGAAATTCCCAGTGACGTCAATGGGGTTCCATATGCAAAACACGTGCGATCCACCGGACCGCGAGGCACTACCAGGGAGGCAGCCTCCGCTCTGCGGACTCCGTGTCTACATGCTTGGCTGTCTGGAAACTTCTGCCAGGGCTCGAGTTCCTGTTCTTAATTCTGGTCAGATGGCTGGAGCGGGGGCCTGGAAACCCACAACTGGAGGCTCCATCAAGCCAACGTCTCATGAATTCAGCTAACACGTATCAAGGGAGTGCCATGCGGACAGTGGGAAGGGATGTTGGGGACAATGGTGAGCAGAGGGGCCTGGCCTTTTCGGGGGGCTTACAGTCTGGTGCATTGTGTAATAAATACATAGTTTCTCAAGTAATGATCCGACGGTAGCATGTTGGGAGCTGCGGGAGAAGATGAGGAGGCACCTAGAACCTTGGATGCTCAGTTTAGTCCTCAGGACACAGGGAGCAGAGGGGTCTGTTCTTTCTGTTTAGCAGGATCTGAAACCTGGGGCCCAAGGACACTTGATTTTCAGGAGTCGCATGAACTCTAATGTGTCTGCTGTCCCCAAAGCCGTTCAGAGGAGATGTTTCTTCTCTTTTCCTGGAAGTTTCCAAGGATGAGAATACCACACCCTTCTATGGATGCCTGTTTTGGTGTTTAAACTGTCCTGGGTGTGGGCCACACCTCTTTGGGGGACACTTCTTTGATGATAACAGTGAGCGATCTGGGGGACACATGTTTGATGCCTACTTTAGATCAGGCGCTGGGTAGGTACACATGTTCTCCTAAAGGGTTTGACTTCATTTTCGCAGGAAGAGGTTAATGGGTCAACTGCAGCTCAGAGAGGTTAAGTCAGCTCCCTAAGATGGAACAGCTGCTAAGTGATGAAACTCTGATTCAAACCCAGAACTTCGAACTCTTTATCTCTTACTTCTCCCAGGCAATATCTTACCTTTCACAGCCTGATAGGTCTATGGATAGCTGCCTCTTAGATTGTAAATATCCCAAGAGCAGGGAATAGACTCTTTGCCTGTTCGTTGTCAATATTTTCAAAGATATACATAGAATTCACTCTGTATGTTTATTAGAATCTGTGTCAAAGCTGGCGACATTTCTGTATGTCCAACTTAAGTCTCTTTTCTATTGTTCAATAAAATTCTATTTTGTGCGGAAGGTGATATCTATTCAGTCCATGTGTACCAAGCCTGTCTGGTCCTTTTTATTTCTTCTCAGAACTCATACAATGCCATCGGCCATTGGTGACACTCTAGTACATTCTTTTTTTTTTTTTTAATATTTTTTCAGTTGTAGATGGACACAATATCTTTATTTTATTTCTTTTTATGTGGTGCTGAGGATCGAACCCAGTGCCTCACGCATGCACGGCAAGTGCTCTACCGCTGAGCCACAATCCCAGCCCCTCTAGTACATTCTTTGAGATGCTCCAGTTCTTATTTGCAAAAAACCAGATGCTGGGGCTCAGAAACTTCTGCTGTAGAACTTCTTGGAGGGACTGACCTCCAACGGAGATGACTTCCGGCCCCAGCAGTGCTGAGGTGATGGCTGCTAACGCACTGCACAGGCTCACGGGGACTCTGGCTTGATGAAGCCACTGGGAGAGAAATGGTAGATTCAAATGTTCTATAGAGTCTTCAGTGGTCTTCCTTTTGGGAGGTGGAGTCTGATTCCCCTCTTCTTGAACCTGGCTTGACTTTGGCCACTTGCTTGGCCAATAGAAAATGGTGGAAATGGTACTCAAGACGTCCAGGCTAGGTCGCAGGAACATCTCAGCTCCCTCCGGGGTCTCTTGCAATCCTGGTTCTTGGGATCAGCAGCCATAACGCAAGCAAGGGCAAGAAACCTCACGAGGGAGGCCATGCAGAGAAAGGGAAGCTGCTTGGGAAACCAGGTTGAGCAAATGATATTCTATGCATGAGTGAATATGGCCTAACGAGTTCTGTTATCATGTGTAATTATAATGCACCAATAAAAAAAACAGAAGTTCAGGTGCATGAAAAAATCATCCCAGCTGATGCGAAGTCTTGCTGTGTGAACGGGCTGTGTTGCAGGTGGCTCCTGGGCCCTTCCCTCGCCACTACACAGAGATGAGCCCTTTCTGCGGATCCCTGCTGAATCACTGATCTGTGAGTGACGTGAATGGCGGTGGGACTGTTGTTACCTGAAGCCAGTTCTTTGGGGGTGGTCTATTATGCAGGAGCAGATGGCCAGGGTTCTCTCGTCCTGCAAGGCAGCTCGTGGGTCTCACAGAGGCGGGATGGGGCAGATAGGCAACGGGGAACGGAGGCTCGTGAGAGGAGGCTCCAGGACCCATTTCCCGGAGAGTATTTCAAGCATGGCTTTATCCTTAGAGCTTCTTAGGGAATTGAGGTGGGTGACGGTTGGGTAGAGGCCCAGCTTCCCTTCTGTCTTCTGCTTTATTTCCTTCATGTCCTGGGATCCTAATAATACCCAATGATGAGCCATTTGCAAGGGGCTTCTATGAAACACACCATATTAAACATTGCTTCAGCAATGAACTCATTGATTCCTCGTGATGACCCTCGAGATAGTACATTATCACCCCCATTTTATAGGTCAGAAAATTAAGAAATTGAGGCACAGAGAGGTTTTTAAAATTTTTTTTAAATCTTAATTATTATTTTTGAATACTAGGGGTTGAACCCAGAGGCACTGTACTACTTGAGCTACATCCCCAGCATTTAAAACATTTTTTTTGTTTTTTAAAATTTTGAAACAAAGTCTTGCTAAGTTGCCGAGGCTAGCCTCTCATTTGTGATCCTCCTGCCTGAGCCTCCTTAGTGGTTGAGATTTACTGAGCCACAAGCCCAGCCACAGAGAGTTCCTTCCTAAAACCATATAGCTAATAGAAGCAAGAATCAAACCTAGGTGATCTGGCCCCAGAGTTGATTCTCTTAAATTAATTCTCTGCATGGTTTTTAACCTAAGTTTAAATTTGAACAAAAATATTTTCTGTCAAAAAAATGCCCCAGATGATTGAACTTGGTGGTTCTTGTATATTTTTATGGCCTATCATAGTGCAAGAATTGGGATTTAGAGATGGAGAGATAACAGTCACCGTTAGGTATTGTGCTCCATACTTTGCTAATGCGCATGATCTCATTTGGTTTTCACAACAGTCACGTAATGTCAGCATAATAATGAGCCCCATTTTATAGATGAGAAACTCAAGGCATAGAGAAATCGAGGCCTGTGCTTGGGGTCATGTGGTGTCTACCCAGAGCGGCAGCTCTTAATGGTCCTCGCTTGGGCTCCCTGGTTTGGGTCACAGTCTCGTTGGGTGAAGACACTAAACTATAGTTGCAATATAATGATGTAAATATTCTAAACTGGGGATGTTATGAGGTGGAGAAAGTCTCCAAATTCACCCAGGCAATTCGGGGAACTGCTTTAAAAAAATGGAGCAGCCGAAGAACCCCTTAAATAACTATCCTTTGCTAATGGGATAAAGGAGAGGTCCTTCCAGCAGAGGATGGGTGGGCAGGGGACACAGCAAGTCCAGAGGTGAGACCCAGGAAGAGGTGACGCCTGTGGAAAGCGGCAGAGGGTCTGCTTGGTGGCGGAGTCGCTGTCCAGGGGTGCTGGGGGATGGGCAGGGCAGACTCAGAGGAGGTTTCCCCCAACATCGAGATCTTTAAACTCCTCTCAGACAGCACCCATACTTTCCCACTGACCCAGAAATGAGGGACATCCACACGAGCCTGTCCCTTATCTAGCCATTTCGGCTCCAGCTCCTTCCCACCGTTTAAAAGCAGCGTCCGCAGAAGGCAGAGGTCTCTGCCATTCATACAGGCCTGTCTGGCTCCCCAAGAACACATCATTTATTTCCTGTAAGTGCCTGTCTCCTTCTTCCTCAAATATGCTCAGGGTTACAACTTTCTCTGCTTCCTGGGGGAGTTGCCCACGGCACACTGTAATCACTCACTCCATAAAGGCTGTCTCCAAGCTCTCCCTCTTGGCCCCCTTTCCCCTGACCCTTTGCAGCTGACCAGTTAAAAGGCGCACGGTCTGCTTGTTGCAGACAGCCGCCATGTTGGATCTCCTCTGAAACTGGTGGCCCTGGGGAAGCATCCTTAGTCCAAAGCCCCTGGCCTTGAGTTTGAAGCTTCCCATCTGTTTTCTACACATCTACCATGAAGACTGAGATTTATGTGCTTATAATATAAAATTGACCTCACGCCCAAGTCTTGTGACATTGAAATGGATTGGGGTGGTGAGCATACTTATAGGTACAACTTCATTTAACTTCTTTGATGACCCTCTTCTCATGGTGCATGAAGGCATATGTCCTGCTCGATTCAATTTGATCACGTCTAGCGAGGTACAGGGAACAGATATGCCAAAAAGCATATGAAGCAAGTGACAAATATAAAGTATCAATAGTCATTGAATCAGTAGTCACAAAATTAGTGATAACTATGGGGATTGACAATAAAAGAAAGAATGGTTAGCCTGATTGCCTGGGTTTGAATGTCACCTTCTCTATTTAATAGCTGTGTGACCCTGGACAAGTTGTTTAACCTCTCTGTGCCTCCGCTTCCATATTTGTGAAAAGACGATAGTGTCGTCCTCAAATAGTGGTCACCAAAGCTAAAGCGGGAAATACAGAAGTACATCTCAAGCACTATACACAGGTGTTTGTTGTTCTTTGGAGCTTGTTTCTACATTTACATATGGAAATCTCGACTTCCTTTTTTAATAAAAACACTCTTTGGTTTTGGAAGTTGGCATTCTGTAATAAAATAATAAAAACTAGTAATATCAAGCGTCTGTAGTCAGTAGGCCCCCCTCCTTTTTTAGAAAAGACTGTTACATGTAAAAAGGGAGATTTGGATGCAGGCCATGAGTTTGGACGGTTTTGGCCACCAGGGCCCTGAACTTTTTTTCTTTCTTTTCCTTTTTCTGTTATACTATGTAACTATCGCCTAGTATTCCCCTAAGGGATGGTAAAAGTTAAAAAAAAAAAAAAAAGAGGTGGAGGGGGGTAATGTATGAAAGAGATTAAGGCCCGGTATGAAAACTATTTTTATAGACAGTTTGCTCTGAGCTTTGAAGTTCAATAGGGAATGATGTGTCGCTATCAGCTTGGATTTTCACACCTATTCAATCCTGTAGCCAGGTAATGATGAACAAGCTCCTCTGGGGATAGAAGAATGGAACAAAATTAAGGCAAGCTGGGAACAGCCCCCCGGCTGAAATCTTATCTACAGGATCCATTTGGATTCACCAGAAAGTCCTTATATGTTTTTTCTCTAAATTAGACAGACGGGGTGATAATACTGAAAATATTTTGCATAAAAGAAAGAAAGAAAGAAATCGTCACCTATAATCCTAGCACCCAAAGGCAAAAACGTGTTCAACTGGACATGTCACTGGTTGGTCCTCAGCCTGATCACAGAATGGAAGGCACCATTTACTCCCAAGCATGTTTTCGTTCTTAAATAGGCATTCCTCTTTCCCAGGTGAAACAGCAAATAAACATAAACCCCCAACATCCTTGTCTTGCTTGGAAAGTGAGCCTGGCTGGGTCACGTTGATGACGGGCGCCCCTCTCCTGTGGAGCTGGGCCTTGTTATGTTGGGCGGGTTTCGGCTGTGGGTTGCTTTTTGGCAACAAGCGGCTCTGGTTTATGCCCTTGGCCTGCTCAGTGGCCAAGATTGAAAACCGAGTGATTTGCAGGCCTTAGCTTCTTCCAGTGAGGCACGGCCCACCTCCCAGGTCCAGCAGGAGTGCCCGGCCTCTTCCCCATGGTTGCCATGGGAACCAGGTAGCTGCCACAGGCATCCACACTCTAGAGTCACCCTGGACTCCTCTCCCACCCCTTGCACGGACCTGGGCTTGTTCCTAGTAGGGATTTTCCACCTGCCCTTCCCACCGCCTGGAATGCCTTTCCCCACTTGCCCTGACAGCTACTTCTCTATCCAAAGGTGACCTGCCAGAGGCCCTCCCTGGCCACCTGACACACACCCGGTCCTCGTGCTCTGCCCCAGGACCTGACAGTTTCCTCCCTGGTGCTTGCTGCTCTGATCCGGCCCTGTGTCCCTCACCTGGTTCCTCCGTGCACCCACCGGGGCCTGGCACCCGGCTCAGGTAGGTTTTCAAGCCACGACTGTTCAGTGGGTGAGTGGGACGGTGGCTCCATCGAAACCCCCTGTGAGGGTCCTCGGGCCTTCACTCTGGCAGGGTTGGCAGTGGGACGTGTAGCTCGCCCCCCGGTCCCAAGGGTTATTTGCATCCATGTGGCACCTCCCGGGAGGGACAGGCCCAGGCGAGGCCTTGGTGCAATGTCTCTGTGTTCTCGCTGTGGACGAGCCCTTGCTTTATGTCCCAGCTCTGTCACTTGGGCCCAGCAAGCCCAGGGAGGCCTTCCAGCCCCGAGCTGGCTTTTCTGCATCACCCTGGGGACTCGTGGGCCCCAGAGTGTGTGTGAGTGCGTGCGTGGTGTGGGTGTGTGTGAGTGTGTATCTGAGGGCGCACGTGGGTGTGTGTTTGCGTGTGTGTGAGGATGTGCGTGCGAGGCACTAGGCGTGACTCCTCTCTGAGTCACTTTGGCTGCTGTGACGGCTCCCAGGGAGGTCACTTGGCTGCACGGGCGGATGGGGTGGAGGTGGGAGCCTGCATGGAGGGCTCGCTGCTTAGGGTGGGCAGGAGGAGGGTGCCCGGCCCCCACACACTCGCTGGCCATCCAGTAGGAACCCACAGCTGAGGACTCGCAGGACCACCCACAGGTCCCTGTGCGGCGGGGAGAGGACAGGAGCAGAGTGAAGACTCCCTCCTCCTCTAGGAGTTTTGTCCCCACGGCAGCCCTGGGGAGCCTCCTGCAGCAAGGCCTCCCCAGACCCCTGCCCCCTGCAGCTGGCTGGAGCCTTGCTCAAAGCTCCCCGTCCTCCCTGGAGCTCTGTCCCTCCCGTGCATGCTCAGCCCCCCATCCTGAGACCTTGTGCCAGCTGCAGCATCTCCAGCCCCTCCAGTGAGACTCAAGGGAGACACTGAATCCCAGCAGGTGTTGTCCTCCCTGCCTGTCCCCAGGCTCTGTGCCTAGGCTCTCTTCAGGCTGTTCACAGTGCCTCATGAGGTGATCGTTACTCTCCTTTTCACATTTGTGGGAAACTGAGGCCCACGGAGGCCCAGATGAGGCCCCGTCTGTCTGACGCCAAAGCCTCTCTGTCCCCACCCCCCCATGGCCTCTATGAGACCTGGGTGCCAGGGGACTAGAGGCGAGATCCTGAGCCCCAGCTGCTGTTCCCCAGCATCCAGTTCAGCGGTGGGGCAGGGGATGGAGCCCCCAACCCATTGCACAATGGCATGGCTCCATGTTTGTTTCTTCATCTGTAAAATGGGCTTAATAATAGCAGAGGTGCTACAGGCTGGACTAATTACCATTTGGACGAGCTCTTTGAGATCCCCTGGATGAAAGGCGTGAGGGATGCCAAGGGTCATTAACGTGCAGGCGTTTGCGGGCCTAATTTAGGATCCCCCACGTTTCCCCCTTGGCAGCCTCCACTGACTCAGGAAGTAGCTACCAGGTCAGGCGATACCAGCACGAGGCATGGCGTGTGACAGCAGAGGGAACAGGTCCCGCGGCTTCCCATGGGAACTACGCCTAGTTCCTCCTTGGTAGTCTTTTGTTCCACCTCTGCATGGCCTTTGGCTGTGGCTTAAGGACGTGTGTGGAGGGGACAGTAGGAGGGGCTGAGGACCCATCAAATGACTTCACCCAAAATGACTTTTATTTATTTAGTTTTTGGTACTGGGGATTGAACCCAGGAGCACTTAACCACTGAGCCACATCCTCAGCCTCTTATTTTTTTTTTTTATTTTTGGACAGAATCTCACTAAGTTGCTTAAGGCCTTGCTAAGTTGCTGAGGCTGGCCTCTAACATGTAATCCTCTTGCCCCAGCCTCCTGAGTTGTAAGGATTACAGGCATGCACTACCATGCACAGCTTCACACTGGCTATTTTTAAATAGATGTTTAATTTTAGAAGAGTTCTAGATTTGCAGAGAAATCATGATGCTTGTATAGATTTCCAATGTGCCCCACGCCCGGTTTCCTCTATCTTTAACATCGTAACATGCAGATACAGGACATTCACCACAGTGAATGAACTGATATTTATCCACTGTTATTAATGGAAAGCCATATTTTATTACTCAGATTTCTTCAGTCTTTCCCAAATGTTCTTTTTCTATTCCGGGCTCCCCCCAACCCCTAGGGACACCACATTACTCTTAGGTCATAGAGGCTCCTTAACTTCCTCTTGCCTTGGATATTTTCTCAGACTTTCCTTGTTTCTGACACCTTCTGAGGTGTCTGAGGATTGCTGGTCGGTGTTTTCAGAATGTCCTTCCATCCAGGTTAGTCTGGAGGATTTCCCATGCTCAGCCTAAGATCGCGGGTTTGGTGAGGCGGGCCAGAACGGGGCGTCACCAAGGTCTCCCCACTTAATCAAGGGTACATACCTCTCATGGATGACGTCACCTCTTATCTCTTGTCCTTAGGTAGCGTTTGTCAGTAGGAGAGCATGGTTCAAATTTATTTTCATAATACGAGACATGTCAAGCCTATTGCAAAGAATATAATTTAATTCCTCCATCAATACCTGTCTCAAGTTCCATGAGCACAGGGTTCTTTCTAACCCACATCCCTGTGCTAGCGGAAAACCTGAATGAAGAGAGGAAGTAAGCCTTGGTTAATCAGACAGAAACAAACAAAATATCTTAAAAGGAGATAGATTTTTCTACAGTGAGTTTAGAAAAAGTGATCCAGAGATGATCGTTGGATGAATGAATGAATGTTGTCTCCTGCTTTCCCACAAGAAAAATAGAGAACTCACTGGCTTGGGCAATGTGACCCATGCAGCATAGCATGTCCCCCCTACAGGAGGGAGTTGGCCAGAGCATAGAATAGTCCAGGCTGCACCCACCTTTCCTTTGGTCTTCTTTCACTCAGCCCTTGACTCTGTATTATTGTCCTAAGGAAAATTCTTAAGCAAAGAGAAAGGCTGAATCCTTTAGGATGATCCATGCCGGTTCTCAGAGGTTCGACTCATGCAAATCAACCCACACATTGACAGGTAGACGCCTCCTTTTCTTTCTAGAGAATTTGGGATTTTTCCCTTGCCAGGCCACTTTTCATGGATTCATTCATTCGGCAAAGCTTGGTGGAGTGGCTTTTGTCTGCACACCTGTGTCACCTTGCAGACCTGTATGAGCCCCCAGGTGTTGCTAAATAAGACAGACATGGCTCCGTGCCCAAGGAGCAGGCAATCTAGTGGGGAGGTTTGACGTACCCATCCTCGGAGGCACAGTGCGCTAGATGGGGAGGCTCTACCTGCGTTCCAAAGGCACACAAGACCAGAGTGACCCAACAGATTTTGGTCTCATTTCTCTATCTTGGTGTCTCTAACACCAAGGAAATGGGTCCATCTATAAAAGATAGTAGGCACCTGGAGAAGAACGGACCTTCATCACTGACCCAAATTAGAGCAGAAATAAACCAAGCTGTCCAGTCAGCCGATGGCTTCATGTGCCCTCCGCCTTAGGGGATGGCTTGCCTCTGTCCTCTAAGAAGCCTCACCCTATGCAAGTCTGCTCCATTATCTGCATCAGGCTGGCTATTTCGCTGTCCAAATCAAAGCTTTATTGATAAGATGATTTTCTGCTGGATAAGGGTGTACAAAGTCCTTTGGTGAATCAGGGCCTCGTGGGGATTTCTCAGAAACTGGAAGGTCCCCTTAGCCAGGAAGCTGTGAGGGTACAGAGGCTCCAAAAACGCCAGCTCCAGATCGTCACTCTGGGATGCCACTTGGTCTCTCTACGCGTTGGCAGTGTCTTCAGATATGAAAAGGCATAGCCTCTCCCTATCGATGGATTGAGAGTGTCACCCCTTGGCAGATGCCTGCCTCTGGGTTCCATCCCTGGCACTGCCAAAAAAAAAAAAAAAAAAAAAAAAGCAAACCAAACCCATATTTCAAAAACTCTGTAAAAGATAAAATATTTGCAAAGACCTGGGATAATGGGGGGAAATGATCCTTGAGAGAATCACTGGAAGGTGAGCAGAGCCTTGGTCATGGTCGTAGTGCCTGCCCATGGCAGGTGTCAATTCAGGCTTGTCGAGTGAGTGAATAAATGCATGGAGACAGATGGATAAGTCAATGGATGGAAGATGAATCGGTAAACAAATAAATACATGGGAACATGATGTCGAGCTGGATGGATGGATGGACGGATGCTCGATGAACAGGTGGATGTCCAGAGGTGGAGTGACTGTGCCTCCTGCAAATGGCTCTTTTCTCCTGGGTTCCTTATGATCAGAGGAAGGCAATCATCCCAAATTTGGCTTCTGCCTTCCAACTGTTCTGTGGCTTTGAGCCAGCGAATTCACCTCCTCGTTTCCTTGCTCATAAAGGGACGATAATGACACCTTCTTCGGGGGCTGGTGGTGTAGTGGGTGTTGAGAAAATTAATTGTGTGGTGGTTAACAGCTCTGAGACCCCCACATGAAAGGGGCTGCAGGTGGGCTGTTATTAGGCTCCCCGCCTGGGGCTTCCTGCGCTGCCTCTGTCTTCCTCAAGGGGTTCCTGGTGCCCTAGAAGCGAGTCTTGCTTGGAGAGCGATCCTGCCTTTCCTTGCACTGACTCTTCCCCCGGGGTCACTTGGCAGCAGGCTTTCAGGTGAGAGGACTCTCTCCTAGGAACCTGGCTGAGCTGCCTCATTTCCTTCCAGGAGGGCTGATTTCCCCAAGTGTCAGCCAGGCCTGCAGAATCCAGCTGCCTGAAACCGGACTCTTTCCTCCCATCCTGAAATGTCAAAATAAGGGATCCTTCCAGATTGGCTGTTTTTTGGGGGAGAGTCTCACCTCTTAGCAAGACCTGGGTTTAGAACTAAAGACCAGGTGTCTACCACCTGGTGTCCAAAGAGACCCAGGATTCATTTATATCCATGACTAGGCCATTGTCTCCCCCGTTTCCCATAGGTGAACCCTGGAATGAAAGCCTGGAGTGCAAACACCTTTCTGTATATGCATTTCTTTCTTTCTTTCTTCCTTTGGTACTGGGGATTGAACTCAGGGGCACTCGAACAAGGAGCCACATCCCCAGCCCTTTGTATTTTTTTATTTAGAGACAGGGTATTGCTTGCGTGGCTTAGGACCTTGCTAAGTTGCTGAGGCTGGCCTCAAACTTATGATCTTCCTGCCTCAGCCTCCTGAGCTGCTGGGATTATAGGCAGGCACCACTGTACCTGGGTAGTTTGTGTATTTATTTTTCTTTTGGTACTGGGGATGGAACTCAGGGGCACTCGAACACTGAGCCACATCCCCAGCCCTGTTCTGTATTTTATTTAGAGACAGGGTCTCACTGAGTTGCTTAGTGCCTCGCTATTGCGGAGGCTGGCTTCAAACTCGCGATCCTCCTGGCTCAGCCTCCTGAGCCACTGGGATGACAGGCGTGTGCCGCTGCACCCTTAGTTTAGTTTGTGCATTTCTGATAGAGAAAAAGGATCACCAGCATTGAAGCTGGAAGATGGTTTGGGTTGGTGAGAGTGTGCCCTTGGGCAAGCGCTCAGCCTCCTGCATGGTTGGAGTTGTTGGCAGAGCTGTGCGACGCAGCTCGTGCTCCAGGGCCCTGCAGCTCGGCTTGCTGACCCTCTGCTCCTTCCTGCGCTTCAAAGTTGCCCCTGGGATCTCCTGTGCTTGCAGTGTGTCTTGCTTGTTTTCTCACTGTCCCCATCCCGGCACACACCAAATTCTTGAGTCTAGAGACACGGGTGCAAATCTGACCTCATTCTCCATCCCGCAGCCCGTGACCAGGGGCAGGTGGCCCCAGGTTTTCCCGTCCTGCCCGGTCTTCCATCTTCCTCTCCAGACGGTAGTGATGCCTTCCTGCCATTCTCGCTGTACCCCCGTCAGCCAATCCTCCCCATGGAAGGCAGAGAGAGGTTTGCAGCACATGGAACCACATGAGTCCCTGCTGAGCCTCCCGATGCTGTCCCAAAGCCAGTAGGTCCCCTGGCGCCCCCTGCTCCCTCCCCACCCATGTCCTTTGCAGGTGAAAGTGGAGCACTTGCCAGGTCCCCTCTCTGCTGTCTCCTCCTCTCCTTGCTCCCATTCCTATTCTCCTCTCCCTGCCCTCTTTCTCCCTCTTCCTTATCCTTTTCTCTTGGACCACTTTTCCGCATCCCCTCCAGCCCTTTCCTGTCTGTCGCCTGGCCTCCTGCTCCTTCCTCCTCCTCCATCTCTCCCGGGGGAGCCTCTTCCCTGAGCTGGTACAATAGACAATCCCATCCCGGTGGCTACCCCGTCTCGGTATGGGGCAGAAGGACACTGGGAGAAGAAATCCAACACCCTCACCCTTCACGGAGAACGCGGTCATGCTTTGGGGTAGCCGCTAGGTCTGCCAAGGGCTGTTGGCCCATGGAGTTCTAATTGGAGGGTGACATGGGTCTGTCCCTTACTTTAGTTCGTGCATCACTGTTCTGTTTCCAGGAATGTGGCACCTAAAAGGCGATTTCCTCTCTTGAGAAAGTTGGAGAATAGCCTTTTTTAAAAAAAATCGCTGTAGCACCTTCTTCCCAGAAAGTAAAAAGTGATCATATCGTTCCTCTTTTTATTTGCTTTCTGGTGCTGGGGAGGGAAGCCCCCTGGCCCGGTGCATGCCAGGCCGAGGCTCTACCCACCCTCAAACTCATATTGCTCCCTAATTGTGTGTTGACTAAGGGCAGAGACCTTATTTCAAACCTTTTTTTACAACTTCCACTGGGCATGCGTAGGGTGTGGGACCGAGTTGGAGATCAGCTGATGTTTGTCAGATTGATTGGAGTGGAGACATAATGTCCTCCGATGTGGGTCTTTCTGATTGAATCTTCTTTGGTTCCCACCCCTTGCTAAATGGATCAGATTATTCCGTAGTCATAAGGAGGCTTAGAACGCCCTTTTCCTGGGACAGAAAAAACCTAGCTGATCAGTTCAGCAGGTGATATTCCTGCAGATTGACTCAGCTGTCCCCTCGAGCCTGTTACCGTTGGCCCTGAGTGCATCATCTAACCATCCGTTTGGGCTCTGCTGCTAGTGACCTTGGGCAAGTCACTCTCCTTCTCTGGGCCAGTTTCCTCATGCATGAAGTAAAAGGCTGGACACACTTTACCCACTGCTTGGCTTTGTGAAATTTTATTGGAACAAAGTCACGTGCGTTTGTTGAGCTACCACTTACTGCTGATTTTTGCACAATGGCCGAGTTCAGACTGTACTGTTGGAAAAGCCTGGAACCTTCATCATCAGGTCTTTTACAGAACAGAAGTGCAGGGCCTTGAAATAGACAGGCTCTGAAGTCTCTTTTGGTGTGAGGCTGTTCATGCTGTGATGTGAAGCTGCTTCTACACTCCGTTTCCAAATCCACATTCTTTGTAGAGAGCAGTCAACACACAGGGGGGACGCCTGGCCCTGAGATATCTGGACGTGACCACGGGGGCCAGCTGCCTGGCATTGAGCAGCCTTGAAGTCCATCCTCAGAGAGATAGTGTCTTGTTTCTCATCTAGTCCTTCCCACTGCGCCCGGGAAGAGGCTCGGTTTGGTGATGGAATGTCAGGACATGGTCATCTCCTTAGCTCTCCCCCACGTCCAGCTGGGGTGACGTCACCCTTACCTCACCTCCACTGTACAAGTTCATATTCCTGCAGGCAACATTCCCAAGTCCAACATTCTCTGCAAATAGAATTATTTTTTTACAAATCATTTGATAGCCATACCTAATGCAAATTGACATTCGATTATTCATAGCTTTTAAAAAATCTGTCTTCACACTGCTGTGTATTAGTTGTCCTAGAAAACTATGCACGCACGTCTCTAATTGGGATCTGGGTCTTGGGGAAGGAGTGCCATGTTCCCTTGCCCAAATTCTGAATTTTGAAGCATATCTGGGCCTAGGGGATTGTGGACCACCCTCTCCATTAATGGAAAGTAGTTAAAGTGTACAAATGAAGTCAATTAAAGACAAAGATGTAATAATTGTATAAGAGGGTGCTCAGATCTGGCTTCAATTGTGGAGTGGCACAGAATTGTCTGGCACTTGGGAAAGTCTGTCCCGAAGGGTATTTTCCATCCCTAATGACCCCTCTGCTCTGTCTTGTTTTCTCTCACTACTTTGTGATCGCCAAGTTGTTCTTTTAGTGCCTCCAAACTCACAGTGTGTTTAGGTGCGATGGCCGGTTAAGGAACAATCCTGTCTCATCCACAGGATGATACACAGCTCCAAGAGCCGATGTGACATTCCTGACACTTTCAGGGACTACCTTCAAGGTCACTAAGGACCTTCCTGGGAAGAGTGGCTCCTTGGAAAACCAGGGCGGGAAGATCAACTGATGTTTGAGGAATTTGAGGGTTGTGGGTGCTGGAGACTTTTGGTGGTAAAGGCCGTGGCCTCCAGACAGACTCACCGAGAGTGCTATGTTCTGGAAGCGCCGGTTCCGCCCTTTCAAAGGGCAATATCCCTGGCCCTAAGTAGTTCTTGAAACACCAAACAACATTAGCTCCCACAAATGAGGGAGGCTTAAACCTAAACCCGATTACAGCCAAGAGTGGCGAGGCGGCCAAGGTGCCATAAAGAAATGATGTTATTATGTCCAAGGGATGCCATTAAAACTCTGTTTACAAACCCAACGTGCCAGCGAATGGGTCAGGGAAAGAATTATTAGCAACAGAGCTATTTGATCTCTTTTATGATCCAGTGAGTCATATCGCTCCATGCTCTAGAAGGTGAATAATGAAAACCTCAAGCCTGTTGGTTTATAAACAGGCCCAGAATTCTGTGTTCTTTAACCTCAGATGCCCTCTTAAGTGTGACTTACCCTAAATCAAATGGGACATCAGATGCCACTGGGCTTCTCTCTCCTCCCGGAGGTAATTGAAGAGGTGATTGGCGTACAGGGTGCATAAAACCCCTGTTTCAAGATGATGGATAGCCGGGGGGGAAGGGTCAGCAGGCGGGCCTGGAAACCTGGGCTTTGTTGACACATGTCTTTGCATCTGCAGAGCTGGAGGCTCCAGGTGGCCTTTGTTCAAGCTCCTGGATTCTCACAGACCAAGGGAAGGCTGGCTTGGGTAAGTGGCAACGCTTTCTGTCCTAGTGGCCACAGTTCCACTTCCGTGTGCCTCTTTGAAGAGGTTATAGGAGGTAGAAGCAGCCTGGGTTTGTGTCTCAGCCTCTCCATTGCCATGTGCCTAACACCATGCTGAGGTGCTTGCTGTGTCTCATGGCAGCTTGTTTAATCCTTACTCTGACTGAAGAGCTGTGGCAGGCTCTCTACCCAGAATTTTCTATTTGTTCATTTAACCCTCGCAGTAACTCCATGAGGTAGAGCTGAGATCAGAGCCCCCAGGAGAGACCCTGGGCTGGGATTTGAGTCTGTGGGCTCATTTGGGAGGCGATTCCAACACACATGTGCAAAGAGAGTAGGAAAGTAAGGAAGGAACAGGAGATGGCAGATCTAG
This sequence comes from Xerus rutilus, assembly GCA_028644305.1. Lineage (NCBI taxonomy): Eukaryota > Metazoa > Chordata > Mammalia > Rodentia > Sciuridae > Xerus > Xerus rutilus. The sequence continues at coordinate 117,718,832 of CM053407.1, read as the reverse complement.
GCAGGAGTCTTGCCCTGTGTCACCAGCAACCCAGTGTGGACGGCTGAGGGGCAGTCCCTGCCGGGGTCTTAGGAAGTATGCACCCGGGAGTTGTCTCACTGAGGGGGATGAAGCTAGGGTGGTTATGGACAGGTTTTATATCCACCGTTCTGACCTCAGGGGCCACAGGAAATCTTCTGGTGACACATCATAACCGTTCATGGAAAGTCTTTGTCCAAGTTCATTTTCTGTTGCTGTAACAAAATACCTGAGCCCAGGTACTTTATAACGAATGGAAGAGGATTTAGCTCATGGTTCTGCAGGCTGGGAAGTCCAAGAGCATGGCACTGGCTTTTGGTGAGGGTCTTCTTGCTTCATCACAACATGGCGGAGGGCATCCCCTGGCGAGACGGGATTGTGCCAGCTCAGGTCTCTCTTCCTCTACTTTAAAGCCACCATCGCCATGGTGGGGGCCCCACCTTCATGATTTTGTCTAATCCCATTTACCTCCCAGAGGCCCCATTGTCAAATACCATTACTATATGAATTTGAGGATTAAAGTTTCCAGAACATAAACTTTGGGGGGACACAATCAAGCCATAGCCACATTAATATTCCATTTTACATATCAAGTGCCCAGCATTCAGAAGAGTGAATTGACTTTGTTCCCTCATCCAGTTAGCAACTCGGCCATTCCTGCATCTTACCGAACACTGACTTTCAAGTCACGGCCAGCCTAGCTTGGTGATTCCTTTTGCCTGCTGAGGGATCCCCAAAGCCATCTTGAATCAGACCAGCGCCCCAGGTCTCAAACTGCAAGCACAGGTAGAAGGTAGAAGCTGCCTCAATTGCCTAAGGCCCTCCTCATGGCCCATAGTGGAGGCCATTTGTGAAGGCCGGCCTGGGCGCCCGCCCTCTGGAGAGGCTAAGAGGCTGTCTCCATGGGGCAGATTTGTGGTTTTGTCCCACACAACTCTCTCCGGACCTGAGATAGTGCCCGACTCAGCTCTTTATTTCGACCCTCTTTATGGTGACCAAGTCCTCTTTCATGTTGTTTGGGGCGGTTCAAAAATTACGCACCTTTGAATCAGAGCTGGCGTAAAAGGCTGTCCTCATGTGGCTGCTGAGAGGTTTCAGGCAGACAGGACCTCCTTTCCCTGCCTCTCCTCCGCCCCTTCAAGGCATGGCACAGAGACACAGAAAACCCCATCAGACTCACAGCATTAAGACACCGCATGGTGCTTGAAGACGCTTTGACATGCTGTGGTTTTCTGGTTCGCTCTGCTGGACCCTGCCCAGTCCTGTTCCTGGAGCCGTTTACCATTGTACTTACAGCTCACATCACACCCGAGTCAGCCTGTAACCCTGCAGAGCCAACAGCCGGGCCGTCTTCATGCAGAGCCAGAACAAACAGACAGCCTGCAGGCACTGCAAAACGAGGCCCCTTGCTTCTTGCAGAAATAATAAATGATAATAAAAATGAGGGTGATGGGGGTCTGGAGATGCCAAGAAACCAAAAAGTATCTTCCAAGCCCTGGACGAGGAGATGAGGCCAGGCTAGGACAGACCTGTGCCTGGTCGTGATCTTGGGCAATGACGGCCTTCTCCTTGGGCCGCCTCTTTTTCTTTTGGGTAAAATGGAAATGTTGGAATAAAAAGTTTCCACTTTTTATTAGCTTAGCTTGCTAGGGCTTTGTGTTAGCTTGCTAGAGCTGCTGCGGTAACATGCCACCAGCTGGGTGGCTAAAAACAGCTGACTTTTTTTTCTCTCACGGTTCTGGAGCAGCCAGTCAGCAGGGCCAGGCTCCCTCTGGGCCTCTGGTGGAGACCTCCCTTGACTCCTCCTGCCTCTAGTGGCAGCCGGCAGTCTTTGGCATCGCTTGGCTTCTAGATGCGTCCTTCCAAGGCTCTGCCTTGGTCTCCACGCGATGCCCTCCCTGTGTCTGTGTGTCCCCATCTCTCTGTCTTCCCAGGACTGCCTGTCATATTGCGGTAGAGCAGACCCTTCTCCAATGCGACCTTGTCTTGAATAAAGCTGCCCAGATCCTTTCCCCAAATTAGGTCACAGGCCCAGGTGCCAGGGGTCAAGATTTCACCGTGTCTTGGGGTGGGGGGACCATTCAACCCTCACCTGGTCTTATTGAATGTTCTGCTACTGAATAGGTTGGGGGATTTGATTTTGGAATTTGAGAACAGAAGACGTCAGGGACGGGCTCTTAGCAGAGAAGACTCTGGGGGAACAAGAGCAGGGACCGTGATTCACTGCAGCCAGACCGTGATGCACTTTGGTGGAAAGGTGGTGCTGGAGAAAATAGGTTGTCAACCGGCCGGCAGGCCCGAGGTGCCCCTGCTCACCGCTCCTCTGTTCTCTGGCTGCCGTAGTGACAGGACCACTTGTCTGCCTGTAACTGGAGTTTCTTAGGTTTTGGTTAATATTTTGAGAAACATAGGGGATGCATAGTGGCCTTAGGACACTTTCTGTGAAAGCTGAGACCAGGCTGGGTGAGCCCTTTTCCCAGCATGCTGGCCACACAGCAGGTCATGAAGTCCACGAGGACAGGGTGGACTTGCACAGGGCCTTAGAGATGGGAGCACATAGTTTACACTCAGTGAATGTTTGTTGAATGAATATGTAAAATCTCTGACACAGCTGGTAACCAATATAAGTAGAGAGGCCTCAAGAAAAAATCTGCCTGTACCGAAACACCTTTTAAAAATGTTGAGAGTCTTCCTGTGTTGTGTCCATTCAACCAAGAAATAGCCATCTCATACTCTGGGATCTATCCAAGACTTTTATGTCCTGTAGCTACTTTTGTTATCTCCATTTTCCAGTTGAGGCTGACAGAGGAGCTAAATTCTTACTTAAAGGCTTTTAGGAAATAGAAACTAGAAGGCTGATTATACCTTCTTCCACCCCACATTCTAAGAGAACCATGAAATTTCCCCCTTAGCCCCCAGTCCTATGTAAAATCACAAATTCCTTTGTATAATTATATGAGTCTTATCTGTCATCCACTCAAATTGGGGCCTCTGCATTGTTCAGACACCTAAATTCATTTGTTACTCAAACAAGGTGCTAATGGCAAGCATCCTCAGTTGCTCAGTGAACCTTCTGCTGCCCATACCCTGTGCGAGTCCCGCCCCTCACTGACCTCTGTAACCAATGAGGTGTTGCAAAAACAACAATGGACAGCATCTGAGGTTAGGTCATAAAAACACTGTAACCTCCACATTGCCCTCTCTTGGGTCACTTGCTGCTACCTGGGGTGGACTCTAGAGCAGCCCTGTGGAGATGTCCATGCAGGGGAAAGCTGACTCCTCCTGCCCATAGCCATGTGAGCTGCCTTGGAAGTGGATCCTGCAGCACTTGTTGGATGAGCCCACAGACCTTGGCGGCATCTTGACTGCAGCCTCACGGATCATCTTGAAGGATAACCCTTCACCCAAGCCACTTCTGAATTACTGATCCCCCAAAATGAGTTCATAAATGTTTTTTTTTTTAAAAAAAATAAATGTTTGTTTTTGTTTTAAGCCACAAGGTTTTGAGTTAATTTGTTAAGGAGCCACGAAGAATAAATACTGTGCTTAGTTTATATTTCTTGAATGACTAAGAAAAGCAATGAATCAGTCGAGCCGATCCACCAGAGATACCGTGGTTGATTTCAGGCAAGTATGATTTGGTCTCTCTGAGCCTCAGTTTCCTTATCTGTAAAATGACAGTGACACTTACAGCCAGCTTGAAGGGTGGCCATAAGGATTCAGGGACAAAGACAGGCAAAGGCACTTTACGTAGCGCTTGGCCGAGTCACGCTGAAATTATTGAACTGGACTGAACAGCTGGAATGGGCAGCATCCTGACTGATTGGCTGGATGCCAGCCCTGGGGTGTGGCCCATGACAAAGCTCTCTGGTCATTGTGATCACTGCCATCAGACTAAAGGCTTATAGCCCCAGGGTCTGCTTCAAGGAGCTCCCAGCAGAGTGATCAGAGGCAGGCAAACATTCACACTCTGCTGTGATGAGGAGCAGGCAAACCTGCAAACCTGGGACAATTCTGAGGTGGGAGAAGAAAGTCCATGTAATTTCAGAACACAGAAGTTTCTGGAAGTCACTGACCTTATCAATCTCAATTCCAGCTGCGGCTCATCTCTGAAAAGTTGATTCCTGTTTCCACTGTTCCAATCAGCTGGGAAACTAAGAAATCAGTCCTGAAGGAAGGAAGACCTAACCTGCTTACATGCTCTGTGACATTGGGCAGGTCACTTAGCCTCTCTGAGCTTCAGTTTCCTCATCTGTAAAGTTGCAGTTTTGACCTTGTCATGAGCCCTTAAACAAGACGGTCCTTGTTCCTGCGTTGGACACCAAGAAGTGCTTTATAAATGTCGTGTGGGTTACCATGGGTACAGCTTTTATTATTGGAGATGCTGAATTCTTACTCTTCTTCCCCAAAGACTCTGTTCTCATGGAGAAGACGGTTCCATGAGAGAGGACTCTCCGTTTTCCTTCCCACACAACCCATTTGCAGGGCCCTCTTGGACTTCAAAGAGAAGCCCCTCCAGGAAGCTCCAAGTTCAGCGGAGAAAGATGGGAGCCCGCTTCAAGGGTTGTGGAGCAGCTGTTTGATGTCACACCAGGGTGGCCACAGCTTTGGGGACAGGCCTGTTTACTCCTTGCAGATAACATCTCAAGTGGACTGTGGGGAGGGAAGGGAGGACACTCAGGGTCAGCCTGTACCTTTGTAGTTGTTTAGATATTGATTCTAACGCATCTGCAGCGAGGGCGTGGGGCGAGGGGTGGGTCTGAAGATCCCCATAGATTCACTTGGAAACTTCAGCTAGAGAATCGTAAATCTCTTAACAGAGCCAGAGAACCTCAGCCATCATTTCCCTGCTGAAGAAAGTGTCCAGCAGCTCCTCATTTATAACCCTCCTTGTGAAATCTCTTCAGAAGTTACCAGCAATCTTTTCCATCTTTATAAAATATGCTGGTGAACAGGAAGATGAGATGGAGCTTTCTGGCTAATTGGCATGGGAAGCGAGATGCCAATAGGATTTCAGGAAATAAGGATTTTGTGGGCAAAGATGTTTTGGGAAGAAATGATAAAAAAAAAAACAATGATTTTCTTAATTGTAAGATCTCCCAGAGTCCATTGCGTGCTCATGTGTGTTTTGATTCTTTCTTCCCTGAGAAGGATCTAGCAAGACACATTTCTGCCTATGTTTTGGGGCCACCAAGTCTAGTTTGTGGAGCTTGTGCGAGACGAGGATCACTGGGAATACATCTTGGTGCAGGTGACCTTAGGAAATAAAAGTGTGTGAAGTATTTGGACTAGTGCACAGAGCACCCAAGAAGTGCTTGGCGAAGGTACATATTATCTATGTTACTCTGGAGAGGCTTGGACTTCAGAGTCACTCCTAAGTCTCCAAATCTATGATTCTAGTTTTAATGTCATCCCCCAAATAGTGAGGAAGCTTGTTAGCTTAGAAGAAAGGAAAAAGAGAAAAAAAAAGAAAAAAGAAAAAGAAAGAAAAGAAATCACACATCCCAATACAGTTTCCTTAGCAATTTAAATTGAATTCCTAACAAGTAGCAAAAGGGACCTTATCTGCCTTTGTCTTTTCTTTTGCTCTCTTACAAGATCAAATAAGCAGTCAAATAATACTCAAGGAAAACCCAGCATTTGGAACAAATGTGCTATCTTGAACAGGTGGCGTCCTCTAACAGAACCTGGCTGGACCAGCATCCTACCTAGGACATGCACAGCTGTGGTCCCACAAGAAGCCCCTCTCTACTTTGGGTGCTGGTCTTGTTTACTGTCAAACATAAATAAGAGATGACCATGTCAACCTCACACTCAGTATGTGACCCTGAGATCAGCAAGGCTCACGTCACCTAGGTGAGTATTTTTTCTTGGAGATTTAGGTCCTTTCTCATCTATTTATCAACCCTAGGTTTTGTTGGATGACTTGATCAAGTGGCTGCTTACTTAGCCCAAGGTACTTGGACATTTTGGACCTCTGAGTCCAGAGAGCAGGTCCTGCTCCAGGGAGAGAGCTAGGGCCAATTCTAATGCTCATTTCTAGATGCAGCGCTACATAGGAAAGCCTCGTCCACCCGGAAGACCAACTTTCTGGTAACTGAGGTCCCCATCACTCCCTGGCCCCTTTGTACTCTCTCTCTTCTCCATAATAAAACAGCAATGTAATCAGACCCTGGAATGTGTCTCAGCACGATGAATAAACTCTAGCAGCTTGGTTTATTAGCTGTTTCCATGGGAGAGCTCTTGAGGCCAAACAGATATTTACAAATACTGAGAGCACTGTGCTGCTACCAGCAGTGTCTCAGCTGTCTGGAGATAAATAGTTGAGTTTTTCTCTACACCTTCTCCTCTGCCCCCTTCAGTGAGAGCATCTTATAACCAGAAAGTCCTCCATAGGAAATTCCTCACTGCCCTTCGGAGTTCGGAACCCGAAGGCTTGAGGTTCACTAGAGGGATCAGTGAACTTCAAGAGTGGTCAGAGGAGAGAGTTCAGGGTATTCATTTATTCAATAAGTATACTTTGAATCTCCAGCAATACAAGATGTTACATTTGGCACCAGAGTCTCAATCTTGTTTCTGTTAAGGTCCAGGCAGAAAAGAGACACCAGCAAAGGTCCTTCAAGCAGAGAGAATTCAATGCAGGAGATTGAACCCATAGTGAGCAAAGAGCAGAAAGGAAGCCACTACTTTCCTCAGGGGAAAGGGGTCAGAAAGAGGAGCTCTACTGCCAGGGCCTGGATGCCAGGATCCTCAGGTGTAGTTGAGACTATTGACTAGCTGTAGCTAATGCCAAGGCCAGACGAGCAGGTGGAGTGGGAAATACCTGGTGGCTTCCTCCTTCCTTCCTCCAGTCTTCCATGGCTACCTCCCCTTGGCTGAGTCTACTGGAAGGTGAAGAGTCTTCGGAAATGGAGTTCCCTGTGATTTGGAGGAGACCAGAATGGTGACTGTGTCTGAGAGTAAGCAGGCACACAGCGGGGACATATGGTCAAGGGAGAGGCACAGTCTTTGTTGTCTTGGAAAGATGGAGGTACCCACTCTCACCTGGCCCTGCCCATGCCCTGGATACCCAGCTCCCAAACCCAACTGGCACCTAAAGAATGACAGATGATTTTCCTCTTTTTATTTTTTTTCATTTGAAAAATTGGGTATTTTGCCAAGAGGAAAACGAGTTCACATTTCAGAATTAAATGGACTTAGTGGACGGGCAAATACTTGGATAAGTGAACTTCCAGTGACATCACTATAGCTTTAGATACCCAAACTGAACTCAGGAGCCAGGAGTCTTGCAGCCCTGAAAACACCTTTCCCTCCAATAATAATGACTAGCATTCAGATGTGCTGGTCACTGTGCTAGATTGTTCCTGTGCATTATTTTGTTAGATTTTACATGGACTCCATGTGGGAACCCCTGTTGTTATACCCCATGTGTACAGGACATTTAGTGCAGCATTTAGATGGGTTAGATCATTTTTACTTACCTTATTTCCTGAAAGTAGTAGAGGGGGATTGGAGACAATCTGACTTCAGAACCTTTTTTTCCCCATACTTTTTAATTGGTACAGAATAGTTTTTTGCTAGTGGTGGAAGTCATCATTACATATTCATACATGCACACGTAACAGCGTAATTTGGCCAACTTCATTCCCCAGTATTTCCCCTTTCTGTCTCCTCCAGTCCCTTTCTTCTGCTCTACTTATCTTCTTTTGATTTTCATAGGAATTCCTCTCCCCTGTTTTTTTTTCATTTTTTTCTCTCTAGCTTCCACATATGAGAGAAAATATGTGACCCTCGACCGTCTGTGTTTGGCTTATTTCACTTAACATGATGTTCTCAAGTTCCATCCATTTTTCCTGCAAATGACATAGTCTCATTATTCTTCATGTCTGAATAAAGTGCCATTGTTTATCTATACCAGAGTTTCTTTAGTTGTTTATTTTTATGTGGTGCTAAGGATGGAACCCAGTGCCTCATGCATGCTAGGTAAGTGCTGTGCCGCTGAGCTATATCCCCGGCCCCTATACCATAGCTTCTTGTCCATTCATCCGCTGATGGGCACCCGGGCTGCAGAACCTATACTTTTAGTTGCTCTTGGTTCTGTCTTCCATTTCTTAATCTTGCACATGGGACTTGCCTAAAAAAGGTGTGTTTAGTTGTGTGGCAGACAAGAGGACAAGGACCCTACTTGAAGTAGGGTATAGTTCCACTAGTAGAAGAGCAACCCCAAATAACTGTAGCTTAAACAAGGTGGACACTTATTTCTCTTGCATATCAGGGACTATACTGTCATGATGGCTCTGCATCTTGGAATTTTCAAGAGCTCAGACTTCTGTCTTTTTCTTTATCTTCTTTTCTGTATTCTTGTCATTGACAATGCTCTTGGCACGTCACCACCAGATCTGTATTCCAGTCAATGGAAAGAAGAAAATGAAGATGGAAAAGAACATTTACTTCATACCATTGGAATATAGAGTAGAAGACACAGAGACAAATCCACACAGATCTAGTCATCTGCTTGTGGACAAAGGTACGCAGAACATACATTGGATAAAAGACAGTCTTTTAAACAAATGTTGCTGGGAAAACTGGATATCCACATATAAAAGGATGAAACTAGATAACTATCTCTTACTTTGTACAAAAATAAAATTGAAATAGACCAAAGACCCAGGAATCAGACCCAGAACTCTGCAACTGCTAGAAGAAAGCCTACAAGTGACAATACTCGATTCCATTCATTAGCACAGGCACTGACTTCCTTAATGAGACCCCTAAAGCTTAAGAAATAAAACCGATGAAATATAATTGATTAACAAATACATAAAAAATGTTCAACTTCTCTAGCTATTAGAGAAATGCAAATCAAAACTACTCTAAGATTTCACCTCACTCCAGTCAGAATGGCAATTGTCAAGAATACAAGCAATAATAAGTGTCGGTGAGGATGTGGGGGAAAAACTACACTCATACAGGGCTGATGGCACTGCAAATTGGCAACCGCTCTGGAAAACAATATGGAGGGAGATTCCTTAGAAAACTTGGAATGGAACCACCATTTGACCCAGCTATCCCACTCCTCGGTCTATACCCAAAGGACTAAAAATCAACATACTACAGTAATGCAGCCACATCAATGTTTACAGAAGGACAATTCACAATAGCTAAACTGTGGAACCAACCTAGATGGCCTTCAATAGGTGAATGGATAAAGAAACTGTGGTATATATACACAATGGAATATTACTCAGCAATAAAAGAGAACAAAATTATGGCATTTGCAGGTGAATGGATGGATTTGGAGAATATCATTCTAAGCCAAGTAAGCCAATCCCAAAAAACTAAAGGCCGAATGTTCTCTCTGATAAGTGGATGCTGATCCACAATGGAGGTGGGGGCATGGGAATAATGGAGGAAATTTGAGCAAAGGGGAGGGAAAGGAGGGGACATGGGAGCAGGAAAGATGGTGGGATGAGAGGGACATCATGGCCCTAGGTTCATGTCTGACGGCACATATGGTGCTACTCTACATTGTGTACAACCAGAGAAATGAAAAGTTGTGCTCCATTTGTGTACAATGAATCAAAATGCTGTCATGTTCACCTAATTAGAATAAATAAATAATAAAAAACCCTGACAATCAATAATAAGTGAGATGGCATCAAATTAAAAAGGTTCTGGACATCAGAGGGAAGAAGAGTGTGAAGAGAGAGCCTAAGGAATGGGAGAAAATCTTTACCAGCTACTCTTCTGACAGAGGAGTAACATCCGGAGTAAATCACCAACATAAAAAACTCAATACGAATAAAACCCAATTTGTAAATGGGCAAATGAACTAAACAGACATTTCTCAAAAGAAGAAGTACAAAAGGCCAAGAAATACATGGAAAAAAAATGTTCAATATCCTTAGCAACCAGAGAAATGAAAATAAAAACTACTTGAAATAACAATAAATGCTGGCAAGGATGTGGGGGAAGGTCCACTCCTGCATTGTGAGTGGGTGGCAAGCTAGTACAACCACTTTGGAAAGCAGTGTGGAGATTCCTAGGAAGGCTAAGAATGGAATCACCATATGACCCAGCCATACCACTCCTTGGTATTTAACTAAAAGAACTAGAATCAGCACACTATGGTGATATATGTATGCCAGTGTTTATAGCAGCACAATTCACAATAGCCAAATTAGGGAACCAGCCTAGATGTCTGTCTTCATATTAATGGATAAAAAATGCAGTATATACACAGGAGGGAGTTGTACTCAGCCATAAAGAAGAACAAAATTATGGCGTGTGCTGATGGATGGAACTGGAGAACATCATGCTAAGGGAAACAAGCCAGACTCAGAAAGCTAAGGGTCAAATGTTTTCTGTTATATGTCAACACTAGACTGTGTAAGAGAAAAAAAAGGAACAAGGCAAGGTATCTCCCCAAAATAAAGGGAGGCCAACGGAATAGAAGAAGAGGAAGGAGAAGGAGGGAGGAGGAGAGAGCATTGGAAGTCCTGGGGAATGAAATCTGTCCCCCTGGCCAGAACTTAATCTGATATCCCCTAGCTGCAAGGGAGTCTGGGTATAAGAAGCCCTGTTAAGTTCAGTTCTATCAATTCTGTGGGAAGGGAGGCTGAGGTCCAGGGGGAGCTTTCTGGTTCGATTTGAAGATCCTTTCTTTATAGTTTGATTTACTGATTGAAAAGCTTCTTCACATTTCATCTCAGTGAACGTTCAAATCTCTCATTTGGGATAGTTTTGGCTTCAGTTTGTACATATCACAAGTGAGGATAAAGAGGTGAAATGATTTGCTCCAGGTCACCAATGGAGTCAATCCAGTGGGGAACGAACTTGGAATGGGTACTAACGTTTTAAGTGGCCACCCAACTATGGCTTCTTTTTTTTTTAATATTGTAAATGGGTTATTTTCCTTCCAGATATAACCTAATTTTGTGTTAGAGTTGGATCATAAATTCTCACATAATGAGGCTTCCATGCATCTTTTGTTTAATCTCCATGCTTTTTTTTTTAAATATTTTTTATTAGTTGTAGATGGACACAGTATCTTTATTTTATTTATTTATTTTTACGTGGTGCTGAGGATCGAACCCAGTGCCTCACGCATGCGAGGCAAGCGCTCTACCACTGAGCCACAATCCCAGCCCCTCTCCATGCTTTTTAACTATTGGGAATTATTTTTACAAACATTACCCAATTTTTGACACAAGTCCAGCAAGTCTGAACTAAATAATTCACGTGAACCAACGAAAGGTAAGTTTGAGGCCTTGAGTATCTGGAGGGTCAGTTAAAAAATACTTATTTTTATGGACAGAAACCTCATGACCTTCTCCAATATCCATTGCCTCCCAAAGGCTCCTCTCTCAACTACTATCCTTATATGAACTTGAGAATTATGTCTCCAATACAGGAATTGCATTCAAACCACACCAGAGTTTCATGAATCGAGAATTTGTTCTCCGAGCCTAGGTTTTTCCGAGCAGTGTAAGAGAGCAAAGGTTGTCATGATAGGAAGACCACTGCCAACCAACTCGTCGCTTGTACCTGGATCCCTGCCCCAACTCAGGGTCACCACCCCACCGGAAAGAGATGCCTCTGCCCGATTCTTCCTGGCAGGTGGCCGGGTGCTCTGGGTGTCTGAGAGTATGTTCAAATTTTATGCAAACGGATTGCAAAGTGGAATTGCAAATCTTGCAAAAAGATGAAGCGTTTCATAAAGTGGATGGAAATTTTTCTGGAGAGTGACTCTAATTACAGCCTGAGCATCTGACGGATGGCAGTGTGGTAACCTCAGACCCATTGACACGGCAGGTGCTTCAAACGAGAATGATTTGTGTATTAAAGGATTAAGAGAGGCCCTTAGGAAAACTGATGAAACCCTCTAGGATTTCTGAAAAGTTACCTACCTTATGATCCCTGCTGCAGAGAGTCCAATGTGAAGAGAATGTGTCAGATTACAGTATCGTATAATTTATATAAGTACATGTTCTTGGAAAACTTGCCAAAACTTGATTCAAGCTTTGTTCATTGTAAGAATTAGAACATTGTTGACATTAGAGGCAAACTGTTGTTAGATAGGATAAAATAAGGTGCTTTTATAATTTTCAGTTTGAAGAATTGTTAAACCCCTCGGGTTGCTTGCATATTTTATTGGATTGTGAAGTTTATTAAATGTTCCTTCTTCCCAGTTGGGGTTGGAGGTCTCAACTTGCCTGTCAGCCTCTCAGCTTTTGCAGGCTGGAAGGGGTTGCTTATGCAAAAGAATGTGTGATGGCAGTACATGAAATCTTGGCAGCCTTTCTGGGCCCTGGAGTAGTGGTACTGCTGCTATTGCTGGTGTTAAGAAAAGTAATAGCAGTTGATCTTTTAAGTGAGTCTTTTTTATTTTTTTTGGTACTGAGGATTGAACTCAGGGGTGCTTGACCACTGAGCCACATCCCCAGCCCTATTTTGTGTCTGAGCCATGTCCCCAGCCCTATTTTGTGTTTTATGTAGAGACAGGGTGTCACTGAGTTGCTTAACGCCTCGCCATTGCTGAGGCTGCTTTGAACTCGCGATCCTCCTGTCTCAGCCTCCCTAAGTGCTGGGATTACAGGCTTGCGCCACCGCGCCCAGCTAAGTGAGTCTTTTTTTATATTCTGGGCACTATGCCAAATATTACATGGGTTGTGTCATCCTCTGATAACCCTATAAAGTAGCTCCCAGGTGAAGTTATTAAGGTTTAGCAAAGTTAAACATTTTGCCACTCAGGTTTCATACTTATTGCTTTGTAAGACTCAATTCCTCTCTCTTAAAAAAATGGTGATAAGAACATTTAACATGAGATCTGCCCTTTGAACAAATTCCTAAGTGCACAGTAAACACTGCCGTTGACTGCAGGCGCCATGTTGTGTAGCGCATTCTAGAGCGCGTTCATCTTGCACAACTAAAACTCCACATCATTGCATGGTGACACTTCACCTCCCTCTCCCTGCAGCTCCCGGGGACCACCATCTGCTCTCGGCGTGCACCAGCTGGGCTGTTCTGAACTTCTCACGAAAGTGCAATCAGTATTTGTCTTTCTGAGTCTGGGTTTATTTTACTCTACATCTTCCAGATTCACAAAACAATAATAAAGCAAATGGCAGGATTTCCTTCTTTTTTTAAAATAGTGTAATAATATTGTACATATATAACACATTTTCTTTATCCTAAATTCCCTTTTGATGATTGCAAGTGGATCACACATGGAAAAGCAATTGGGAGCCAATTAGGGTTCGTGTTTCAACCTGCCAGTAGTTCAAACGCCTTGGTGTGAGCTGGGTGCGGTGGCGCACGCTTGTAACCCCAGTGGCTTGGGAGGCTGAGGCAGGAGGATCATGAGTTCAAAGCCAGCCTCAGCAATGGCGAGGTGCTAAGCAACTCAGTGAGACCCTGTCTCTACATAAAACACAAAATAGGGCTGGGGATGTGGCTCAGTGGTCGAGCGCCCCTGAGTACAAATCCAGGTACTTCTCCTGCCAAACACCCCCCCTCCAAAAACAAAAATCCAAACAATAAAAACCCCACCTTGGGGTAGGGACTTAACCTGTCTGACCCTCAGCTTTTCTTAACGGCTACGGGAAGAGTAGCGTGTACCTTGAAGTGTTGTTATAAAGATCAAATCAGATAATGCATAAAAGCACCGAGCATGCTGGCTGGACTGTGAGACTCGGGGACGCACGATAGCTATGATTATCATAAAGAGGACACTGGGAAGGAATGAGCTTGATGGATTCAATCTACCAAGGGTGCACGCTCTGAGAAACCAACTTAATGCCCAGGTTATTCACTTCCTAAATTTTAAATTGGCAGAGAATTATGCAAGCCTTCAGGGCAAGTACCAAAAAACTTACAAATGATGTTCGTTATGTGTCCAGCCTGTGAGAACAGAACAGAAGTTTAGGGTCATGAAACATATTGTGCGGTAGGAGTGTTTACCTGCTGTGCAGCCTCGGGCTAGTCACTTAACCTCTCTGAACTTCACTTTATCGATGACTAGGGTTAAATGTTCATTCCTGTATCCTGAGTCATTGTGGGTCTGATGTAGAAAAGCAGAAGCAAAATCCTTTGTATCTGCAAAGCATAGTTCAAGTATGTTATCATCGTGAGCAAAACTTGGAAGAGGTATTGAGACAGGGAAATGTTGCTTAGTTCAGTTGTGAAACTATAAAAAGAAAAATATCAAGATTGTTCTGACCACAGCCAAAAGACCAAAAGAGTCAGCTCTTGTGTATTCTAAACTACACTATCCAGTTTTAATATCCTCAGTACAGGAACGTAGGGTTTGGAAACTACAGAAACCTTGTTCTAAATGGAGGTTTCCATGTTCGATGTATCCGTTCCAACATTTTAGGTCCAAAGTGATCAAAATTCTTAAAGATTATCCATTAATCTTTATCTCATACTAATCTTTTACCGATAGATAAGATTGACAGCAAAAAGCCCAGCATGGTGACGCGCGCCTGTCATCCCAGCCGCTAGAGAGGCTGAGGCATAAAGACCACAAGTCCAAGATCAGTCTCTGCAAGTTAGTGAGACTCCGTCTCAAAATAAACATGAAAAAGACCTGAGGGGTGAGTTCAGTGGTAAGTGTTTGAATATGCATGAGATGCTGGGTTGAACAGGTATGGCAGGCAGCAATTCTACCAGCCACTGAGAGTCCCACCAGCACCGTGAGCCGGCTTTTATTAAACACTTACTGTGTTCCAGGCATGTGCGAAGTATTTCTCATGCCCTCTTTTCACACAATTCTATTCCAAAACACATGGGCTCTGCAGATGAGGAAACCAAGGCTTAGAGGGAACTGAATTACTTATCCAAGATCACAGAACCACAGCACAGCAGAGACGGGATCCTAACAGAGAAATGTCACAGGGCTGACTTGAAGGTTCATTACTTATAATCTGATGGCCTTCTTGTCTTCCTACAGCCTTGCCAAAAAGTGCTTTGTGAAATTGTGGGATTTTCCCCATTTTAGTAAGTTAAAGGTAGATTGAAAAACTGCATGTTCCCTCTTTTTGATTGGCGTGTTCTTTTTTTTTTGTTTGTTTGGTTTTTTTTGGTACCTGGGATTGAACTCAGGGGCACTGAACCACTGAGCCACATCCCCAGCCCTATTTTGTGTTTTATGTAGAGACAGGGTCTCACTGAGTTGCTTAGCATCTCGTCCTTGCTGAGGCTGGCTTTGAACTCGCGATCCTCCTGTCTCAGCCTCCCGAGCCGCTGAGATTATAGATGTTCGGCTTGGTGTGCCCTTTTTGATGAATGACTCTGAAGGAACATAAGCATTTTCTCTTTCTGAATTCTAATTATGCCTTTTTGATCATTTTTTTTCTATTGAGTTATTGGCTTCTTTATTTCTAGGGAGTTTTTATATATGATGAAAACTGTCATTTTGTTTGGGATATATGTGACCAATATCTTCCCTAGCTTTCTTGATATTTGTCTTAGTTTTGGAGTTTTTAAAAAGTGTTTTCTGTCTGAGGTAAGAATTCAAAATGAGTTATATCATGTGGAGAGGCTGGGGCTGGGTGTGGGTGGGGGTGGATGAGAAAAACCATGTTCATTTTAGTAAGAGCTTGATGTCTGATTTCACATAGCTCTGAATTTTTAAAAATTTTATTTAAAAATTTTTTCCATTTTTAATTAGTATATAGTAGCAAGGTTTGTTACATCCTTGTGAATGCATCCAACACAGCAATACAATTTAGCCAATACCATTGCCCAGCATCTCTCCTACCCACTCCTCCTCCCTCCCTCGGGTCCCTTTGGCTGACTGATCTCCCTTTGATTTTGAGATCTTCACCTTTCTATTCCTTTTTCCTCCGTAGCTTTCCAAGAGAAAACCCTTGACCTTCTGAGTTTGGCTTATTTCACTTACAGAATGTTCTCAATCCGTTTTCCTGTGTCTCATAGATCTTTATGGCTGAATAGAACTCCACTGTGTCTATACACCACATTTTCTTGATCCATTCGTTTGCTGATGGACATCTATTTAGGCTACAGCTTTGAATTTGAATCCCGACTCTGCCAATTGACATTCAGACAGAATCATTCCTGGTTTAGCTTTCGGTTTTAGCTGCAGCCCTGTCTGCCGCTTTGATCACAGCCTCACAGAAGATCGTGAAACAGAAGGCGCAGCTTAGCCATACGCAGGTTTCAGTCTAGGGTTCCATAAATGTTAGTTCCTGCTGGTGGTGGTAATGTTAGTGGCTGGTAGCATTGTGGCGCTTACTATTATTTATTTATTTTTGCAGTACTGAGGATGGAACCCACAGCCTCCTGCATGTAAGTCTTATCCTACAAAATCAATGAGAATAATAAACATTTGCTTTTGTCTTAAGCTACTAAGTTTGGGGATGGTTTCCTATACACCTACACATAGATACGTCATTCTTTTTAGAAAGCAATGCAGTGCTTAAAAATGCAAAAGACCCTTAAATAAAAAAAATTATTCATTATTGAATACATGAATGACCTCAGAATCTTAATGGCCCTGCAGAAACCAGTACTTAGCACTTACTATGTGCCAGCCCACGACAGATATCTTAAGGCATAAATGAAGGATAGGTACAATTCTGAGTGCCATTATAAAGATAAGAAAACTGAGGCCTGGGATTCAGAGCCTTGTCTGTCTGATTCTCGATCTTGAGATACGGAAGCTGTTCTTCTTCCCTCTTTATCTATCTTGAAGTTTGAATCCCATTTCTTCGTTTTACAGAAAGGGGAAGCTGAGACCTGGCAGGGACTTAAGTCATGATTACGTGATTAATCACAGAGTCCCTGAGAGCTGACAGTGCACATTCTACCCCCCATCCCGGCCTGTGCTGGGGGACATCGGCTTGCCAGGAAGGGCCATCTCTGCATCCGCAAGCCCAACCATCAAACTGCTGATGGTTTCCTTATGTATCACCCAAGCATGGAAAATGCAGTTACCCAATGACATCCGTGCAGAACTTGAACTTATTTACAGTAACTACACCTACTTCTCCAGGAAGGAGCTCCTGTGTAATTGAGTGGCCCAGGTAGGAATTAGATCTGGACCCATGATCTATACAGCCTGTCCCTAGCTTAATCTATGTCAATTATTTCCGCGGATCACTGCTCTGTAGCGAAAGCTAACCATGTGGCTTTTGGAAGGCCAACAGAAGGGGCAGTGACAGATACATTCAGGAGAGGGTCCTGAGAACAGCGTGACTTTTCAATCCTGAAACTAGAGTAGCTGTGGGGCGGGTGTGGCTATTTTTCACATCAATTGGAAATGCCCTCCTCCCTTTTCCTGACATCCCAGGCATCTTCTTCTCCAGGAAGTTTCTCCTTCCCCTCTGAACAGTATCCACCATGTGTGCAGATATCTTGATTTGGCCATCTCTATTCTAGAATTTCCTGGACACAGGATTGTGTCTTGTTTATTTCTGTGTGGCTAACACGTCATCCAGCGTCTGGCACATGGTAGACACAGAAAGATCCCTGAATTGTTGAACTGGAAGGGCTGGAAGAATGTCACCCCATCCTAATGTCCCAGACTCTCTCTCCCTTATTAGCTCTGTCTCCCTTCTCACTCTTGTCAACCTAAGTTGCAGTAGAACACGTCCTCAGCAGCTGGTGAGCAGGAACCCACACTGGTCTGGAAACAAGACCTTGATTTAACCTGTCCAAAGCGTTTTTCACTTTTATGATCAGCTGGGAGATAATATTTTTCACTGGGAGCGTCCAATCGCACCATTAACAAATTAAAAGGCTCTCGAAGTTTGGTAATAACAAAGAAATCATTTTGTTTTACTTTACTGAGGTATGATCGACACATAAAAAGCTGTATGGATTTAATGGAGGCATCTCAATGAGTTTGGAGGAAAATAGGCATCCAGGAAACCATTACCACCATCAAGATCATAAGCATACATCATCTTCCAAAGTTTCTCCAGTCCTTTTTATACTATTATTATTATCAAGAACACCGGAGATAGATCCTCTCAGCAGATTTTCAGGGTATAATGTAGTATTAGCAACCACAGGCTCTGTACTATATAGTAGAGCTTCAGAATTTATTTACCTTGCACAACGGACACTCTGTGATCTTGAGCATCCCCATTTCCATCTCCCCTGGCAATCACCACTCTATACTCCACTTCTGTGATCGAGGACTTCAGATCCCACATAAGCGAGTCCATGAAGAAGGTGAGACACCTTTTTTCACTTAGCGTAGTACCCTGCCGGTACGTCTGCATCATTGCGCATGGCGGAATTCCCTACTATGTAAGGCTGGATATAATTCTGTTGTGTACCTATGCCACATTTTCTTGCTTTCATTCAAAAATAACTTTCCTTATTTTAAAAGTAGATACATATGAAGTAATGCATGTGTTAATTGGCTTGATTTAGCCATTCCACTGTGTATACACACCTCAAGATATCACATCATAACCGTAAACATTTACTTTTTTTTTTTTCAGTCCTATAGATTGAACCCAGGGCCTCAGAGAATGCTAGGCAAGAGCTCTACCACAGATCTACATTCCCATCCCTTTTAAACAAAAATTATTTTGAGACAGGGTCTCATTATGTTGCCCAGGCTGGCCTTGAATTTGCAATCCTCCTGCCTCAGCCTCCCAAGTAGCTGGGATGACAGGCATGCACCACCAAGCCCAGCAATAGGTGCATTTTTTTATAACACATTTTTTAAAATTCAGTCCTCCATCCATGGACATGAGTGTTGTTTTCAAATCTTGGCTACTGGAAATGCTGCCATCAGTGTGGGAGTGCCAATGTCTCTCAGATTCTGACTTCAAGTCCTTGGGATATGTAGCCCAGCGTGCAGTTGCTGGATGGGTGTGACTTGGTCTTAACTTTCTGAGGAGGCTCCACGATGCTCTGCTGGGCGGCTGCACTGCTCTGCCTGGTGCCCACAGCACACACGGACGCTCTTCCCTCCACATCCCGCTCACCCTTATCTTTTGCAGTTTTAATGACAGTGTGAGGTCATCGCACTGTGGTTTGGATGTGCACGTCCCTGACGGTTGGTTGTGCTGAGCTCCTTCTCACATACATGTTGGTTATTTCTGTCTCTTTAGGTTTCTTTGCCCATTTGAATGGCCTTTGTATTTTATTTTATTTTTGGTGATACAAGGAACCAAACCCAGGGCCTTGCACATGCTAGGCAAGTGCCCTACCGCTGAGCTACGACCCCAGCCCTGCACATTTCTAAATTGTTATTCATAGTTTATTATTTTTATTGATGCTGGTAAGTGAGATGCGTTACTCAGATATTTTGTAAATTAAACACTTCTTCGATATAAGACTTGCAGATATTATCTTCTATTCCTTAGGACAACTTTCAATTTTGTTGATTGTTTTCTCCGTTGGGCAGAAGTGTTTTAGTCACTTTGGGTAAGTAACATGGACATTTAACAATATTGATTGTTCCAAACCATGGACATATATTTGTGTCTGTCTTTAATTTCTGTTGTCAATATTTTATAATTTTTAGTGCAAGAGTACTTTCCATTAACTCACGGTTTTGTGCATTTTTTGACCAGGGATCATAGCTTCGTGCAGGGCCCTTTAGGAATCAGGGCTCTCTGGGGTCTGAGGTGTGTTGTGTGTGCTTATACAAGTTCAAGTTAAAAGGAATTTCATTGTACGGTTAATTTCAATGACAGAGAACGATAGGGACAGCCTTGGAAACCAGGGGCAGGATAGAGAAGGAAACTCCAAGAAGGCTCGAATGGAGAACTGGGGAGGAAGAGGCCTCGACTTCTCCTGCCTCTGCTTCCCTCTGGGGTCTGCTCTTTCCCTTCCCTCCGCTGGCCTGTCACTGTGCACGGTGGCCTAGGCTGATGGCTTCACCCCTCCCCACCTTGACCTTTTGCTTCCTGTGTTCTTCATCAGCTGGCACCTGGTTGCCCAATTCGAAACCCTTGGAATAGGATTTATGTCTCAGTGGACAGTGCTCTGTGTGACAGATGGCCTTCCGTGGGTCAAGTTTCCTCCCCTGGACCAGCCTGGGGCTGGGACCACATGATCTGCTGCTCACTCCATGACAGCTATGGGCAGGAGATGGCGGCTGTCCAGTTGATCTCTTTTTCACTCAGTCTACAGGGTTAGATGTTGGGGTGTGTGACCGTCATTTTAAGTTATATCTGGAGGACACACGTCTCCAGTCTAGTTGGCGAGAGCGCGACTGCTCACTCATTCAATACGTGTGATGGTCAACTACGTACCAAGAACCCCGTCCAGCGCCAAGACTAGTCAAAGGTAAGTTCCCTCCTCCTCCCGAAGCCTCAGTGCCTTGCAAGTCCACCCGTGGAGGACGCCAGAGCTTTCTCATCCACGTGTATCATAAGCGAGTCCTCAGGAGAACAAAACCTAGGCCCCTGGCAACCACTAGGGCTAGGGGGCAGTTGGAGACATTGTGCCCACAGTGGGGAGCAGGGCCAGGTGGTGAATGCCAGAACTTTCCTGCATCTGCATAGTGAGTGTCCCCTGATGGGTCACTTCAATTGGAAGTGTTGTGAAAGTATGTGGTGCTTCCTTCCCCCAGGATGCGAGTTCTAGGCTTCTTGACCCGTGCAAGTGTGGCAGGGATTGGGGGGGGGCTTCCTGAGTTTTGGTGAAGGGCTGAAAGAAAGCAGATGCAATATCCTCTTCTTACCTGATTTTTCTTTCCAATTATTGGATGACCTGAATGGACCATCCAAAAGAGGAAGTGGAAATCAGGTGTTTTAATGCTTTGCCTGAGAGGGCAGCTCAGGGCACCAGGCTGATGCTTTGTCTCACCTGATCTATGAGGCCCACCTCTGCTCCCTGGCCATGTTCATATCCAGCAGCCCCCTGGCCTCTGGAAGTGCAGGCTCCCTGGCACAGCGGTGACTTTTCCAGCTCCATCTTTTAGTCTCAGTTACTCACGTGAGGAGACTTCAAGGAAGGCCTCCCCCTCCGTGGGCTTACCTACTGGTCTACATTTCCTGGGGGGGGAGTTCAGTTAAAACTGAGACCCAGGTTCCGTTTCCACATCCTGGGCCCTTCAATCGTGCTTTGCAATCACAAAGAACCCTTTGGCTATGAGGGTGAAATGCCTGAAAGAGACGTTCAAAATCCAAAGCTGATGGTGACGGTGCCACTATTAGCAGATGTTGTGTGTGTCAAGGGGCTCCTGTTTGACCAGGTTTCAAGCACCAAGCCGTCTTGGGGAATCTGCCTGACTCATCCTCCCTGCTTATATGGTAGAAGTTATTATGCGAATTTCATAGACGTGCAGCTGAGCCTCAGAGAGAATTAGGAAATTGCCAAAGGCTACGCGGGAAGTCAGTGTGATAGGCGGAACTTGAACGTAGGTTCTCATCGAGAGGCTCTTGTTGGGTTGATCGAGTTGGACCCCCAGATTAAAGCAAGCCAGGAGCTGCTGACTGGGTCTTTATCAGGGAGTGCCATAGCAGCTTCGATCTGGAACATTCTCCCAAGGCCCAGGTGTTCAAGGCTTGGTCACAAGCCCACAGCGCTACTGGGAAGTGGTAGAACATTTTGGAGGTGGGGCCTAGAGGGAGGAAGTCAGATGACTTGAGGCTTGCCCTTGAAAAGGCTCTTGGGACCCCATGCTTTTCCTCAGTGTCGTGGCTTCTGGCTGCCTGAGGGAAGCAGGGCTTCTCTACCATGAGCTCCTGCGGGGGCAGACTACGTCACTCCATCTTGTGAGCCAAAAAAACCTTTTCTTTTTTTCAAGTTGATTATCTCAAGTATTTTGTTCTAGTGATAAACCTGGCTAACAGGAGAAGCTAAGTGTCACTTTTCCAGTGATGGAGCTCTGGGAAGGCTTAGCAATCAGAAGTGAAGTCTTCCCTTTTCGTCTTTCTTTGCAGAATGAATTGAATATATGTGTCTGTGCCCAGGTCTATACCTATACCTACACCTATTTCTTTTAACTTACCCTAGACCAGGGTTTCTCAGCTACACTACCATTGACCTTTGGGGCTGGATAATTTTTTGTTGTTGGGGGCTTTCCTGGGTATTACTGGATGTTTAACCACATCCCTGGCCTTTACCCACTAGATACCAATAACACCACCCATCAGTCCAGACGACCAGAAACATCTCTAGATGTGGTCAAATGTTCCCTGAAGAACAAAATCCACCCTCCACTCCGTCGATAGAGAACCACAGTCTAAGAGTAGTAAGTCAACAACGCAGGTCCAGTTTTGAGTAAGGCTCCAGGACCACAGACTGCAGAGGATCTTGTCACAAGTCAAAGCAAGGTACGAATCCCCTAGGTGAGATCATCAGAGGTTGCGGCAGAGGAAGAAGGTTGACCCAGGGTCCCAGACCCAGGAGGCCACTCAAGGAAAGTACCTGCAAAGCAGCGCCATAGGACAGGCCACCCTCACCCCCACCTGGAGCCCGCTCATGACTTATCAGATTTCTTCTTTCCATTTATTCTTGGCCTGTTCAGGAAGGAGGTGGCAGTATCCATGGTCCACTCATTTATCATTTTAGTCATTTTGTTTTGGCCTCTGCAAACCACCCTCTCTCTATCTAATCAGGGGGCTGCTTCCTGTTTTTGTTCCCCACCATTTGTCCTGCTGGGGCGATTTTTATCATCAAACAGTATGAAAATAGCCTGTTAGGAATCGGCCCCCCGCTCCCGTTGGGAGGCCATGAGGCCAGGCAATTGGCTTGGGCAGAAGATTCGGAAATGGCACAAGACCCGGGCGAGCATTGTCTGCAGGACAAATACCCCAGCCTGCTCTGGTGCCTGTCACATGGACACCCCCCTCCCAGAATAAAAATCATGATGCCATTTGTTTAAATCTGAAGACATGTATTTACAAGCCCTTCATGGCCATTCTTCCTGAAGCTTAGAGGGAATTTTTATAGTTTGATGGATGGGTTCCTTCTGCCACCGGAAATGTGCTCCGAGGTGGGCATTCCCATCGGAGCGAGGCCCTCAACTTCCTCTTGGTCCAGTGTCTGCAGCCTGGGTGGGGTCCTAGTCCTTCACACAGGAGAACAGGACTGTGTGGGTGAGGGATGTGGATGTTAGGAGACCAGGAAATGTCTCAAAACGACTCTTTCTTCAGGGCCCACCGTGTTGACATCTCCTGACTTTGGCTTATAATGTCAAATGGGAAAAAGCATGGCAGGGGTCAGATCTATGTGGATGCCTCAAATGTCCCTCTGTAACTTCTAGTGGAGGATGCTGGGTTTGTGTTTATGTGTTGAGCACCGATGGAGTGCCTAGTACAAGGAGAGCTGCCTTCGGGGGAAAGAACAAGAAACAGAAGACCAAAGAGGAGATTGTACATTTTCTACGTAGTGAATATATTTGGAGATTTTTATTTATACAGTGAGTTCTTTATGTCTCAAGACTCAGCCCAATTTTCATTTCTTTTAGCACCTTCCTTGGGAAACACTGCTCATCTATCTCTTCTCACTCATTAAAAAAATGACCCCAAGTTCAATGCCCCAGTGATACCACTTATTCTATGTCCTTAGGACTGTGACCTGGACGTGTGCAGTCTGCCTGCTCCACTCTCCATCCTGGACCCACAGCAGATGCTGCTAATCAATCACTATATTCTTTTTCTGAATTATTGTCGTGGCCTTAAAAATTCTTCCTGGAGCAGCATCCTACAGTCAGAAATGCTTCCCTGTTGTCCCCAGCGGAAGCCCCCATTCCATCAGAAACCGCCATCAGCAAAGGACAAACTACCCAAATTCATGAACACCAACATGCAAATAGCTCTTAACTTTTCCCTTACTCTCTAGTTCCTGAATCAAACGAAGGATGCCAGTTAAGTTTGAATTTCAGATAAGCAGCCCCCAATTTTTAGTGTCCATGTGGCTTCACGTATTATGGAACATCTTTATACCAGAAACTCGTTCTTTGGTGTCATGGTGGGGCTTACACTTGTTTTTACACAAATTGTTTTTACACAGATTTTTGCTTGTTCATCTGAAATTCCAATCTAAGTGGGAGCCTTATATTCTTCCTTGTGAAACCTGGCATCCATACTAACATCCACTTTTAAAAACCAAGTTGTGAAAATAACCTATATAAATGCTGCCATTTTAGGCTGGTGTGACAAAGACGTAAGATTTTACCATTAGTTATTAAGAGGGGACATGTTTAAGACCTGCTGGGTGGGAGAAGAGAGGCTTTCTTTGTCCTGAAGTTACGACTCATCTTCTTAGTCTTTAAAATAAGTAGCCAGACCGAGACACGTCAGGGCTTTGTAGCTTTTGCACAAATAACCCCTGGAACTTTGCTTTAGGGACAGGAGCTGGCCAAGACCACCTGCCTCCAGACAGCCAAAACTCCCTGGCACAGGCTCTATCCTGGAGGTTGTGGATTTATTTATTTATTTGTCCCCTAAGAGAGCACAGTAATCCAGGTCAGGGAGGAGAAAGACAGATCCAACTGAGGGACGTTAAAATATCTATGTACAATTTAAGATGCGGGAAGCCAAGAATAAAACGCTCTTCTGCCTGTGGACAGGCTGTCCTGAAGCACTTTCTTAGACAGAGCTGGCTCCACCCGGCACACAAGGACCACGACCCTCCTGTCTGTCCTGCAGGCTCTGTGTTCTGCCTGGTGGCACCAAGCCTTTCAAGGCGTGGAGGGTTTTTTGGTACCATCTCTGATCGCAGAGCATGCCAAGGTGAGCAGGTGGAAATGGCCATTTGATGGTAAGTTCTCTCTCGGCCAAGAGTTCCCCAATCTGCTGCACATTAGAATCTCGTGCAGAGGTTTGTCCAAACCCTCATGCTTGGGTCGCCTCCTAGACCAATGCAATAGGAATGTCTAGGGCCAGGGGCCAGGCAGGACTGTGTTTTGAAGATGTCCAGGTCATTCCAACAGGCGGCCCCGTTTTGGGAACCACGGGTCTATGCTCGACGTGTCTCCCTGTGCGAGACGTCCAGGGATGTGACTAGGGAGAAAAGTGGCCCTTCCTTGTCCAGCCAGGGGGAGAAAGAGGGAGGCGGGCGGGGGTCCCTTCAGGATAGAGTGGCATTGTTTTGTATCAGTTTCTGGCTTTCTAGCTTGGCTGGGCTGGCCGAACAAAGAAGGCTTCATGCAGGACAAAAGCGCACTGTTCCACCTAATGAGGAACAGTTGAGAGGTCTGGAGACAGCACCCCATCAGCGGGCACAGAGGGCGGCAGAAGAGAGGGCTGTCGGGCTCCCCTAATGAAGACCAGTTGAGAGGTGCCGGGCAGACACCAGACTCGCCTTTCTTTGTGAGCCCCCGACACCCTCCCCCCGCCACCTCGCCTGTCTCAAGAGGCTTGGCCCCGCTTCCAGAGAGAGGGAGAGAGACATGCTTAGATTCATCTGTCACAGTGACGGGTCCCGACCCTGTGACCTCTCGAGCCGTGCCCTCCGGCCTCTGGATTTGACCTTTCCAAAGAGACTCCAGTCTTCAGCCAGAAGGTCCCTATTGACTCCCTGCTGGTGGCCACCTGCTGAAGCAGCCCCTGAGAAATGGAAGTCGGCAAATAGCTCACCAGGGGCCTTTTGAGGCTTGGCTGGAGCACTGTGTCCGGGGCCCATGAACCAATCTCTCTAATTATCTGCCACAAGATGCCTTTCAATATCTTTTGGGGACTTGCAGCTCTCATGAGCTGTGGGACTTGAAAAAAACAGCACTTGGGGACCGAGAGAGAAAGAAGGACATGAGGAGGCCCTTTAGAGTCCCTTTCCTGCCTCCAGCCCCTGGCTGGGAAGGAGAGAATCTCTGAGCAGCCAGGTGAGCTGGATGGGCTTACTGTTCTTTGACACTGCCTTCCAGAAATGCAACCAGTGTCTGCTGAAAGTCCCACCTTCAGGCCACCAGGGTGAAGAGGGTGTGCACATCTCCAGACCCCTGTACCCTCTACCTAGGTCAGGTTAAAGATTGTACTGTATGTAATTGCCGATTTGTGGGTTAACAAATGGTCTATTGGTGACAGTTCATATGGTTTAAGCTAATTACTAAGTTATCG